>JARQOD010000002.1:61883089-61903093 GCA_033576555.1 Oophaga sylvatica | reverse complement strand
CCACACCCACCACATCATCGTCTCTTATGAAGCTATGAACTATAGGCTCCACACTATCCCCTCCCTGCTATCCCCTCTCCATTTTCTGACCCCACTGTCTTTCCCTCGCTGTTCTATCTCCATATTCAACCACCTCGGTACACTGTCTTCTTCATGCCGTTCCCTTTCCATACTGTGCATCCTTTTCACAATGTCCCCCATGCTTCTCTCTCTACAGTCTGTGCCTCCTCTTTACACTGTCTTCCCATCGCAGCCTCATCTCGATACAGTGTCCCCTCTTTATATTGTCCCCCATTCTGTCCCCTTTCCATGTAGTGCACCCCACTGTCTTCCCCATTTTGGCTTCGCCATACTTCCCCCATGTTGGCTTCCCCAGACTGTGCCTCCTTTTTACACTGTCTTCCTCTCGCTGCCACATTTCCGTATTGTGCATCCTCGTTAAATTGTCTACCCTGCTCATCTCCATTCTGTGCCACTTTTTAACACTTTCCCGCTCATACTACTCCCTCTCCATACTGTGCCCCATCTTCACTCTCCTACATGCTGCCCTCTCTACATACTGTGCCTCGTCTTTACAGTCTTCCTCACGTTGCCCCATCTCCATACACTACCATCTCTTTACACTGTCCCCCATGCTGCCCCCTCTTCATACTGTGCCACTTCTTTACACTGTCTCCCCGAGGCTTCCCCCTCTCCATATTGTGCTCCCCCTCTACACTGTCCCCCATACTGCCCTCTCTCTATATTGCGCCTCCTCTTTACACTGTCTTCCCCTTGCTGCCCCATCTCCATACTGTGTCTCCTCTTTACACTGTCTTTCTTTTGCTGCCCCATCTCAATAATGAGCCCCCTCTTTACACTGTCGCCCTCTTGCTGCCCCCTATCCATAATGTGCCCCTTTTTATGCTGTCCCCGATGCTGAGTCCTATCCATACTGTGCTCCATGTTTACAATGTCCCCCTTCCTGCCCACTCTCCATACTGTGCTCTCACATTATCTTTCACTCTGTACACTTAGCCTTGCTCCTCTATAGTAAAAATCCCTTTTAACTTCAGCTCTTCGGAGCACTTACCTTCTCCCACGTCTTTGCTGCCTCTGCGGTGCTCATAATGAGAGACATCAGCAGCATGAAGGGGTGAACTCATCACGCTGCAGCAACGTCAGCTGTGTGATCATGCTGCTGCAGGTTGGGGCAGCGAGCTAATAGGGGCTCTTCTGAACCCTAAAGTTCCAGCACACTCGCATCTAAATTTGTCTTAAAAACATGAAAACAAATGAATGTAGGGAATCTTTTCCGCCGCACCTTCACAAATATGCTCATTGAATTATTTTCCCTGGTGGAGAAGGTTTTTTAAAAATATCTATTTTTTTTTTATTTCACACTGGTGCTGCCTCCCGAAATCTGCCACCCTAGGCACTGGACCTCTGGTGGCAAATACAGCCCTGTTCATAGGAATTAAATTTTGCTTCTTAGGGCTCATACTCACTGGAGACAAAAACGAACGATTGCAAGCCGATAAAAAATCGGATTGCAATCGGACCAATGTTATTCAATAGGTGACTTCTCATTTGCGATTTTTTTCTCAGCTGAAATCGGTCTGAGAAAAAAATCGCACCATGCAAATGCTGTCCGATTTATACGCACCAGTGTCCTTTGAAAAGCCGGCAATTCATCACCGGCTACTGTAAAATCACACTGACAGCTCACAAAACACTACATATACACATATAAAACATATATATATATATATTGTGAGACAGTGAGAGTATGTGTGTTGAATGGGGTGTACATTTCACCTAGATACTTTGCTGACTGGTATAAGGGAAATGTATGGCTTTGTAAACCTAGTGGTAGAGAAAGGTCACTACACCTTACATTCAGTACACACTTGCAGCTCAGGCCTGAAACCACTCAGCTGTTAATTAGGAGACCAGAAGTAGGTGTCTGCGAACACAGACAGAGAGCTCGCTTAGTCTGGACAAGGAGTCCAGGCACAAGAAGGAGTCTCCAGGAGTATGAGCTGTCTCAGTCTGGGGGCTCGATGTACCCCGGACACAGGAGTAGTCTCTGTGAGAATCCATGCGGATAGCTGCTGAATAGGAGGGGAGCTCTCTCAAGTCTGGACGTTGAAGGTGCCTTCAGACACAAGGAGGAGACTCTGTGAAACTCCATGCTGGTAAATGCTGAACATATGTGTTGTTTTGGCCCAGGCTGTTAGAGTCTGGTCCCGGATAGATAGAGAAATCTATCTAAGTGTAGTAAGTGGCTGGACAAGCCCAGGTCTTATGTTTATGATTTGATTTTGATTATGTTCTGTTTACTGTGGACTTTAATAAAACTGGTTGCGGCCAGTTTTTAACAGAACTACTGTCTGTGAATGGTCTCTTTATGCCACTCCGTCTCCCCAAGACGGCGATCCCAGAGCTATATCCCCTGAAAAGCTTACAATTGGTGCTAGAATGTGCGTGCAGCACAGTGGCGAGAGACAGCAATAAAGGTGAAGTCTGTTGAAGCAGCAGCAGAGAAAAAAAAAAAAAAAGTGTGTCAGAAAAAAAAAAAAAAGTTTCTGCACAGCAAAGCTGAACTTGTTGTGGAAAAGACTGTGGAGTGTGCAGCAGCAAAGGAAAAAGTCTGTTGGAGCAGTCTTAAAGAGACAGTGGCCCTAATAGAGTTTGCAGAGAAAAAAAAAAAAAGTGTCTGCACAGCAAGGCTGAATTTTCTGTGGAAAAGACTGTGGAGTGTGTATGTCTTGAGTGAAGACTGCCGTTGTTGAGACAGAGAAGTCTGACAGCATGGATGACAGCATGGAGGCGCTGTTTGAACAAATGGCGCAAGTTAATGTGCAACATAAGACTGCCGTGGTTGAGACAGATAAGTCCGGCAGTATGGAGGAGCTCGTTGAGTACCTGGTCCAGGCCCAGCGGAGCATGCAGCAGAGCATGGAGCGGCAGCGCCTGCAGCACCAGCAGCGCATGCAGCAGGCCCAGCAGCAATTCCTGCAGAAGCAGCAGGAGAATAACCGGTTGTTTTTTGAGCAGGTTGCAGCACTACAAAAGACTTGCAGCGCATCGTCCCAAAGTAATGTTGCAAAGTCACCTGCATTGTCCGCTGTAAAGAAGGCGGTAAGACGGGCCCTGAAAAAGATGACACCTCGTGACGATGTGGAGGTATATCTCACTAGGTTTGAGGCACTGGCAGAGAAGGAGAATCTGCCCCTATCTGAATGGGCCATGATGGTCGCACCCTATCTGATTGGAGAACCCCAAAGGGCCTATGCTGACCTGAGCGAGCAGGACAGCCAAGACTATGCCAAGCTGAAAGCGGAGATTCTTACCCGGCTGGGTGTTACGGTGACAGCCCATGCCAGGGGAGTTCATGACTGGAGATGCAGTTGGGAGTCTGCAGTCAGCAAACCTGATTATGGAGTTGAAAAGGTGATAGTGGACCGCTACACCCAAGCACGTCCTCCTGAGGTACAGCCAGAGGTCGGACAAGGAGACCACCAGGACGCCAATCGTCTGGTCAGCCTGATGGAGAGGGCCTTCGCCACCAAAGACTGCCTCCGTGACCAGCCGTCTGAGAGGTCGTCACTTCAGAGTTCCTGGACGCCGAACTCTCCCGGTAAGAGCGTTCCAGCTGTTGGGGTCGTGTGGGTGGGAGAGTGTGATGGACAGTGTTGGAGATGTCGTGAAATTGCAGCCAACTGTCCAATAGAGGGGAGCCTATGTGTTGTGATGTTGGCGGATCCCTCTCTCTCTGCGCAGAGCCTGTGTGTGTGTCCACCTCAGCCGAAGAGACTGGACCACAGGGGCCCCGGTGGTTGTAAATGACTGCCCAGCACAGGCCCTCTTGGACTCAGAGAGTCCAGTGACTTCCATATGGGACAGCCTGATTGATAGGGACTTTATCCCTGATAAACACCTGAGTGTGGTGTGCGTCCATGGAGACACCAAAGTCTACCCAGAGACTGTCGTGGACTTGATCCCCAAACACGGGGAGGTTTCATGTGAAGTGGGGGTAGTGAAGAACCTGGTGCCCCCCGTCATATTGGGTAATGACTTTCCCCGGTCTAAGGATCTCTGGGGGAAAAATGTTTCTGATGGACAGTGTGATGAAGCTCCTATTGAGGGTGCGCAGTCCCGAGGGGCGGAACACAATGCTAGTGGGCCGTTGAACTTATGTGATAATGATGATGATGATGATGATAATGATAATGATGATGATGATCATGATAATGATGATGACCATGATAATAATGCTGATGCTGACAATGATAATGATGATGATCATGATAGTGATGATGATACTGATCATAATCATGATAATGATATTGATAATGATGATGACTGTGATAGAGATGAAATTCCTTTGCAGGTGATGTTGGGAGACGAGGATGGTGGTTCTCGGGAACCGAGTGTCCCTGACTTACCTGTGTCCTGTGACAATTTTGAGAGTGAGCAGTGGCGAGACCCCTCTCTTAAAACGGCCCAGGAAAATATAAATGTTCTAAATGAGGTTTCCCAAGAGCCTGGCTCTGAGGAGAGGTTTCCTCATGTTGCCATAAACACTCACCTGTTGTATAGGGACACTGAAGTCCAGGGAGAGGTCGTGAGCCAGCTCCTAGTACCTGAGCTATATGGAAGTATAGTGCTGGGGTTGTCACATAGTCACATACTTGAGGGACCACCTGAGGGAAACCAGGGACCAGATGGTGAAGTTAATGTTGTGGATGACATGTTAACTAAGGTTCCAGATCAAGATGTGAATGAGAATGAATTGTATAACCCTGACAGTGAGCAGGATGTGAATGAAAATGAAGTGTATAACCCTGAAAGTGAGCAGGATGTGAATGAGAATGAATTGTATAACCCTGACAGTGAGCAGGATGTGAATGAAAATGAAGTGTATAACCCTGAAAGTGAGCCAGATGTGGCTGAGAAAAAGGGGTCAGACAGGGATAGTGGTAGTGATAGTGAATCATCTGATGACAATCAAGCAACCAGTGCAAATGAGGAAGGCATGGTAGCAGAGGAGGTTGAGAGTCCTGAGAGGAAGGCTGATGCTGACCTTGCAGTCGGACAGAAGATGGCATCTGAAGATGTTTTACAGTTGGCCGGTTCCCTGGCGAAGACTAAGGTGAAAGGAGGAGAGCTGAGCTTTAAAGGCAGGACTCTGAAACTGAACACAGCCCAAGTAGATGCTGTTGGAAATATGAAGTTACCAAGGTATGGTGTGGATCTGTATCGTGCCAAGGACTCTGAGGGAGATGCTGCAGAGGTGGAAAAAGCCATAGAAGTGGTAGTCACCAAGCCAGATGCCTCATCAGAAGCTGAGGTCTCAAGTGAAGCTGTGAGGAACAAGACTGAAGATATGGGGACTGACTCTGTCCAGGAATCTGTTTCTGCCGAAGACAGCGGCGTGGACGGGTTGCGGTTCGGATCAGTAGCTGCAACTCGTGAAGCTCAGGCTGGAAGTTCGGCGCCCGGAGCCCCAGCGGTGTTCCCGAGTGACACCAAGGATCTGGATAAGTCACAAGATGAGATTTTGAGACATCAGGCTGGCGTTGGTGAGCTCAAGCGCACTTTCATGGAGTCTACATCGGAGCCACTTCCCAACAAATGGGAAAAGCGATGTGTCACTCCGTTGCCGCTGCAGACACACGGGAGCTCAGATGGGATGCAGAACGTGGTGGAAGAGAAGAATCCGGCGGGTTCTGAGTATACAGATGCAGCTATCAAGGAGAACTTGAAAGCCGGAATAAATGGAAATATTGGAGACCATAATGATGTGACTGAAGAGGTAGAATGTAAGACTGACGGTAGGGCTTCTGAGCATGTTCTACCAGAAGAGCCTGAAGAAGGGGCCGAAGACATAAAAGACGTCCAACAGGTACCAGATGAATTGATGACTTCTCAGAAAAAACTCCAAACTGTGATGAAGGAGTGTGATGAAAGCCATGAGCATCTTCGTGAGAAGGTCAATGAAGTAAAAGGAAGGATACAGGGAATCTCTTCGTTGCAAGAGCAAATGCTGCTCAATAAGTCTAAGGCTCTATATAAGAATGCTGTTGTTACGGTAGAACATTACAATTCAGCTGGAGACTTAGCGGATGAATTATGTGTACTGCAAAAGAAAAACGATCAGCTCCTTCTACAGTCCCAATCATTTGAACAGTGTAGCTTAAAATGGTCAGAGACCATGGCAGAGGAGCTTAAGGTCTGTGAAATAGACTTAATGAGTCAACCGATATTCAAGAAAATAGATGTGCTAAAGAGGGTTCAAGGGGAACTAGAGAAAAGTGAAAAACCCCCTATACCTTCTGTGATAGTTGGTGACACATGGTCAGTGCACCAGGGACAGGAGGTACGTGAGTTTCTGAGGAAGAGTCAGCAGAAGTGTTCTGATGTGCCGGGTAGTACTTCTCTGGCCAGGCACTATATCGAAACTGAGCCCGGCCCTAAGGTCAAGATGAAACCGTGCAGGATACCCGAGGCCCGCAGAGAGCATAGGCCTGGGAGGGTACAGGGTAGTGTGGATGCTTCATATGAAGAGAAAGCTGATGTTGGCTATGGCTCAGGTGAAGATACAGATGACAGTAGTGAAGATGAAGCTGATGAGGGCCATGACTGGTCCAGAGTTCACTGTCTCTTTTGGATTGTTGACCAGCCCTCCGGTCTGGATGACCAGCCCTCCGGTCTGGAGAAGAGGGGGGGGATATGTGAGACAGTGAGAGTATGTGTGTTGAATGGGGTGTACATTTCACCTAGATACTTTGCTGACTGGTATAAGGGAAATGTATGGCTTTGTAAACCTAGTGGTAGAGAAAGGTCACTACACCTTACATTCAGTACACACTTGCAGCTCAGGCCTGAAACCACTCAGCTGTTAATTAGGAGACCAGAAGTAGGTGTCTGCGAACACAGACAGAGAGCTCGCTTAGTCTGGACAAGGAGTCCAGGCACAAGAAGGAGTCTCCAGGAGTATGAGCTGTCTCAGTCTGGGGGCTCGATGTACCCCGGACACAGGAGTAGTCTCTGTGAGAATCCATGCGGATAGCTGCTGAATAGGAGGGGAGCTCTCTCAAGTCTGGACGTTGAAGGTGCCTTCAGACACAAGGAGGAGACTCTGTGAAACTCCATGCTGGTAAATGCTGAACATATGTGTTGTTTTGGCCCAGGCTGTTAGAGTCTGGTCCCGGATAGATAGGGAAATCTATCTAAGTGTAGTAAGTGGCTGGACAAGCCCAGGTCTTATGTTTATGATTTGATTTTGATTATGTTCTGTTTACTGTGGACTTTAATAAAACTGGTTGCGGCCAGTTTTTAACAGAACTACTGTCTGTGAATGGTCTCTTTATGCCACTCCGTCTCCCCAAGACGGCGATCCCAGAGCTATATCCCCTGAAAAGCTTACTATATATATATAATATATATATATATATATACACATGTCATTGTGACACACATAATATATATATATATATATATTTATAGTTCATGCACTTCTACATAGTATAATAGGCGCTAATTCAATTGCCGGCTTTTGTGAAATTACAGACCCGACATGAAATGACACATGGTTTACATACAGTTAATTTAACCATGTAATTTCATGTAGTTTGATATATGGTTTTTACTAACAATGACATGTGTTATGTTTCGGTAGCTGAAGAGGACAGGAACAACAGCAGGGCAGCCGAACACCTGAGATATTGGTAACTGATGGGTTGCAGATTCCTAAACTAACGACACAACTAGAGGTAGCCGTGGAGCGTTCCTACGTTGATCCTAGACGCCTCGTCACAGCCTGAGAGATAACTACACCTAAAGGCAGAAAGATGAAAGCTATCTGCCCCGGAGCAGATCCCCAAAGAAAATAGGAAGCCCCCAAACATATAATGGCGGTTAGACAAGATGAAAATATAAACATAGGCAGAAAATAGATTGAGCAAATGCTGGGGCCACAAGCTGACTAAATAGGATAGGACAGGAGAGATTATTTTCTGCAACCCAGAAAACCCTACAAAAATCCAACAATTCTGATTACAAAAATACTGAGATCACACGATCTTGCCACCCATTAAATCAGATCTCAGTGTGAACAAAAACCAAGCCGCAGCCGCTGAAAAAACAGGAAAAAGCAAATGAGCAAATAACAGTGGCTGCAGATAAACTGTGAGGAGCTCAGGCCCCAGGAGGGGACCCGGCTGACCTCCACAAAAGTGCAGAAAACAATGCAAAAAGCAAGCACAAAAAGAAAAGCAAAAAATATCTTATCTGAAAGCAGGAGATGCAGGCAAGACTCCAGCAAACTTCCAAATGAACCAGGAACCACAATTGAGACAAGAACAATTGATCACCAGCAACCATCATGGGAGGGAACCTCCCTTGTATCAGACCAGTCAGTGAACCCAGATTGCCACTCCTCGCTGAAAGGTTCAGTACTGTCTGTAACCACCAGAGGGAGCCTCTGCTCAGAAACCATCTCTAGCACATTCATAACAGACATGAGTGTATGTGTGCAAAATTTCATACAGCTAGGGTTAATTAAGGGTGTAAATTCGTTGAAAAAAAATGCGTGACCTGAAGTGAACTGATTACTGTGGGAAGCAATCAGTTAAGCTTCCCACACTAATCACTTCCTCTCCTGTCGCCGGGAGAGGAACTCATTCATTCGGGGGTTTACTGCTGAGCAGCAGGCATTAGCTGTGCTGCTAGCTGTAAGCTATTTAACCCTTTGTGAAGGATTACAGCGTGGGACCTGACAGAGCACCGCATAGGTAAGAATAATGTTGCTTTATTATTTTTTCTTTATTACAGGAGAACAAGGGCTTCGCACGGATTACGTGTAAAATAAAATATGGTCAAAAACTGTGATTATTTCATTAAAATGATTTTTAATTAAGGTGCGTGTGTTTTTTATTTATTTTTCATACAATAGGATTAATAATTGAGTTGTCTAATTGACAACTCTTAATTATTAACCTGGCTTAAAGTCACCTTTCAATAGCAAGGTGGCTTTAACCCATTATTAACCCATTAGCCACCGCTACAGGGCAATGGGAATAGATGGGCAAAGTGCCAGAAAGGGTGCATCTAATTATAGATTTGCCTTTTCTGGGGTGGCTGGGGGCAGATGTTAGTAGCCAGGGGGGGCACAAAATAAATGCACCCTCCCTAGGCTATTATTATCTGCCCCCACTCACTGGCTTTGTCTGTCTGGTTGAGAAAATAACGCGGGAGCCCACACATTTTTTTTCAACGAAGTTACACCTTTAACCCCTTAGTGACAGAGCCATTTTGCAGCTTAATGACCGGGCCAATTTTTACAATTCTGACCACTGTCACTTTATGAGGTTATAACTCTGGAACGCTTTAACGAATCCAGCTGATTCTGAGACTGTTTTTTCGTGACATATTGTACTTCACGTTAGTGGTAAAATTTCTTTGATATGACTTTTGTTTATTTATAAAAAAAAACGGAAATATGGCGAAAATTTTGAAAATTTAACAATTTTCAAACTTTAAATTTTTATGCCCTTAAATCAGAGAGATATGTCACACAAATTTCTTAATAAATAACATTTCCCACATGTCTACTTTACATCAGCACAATTTTGGGACCAAAATTTTTTTTGTTACGAAGTTATAAGGTTAAAAGTTGACCAGCGATTTCTCATTTTTACAACACCATTTTTTTTAGGGACCACCTCACATTTGAAGTCACTTTGAGGGGTCTATATGATAGAAAATAGCCAAAAGTGACACCATTCTAAAAACTGCACCCCTCAAGGTGCTCAAAACCACATTCAAGAAGTTTATTAACCCTTTACGTGCTTCACAGGAACTGAATCAATGTGGAAGGAAAAAATTAACATTTAACTTTTTTTGCAAAAACTTTACTTCGGAACCTATTTTTTTTATTTTCACAACTGTTAAAAGAAAAAATGAACCACAAAATTTGTTGTGCAATTTCTCCTGATTAAGCCGATACCCCATATGTGGGGGTAAACCACTTTTTGGGCGCACGGCAGAGGTTGCAAGGGAAGGAGCGACATTTGACTTTTTCAACGCAGAATTGGCTGGACGCCATGTCGCGTTTGTAGAGGCCCTGATGTGTCTAAACAGTGGAAACCCATCACAAGTGACCCCATTTTGGAAACTAGACCCCCTAAAGAACTTATCTAGATGTGTGGTGAGCACTTTGAACCTCCAAGTGCTTCACAGAAGTTTATAACATAGAACAGTGAAAATAAAAAATCATATTTTTTCCACAAAAATAATCTTTTCACCCCAATTTTTATTTTCCCAAGGGTAACAAGACCCCAAAAGTTTTTGTGCAATTTGTCCTGAGCATTCTGATACCCCATATGTGGGGTAAACCACTGTTTGGGTGCAAGGCAGAGCTTGGAAGGTAAGGAGCGCCGTTTGACTTTTTCAGCGCAGAATTGTCTGGACGTCATGTCGCGTTTGTAGAGGCCCTGATGTGTCTAAACAGTGGAAACCCCCCACAAGTGACCCCATTTTGGAAATTAGACCCCCTAAGGAACTTATCTAGATGTGTGGTGAGCACTTTGAACCTCCAAGTGCTTCACAGAAGTTTATAACATAGAACCGTGAAAATAAAAAATCATATTTTTTCCACAAAAACGATCTGTTCACCCCAATTTTTATTTTCCCAAGGGTAACAAGACCCCAAAAGTTTTTGTGCAATTTGTCCTGAGCATGCCGATACCCCATATGTGGGGGTAAACCACTGTTTGGGCGCACGGCAGGGCTTGGAAGTGAAGGAGCGCCGTTTGACTGTTTCAAACCAAAATTGGCTGGAATTGAAATTGGACGCCATGTCGCGTTTGGAGAGCCCCTGATACGCCTAAACAGTCGAAACCCCCCACAAATCACACCATTTTGGAAACTAGACCCCTTAAGGAACTTATCTAGATGTGTGGTGAGCACTTTGAACCCCCAAGTGCTTCACAGAAATTAATAAACGTAGAGCCGTGAAAATAAAAAATCATTTTTTTCCTCAAAAATGATTCTTTAGCCCGCTATTTTTTTATTTTCCCAAGGGTAACAGGAGAAATTGGACCCAAAAAGTTGTTGTGCAATTTTTCCTGAGTACGCTGATACCCCATATGTGGGGTGAAACCACTGTTTGGGCGCATGGGAGTGCTTGGAAGGGAAGGAGCGCCATTTTGTAATGCAGACTTTGATGGAATGTTCTGCGGGCGTCATGTTGTGTTTGCAGAGTCCTTGATGTACCTAAACAGTAGAAACCCCCTGCAAGTGACACCATTTTGGAAACTAGACCCCCCAAGGAGCTTATCTAGATGTGTGGTAAGCACTTTGAACCCCCAAGTGCTTCACAGAAATTTATAAACGCAGAGCCGTGAAAATGAAAAATCATTTTTTTTCTCAAAAATGTTTTTTTTAGCCAGCTATTTTTTATTTTCCCAAGGGTAACAGGAGAAATTAGAATCCCAAAATTGGTGTGCAATTTGTCCTGAGTACGCTGATACCCCATATGTTGGGGTAAACCACTGTTTGGGCGCACGGCAGGCTCGGAAGGGAGGGAGCGACATTTGACTTTTTGAAAGCCACGTCGTGTTTGGAGACCCCCTGATGTGTCTAAACAGTGGAAACCCCCCACAAGTGACCCCATTTTGGAAACTAGACCCCTTAAGGAACTTATCTAGATGTGAGGTGAGCACTTTGAACCCCCAAGTGTTTCACAGAAATTTATAAACGCAGAGCCGTGAAAATGAAAAATCATTTTTTTTCTCAAAAATGTTTTTTTTAGCCAGCTATTTTTTATTTTCCCAAGGGTAACAGGAGAAATTAGAACCCTAAAATTGGTGTGCAATTTGTCCTGAGTACGCTGATACCCCATATGTTGGGGTAAACCACTGTTTGGGCGCACGGCAGGGCTCGGAAGGGAGGGAGCGCCATTTGACTTTTTGAACGCCACGTCGTGTTTGGAGACCCCCTGATGTGCCTAAATAGTGGAAATCCCTCAATTCTAGCTCCAACCCTAACCCCAACACACCCCTAACCCTAATCCCAACCCTAAACCTAACCTAAATCCCAACCCTAATTGTAACCCTAACC
The DNA here is from genome assembly GCA_033576555.1 of Oophaga sylvatica. Classification (NCBI taxonomy): domain Eukaryota; kingdom Metazoa; phylum Chordata; class Amphibia; order Anura; family Dendrobatidae; genus Oophaga; species Oophaga sylvatica. The sequence goes on along the minus strand of JARQOD010000002.1, from coordinate 61,890,985 downwards.
TTAATTGTAACCCTAACTCTAATTGTAACCCTAACCCTAATTTTAACCCTAACCCTAATTGTAACCTTAACCCTAATTATAACCCTAATTATAACCCTAACCCTAAGGCTAGGTTCATTTTGCGTTTTACCAGCCCGTTCAACACATAGCGTTGACGGGCTGGTAACGGTATAGCATAACACGATCGCGTTATGCTATACCCGCTAGCGCAGAGGAATCAGCAGATGATTCATCTGCGCTAGCTGCAGCCCGCGTCCGAGGCTCCGTCACTGAATGATGGCACGTCGCAAACGCATCCCGCTTTACGGCATGCGTCGCGATGCGCCCTCAAATGGGGGTGAATGGCAGCGTTAACGGACTGCGTTACACCGCGTTATACCGCGGTGTAACGCAGTCCGTCTAACGGACTGCCATAACGCAGTATGAACCCAGCTTAACCCTAACGCTAATTATAACCCTAACCCTAATGCTAACCCTAACCCTAATGCTAACCCTAACCCTAATTATAACCCTAATTATAACCCTAACCCTAATTATAACCCTAACCCTAACAGAAAAATGAAAATAAATATAATTTCTATATTTTATTATATGTCCCTAACTAAGGGGGTGATAAATGGGGGGGTTATGTACTGTTTTTTTTATTTTGATCACTGTGATAGTTTATCACAGTGATCAAAATGCACTTTCTGGAGAATGAATGAAATCATTTTTGAATCTGCCGCCAAGCAGATCGGCGGGCGCACTGCGCATGCGCCCGCCATTTTTTTTGCAGGAAGAAGACGCCGGGATCCTGGGGCCTGCGGGAGGACGGAGGACACCGGTAAGTATACGGGGGGGGCGATCGGGGGACCGGGGGACCCTCATTTTCTCCCCTCTGATGTGCGATCACATCAGAGGGGAGAGAAATCATTTTTTTTTTTTTTGCGATCGCATCTATGCTTGCATAGATGTGATCGCAACACCGGGATCGGTGAATACCGACCCGGATCATGTTCTCTGGGGTCTCGGCTACCCCCGGTAGCCGAGACCCCAGAGAATATTTGCCTATCCCCCCCAGGACACAGCGGCACATAGCGGCGGGCGCACTGAGCATGCGCCCGCCATTTTCTTCATTGCGCTGGCCCCGGGGGACACCGGAGGGCCCTGGGGCCACATACAGGACATCGGGGGCCACATGGGGTCCCGGGGACCCTTTTTCTCTGTCCTCTGATGTCCGATGACATCAGAGGACAGAGAAATTAAATGGCACAACTTTTTTTTTTTTTTTTGCGGTCGCCGTTATAGGGTTAATAACGGCGATCGCAACATCGGTGTCGGTAAAAACCGACCTGATTCATGTTCTCTGGGGTCTCGGCTACCCCCGGTAGCCGAGACCCCGGAGAAAATGCGCCTCTGGGGGGCGCTATTCACTTTTTCCACAGCGCCGTTAATTAACGGCGCTGAGGTTTAAGTACCCTTAATGACCGCCGTTAAAAGGCGTATCGGCGGTCGTTAAGGGGTTAATTAACCCCTAGCTGTATGAAGTTTTGCACACATACACTCATGTCATTGTTAGTGAAAACCATATATCAAACTTCATGAAATGACATGGTTAACTGTATGTAAACCATGTGTCATTTCATGTCGGGTCTGAAAATTCACGAAAGCCGGCAATTGAATTATCGGCTATTATACTATGTAGAAGTGTATGACCTATATATATATAATTATTTGCTTTTTGTGTAAATTTTTTTTGTTACAATGTGATTTTGACATGAGTTTTTACATAGAGAGAACTGCTCTATGTAAAACATCATGTTAAAATTGCATTGCATACAGATGGAAAACGGATAGGAAACTGATGGTGCGATTAAAAATCGCATACAAATCGTATGACAATCGCATGACAATTGCATATAATCGGACCGTTTTTTCCATCCAGAAAACGGACCGTTTTTTTTTCCACAAATGGGTATGAGCCCTTAGTCAGCACTTTTTGTAACCTATGTAGAAAGAAGCATCTGAGGAAGCATTGGGTGACACTTTTAAGTGGCTCAGGGTTGCTTTCTGAATGTTCTATTTGGGGCATCAAAGAGCTTTTCCAATTCCTACTGACAATATTAATTGCTGTACTATGCAAAAGCTTTCATATAATTCTGCGTTCCATCAATACCTAGCGCCTGTCAATCATAACATTTCCTCGAATATGAAACTACAGCAACATTAATAGCTGGACTCCAGGTTGTGCATTATATGATGTTAATGGTATATTGTATAATTAGATCATGAGGACATTCTTGGATATATAAACCGCTTGAGATGAAAAATCCAGATTGGAAAATATAATCATAAATATGTAGGAGTGGAGTTTGGCCTGATTTCTATGACAAACTGAACTCTGTAAATCTAAAACAGATCATTCAGATGAAAATGTAATAAGCGGATTCAGGATTAGCGGACAAACACAATTCCCTGAATTCCCCAATAGGTGAGAAGACGAAACATATACGGTAGATATCATCATATTTTCTTTATATGATATTTACTGGCGGCCCCTCCTTGTTATTGAAACATTTATCAAATGTGCACTGTAATATCCAATCTCGTGGCGTTATCTGTATTTATCACATTATGATGACTGCAGCAAGGACCCATAAAAAACCTTCCAATATTGTAGCCTCAATGTCTCTTTTATATTGCCGTTCACAGTTGCCATATACTTATGAATACATATGCACTTATGAATCCTTGCAACATAGATGGACACACTCATACATTTATCACACATATGACTGCACTCATACTTACATTAATCACACACATGGATTTTCAGATGTAGAAAAGATAAAATGTAGTTTAGCTCACTCTATCAGATATCACAATATCCTCACTGTGTTTATCTGGTGGTGCCAGAAGCTGGGCAGGAAAGTCGGTTCACTAGAGTAGAGTAAGGCTATGTGCAGACGGTGCAGATTCTGCTGAGGAATTTTCCATGCAGATTTTGGTAAATCCGCAGGTAAAATGACCTGGGTTTTACCTGCGGATTTACTGCGGATTTGATGCGGATTTGCCGCGGTTTTTGTATGGATTTCCCCTGCGTTTTCAGACCTGCGGATTTCTATTTAGAGCAGGTCTGACAACGCTGCGGAACTGCACAAAAGAAGTGACATGCTGCGGATTTAAATCCGCACCAAATCCGCGCGGAAAAATCCGCAGCATGTGCACTGCGTTTTTTTTTTCCATTGAATCTAATGCTACTGTACATCACTTGCAGTTCTGCTGCGGATCTGCAGCGGTAAATCTGCTGCGGATCCGCAGCAGAATCCGCAACGTGTGCACATAGCCTAAAGAGAAAAGCTGTTCCAGCATTCATCAGGCAATCCACATAAAAACATGAGTTAATTCAAAAAAAAGTTAAAGTAGTAAGCCATCAAAGCATATAAAAAAACAGAAGCAGAGAACATGTTCTCTGGGGCATTATGTGACTGGAAACCCCAAACTTCATGTTCTTAGTCATAACACTAATGTTTTTATGTGGATCGCCGAATGAGTGCTGGATCAGCTTTTCTATTTACCACGGACATCCATATGTTCATCATGTTCATTAACAACGTGAATCCTATCACCACCCCACTCACTATAATTAATGTTACAATGACAGTCCTTTTAAATCCCCCCCCCCCCCGGTTAAGTGACAGAGATATAGTCATCAAGTGAAATACTCAGGATTATACCTGTTCACCTTTGCATTCTTCATTTCCGTTGTTCTGTTCCTATGAAAATTAGATCTGTCTAATCACAGACACCAGTGATTATAATGGGGTTTGTCAGGTTTTGATTCATTCATCAGACAAAAATAGTCCAGTTTTTTTTTTTACCAAATCTGTGATGGAGCCTCGAGTGCAGATGTGAAAAGAGCTTAAAAGCAGAAAAGTTGTAATATAATAATTCATGTGGATTTGGTCTATAATGTATTCTGTGATATGGACGCATTATTAGATGACTCCATGTAAAGTGAATTAATGTAAAGGAAAAGTCTGGGATGGTGCCAGTGGGTTGTGACAAGGTGGTTTTTTTTATCTCACAAATTTTTTTAAATTCATTTTTACCTATTATATTTATTGTTTTTAACTTTTTTTTTAATTTTTCTTTTACCATTTGCCTGTGGCTGTTAGATCACTATTAGTATTTTTCCGCTCACAGAGGATTGCTGGGTGGACTCAGAGCATGCTCCTGTCCTTCATCAGGCTGGTAGAAGCCCATGATGAGAGATGTAGAGCTGTGTTAAGCATTATATTTTGTGACACGGAGCTGATTTCAATTTCTTATCACTTCAGAGGGATTGAGCTTCTCCTTTATACTCTTCTGCCTTCCGAATACCGTATGCTTTTTTGTGCTGAAGTCTCACACCTAATAATAAGCATGAGACTTTTACTGAATCGTAAAACATATCTTCATACCTATATTACACCAGAGAATGAGGTTAAAGGAAATCTGTCAACAGGTTTTGCTATGAAATCTGAGAGCAGTATAAAGTATTGACAGAGACCCTGATTCCAGTGATGTGTCACTTACTGGGCTGCTTAGTGCAGTTTTGATAAAATCCCTGTTTTCTTTGCTATAGATGTAGCAGAGCTATAATGTTGAGCCTTGTATAACCCCGCCCACATCACTGATTGGCAGCTTACTGTGTACACTGTACATTGTGAGCAAGCTGCCAATCAGTGGTAGGGATTGGGTTACACAGATTAGCCTGACTGACTTCCATGTGACATCTAGTCCAGTAGCGATAATCTCCTGCTGATAAAACACTGGTTGTACTGAAACTACAGCACACAGTCTAATCAGTGACACATCCCTGGAATAAGACTATCTGACCCTACATCACGCTGCTCTCAAATTGCAAGAACCTGCTGACAGATTCGCTTTGACATGCAATGTATTCTAAATGGTAAATACCCTAAAATACAAACAAAAAACAAAGAACAAAAACAAACAAGAAACATTCCATGACCCAAAAAATAGAACAGAATGTAATCAACTGTTGTATTTGCTTCAAAATGGTATCAACAAAAATGTCAACTCAACCCAAAAAAACATGCCGCCCAAAGTATCTAACAAAATTGTGGAAATTTGTATTTCTTTTTATTTCTCTGAAACTGCAGCCATGATTGCGGAATACTACTCACGTGCACCATCACATTTACCACAACTGGTTCATGTGTTGTTTGTGTTTACATCTGAAAGAGTCCTTAATTAAATAAAACTGCTAAGGCATTTTAGGTTCAAATGCATTATTATCTCCAAGAAATAAAACAAGGTGCAAATAGGGTCTCGTCAATCTGGACCCCACTGATCATCGCTTAATGACATGTAAGAAGTCTGTAGAGAAACCAGATGGCTGCTTTACCCTGTAATCAGCGAGGAAACAATCATGAATTATTAACTAGAGTCATCGTTCTTAGTGTCATCAATGGTTCATAGTAAATGAATTGCCAAAATTCATCTTCTGTGAGGCAGCCCGTACATGATGGAGACATAAACGTCATTATTTCTCCTGTAGATTACTTCCATACAGCTTTTGGTCGAGTTCAGATAGTCTTTTTGAAAATTGGGCCAGTTGTGACCACAAGTTGCGGATGTGACTGGCTCCGTGTGTTGATTTGCGGACAGGAGCTGCCTTTCATTGCATGCCTGATTCTGGTCTGTTTGGGACAGCTTTTTACATGCAGTCAGTCCACATGGAAAATCGGCCATGTGCATTGTTACACTGGCTATAATCAACATGCACCAAAAGTCAACTCATTGCTAGTGTGTTGAGGACTCACAGCTTGCACAGATACAGTCGTGGCCGAAAGTGTTGGCACCCTTGAAATTGTTCCAGAAAATGAAGTATTTCTCCCAGAAAATTATTGAAATTACACGTTTTGTTATAAACACCTTTTGTGTGTTTTGGAACAACACAAAAACGCAGAGGAAAAAAGGCAAAATGGACATTTCACACAAAACCGCAAAAATGGGTCGGGCAATTGTTGGCACCCTCAGCTTAAGATTTGTTTGCACACCCTTTGGAATAAATAACTGTAATCAATCGCTTCCTAAAACCGTCAACTAGCTTCTTACACCTCTGAACTGAAGATTTTGACCACTCTTCTTTTGCAAACTGCCACAGGTCTCCATTTTACAAGGGTGCATTCTCACAACAGCAATTTTAAGATCTCACCACAAGGCACCTAGTGCCAAAAGCAGCAAAAAACCCCAAAACATATCTGAACCTCCACCATATTTGACTGTAGGTACTGTGTTGTTTTCTTTGTAGGCCTCATTCCGTTTTCAGTAAACAGTAGAATAATGTGCTTTACCAAAAAGCTCTATCTTGGTCTCATCTTTCCACAAGATGCTTTTTGTAATGAAACGGGCACGGGGTCACGGTTTATGATCCCACCGCTGCCACCAAATGTAATGAAAAACAGCAAACAAGTCTATTGACCTTACACTTTACCGCAGGGGGGGCTTATTTTAGTTATCCCACCGCTGCCACCAATATATCATGAACTGCAAGGATTTATGTATATCCCACTTTCCAGTTCCGCTTAGGAACTCGCAGCTCCCTGGCGCCCCCCTTACCCTCAGGTCAGTCAGGGAACTGCACTAGGATAGTAAGTCACCGAACGGGCCTGCTTGGATGTGTACTGGCTATTAGGCACGCTGCAGCGAGGGAATTATAACTACCCCTAGCTGCAGCCAGGCAATACGCTTATAAAACCCGCTCCGTCACTGCCAGCTTTACCCAAAGCCCAGCACACACTTGCTGCCAACAGCCTCTGGTTCTAGAATGTGGGGCAGAGGCCACCCCAATTTAGTAGCGTAATTCCCTTCGGAGGACGTGACAGTACCTTATAGAGCAAGGAGAAACGGAACTAGTAATTTTATATATTTTACTCCAAAAAGGTAGGCAGTGTTTACAAAAGGTATAAAAGATATTAAAATATGAGACAATTAAAGTATGTACAAGACAATTACAAAATAAAAAGGATTAACAGAAGGAAAAACTTACAGTTGCTTAGATGATTTCAGGCAAACCATGCGGTCGAGGGATGGGCGATACGTCACAGTGCATTTGCATGGACCTCTCTGTATTAGGTTTCCCAGGCAAAAGAGGAAGCAAAATGGGCTTATACGGTCTTATACCCCTGGTCGTGACATCACTGAAGTGGGTGGAGCTATGGAAGCACTCCTCTTTCCTCAGAATGCACATTTTGCTACAAAACTTATAAACTGCATAACTACGCAAGGGAACCTTGTACGGTGACATATAGGGTACTATTTTACTCAGCCGGACATTGGCTTTCCTTTAGGCCTAAACTCGAAGTACTGGGGTGGCCCAGCTGTGCAGGAATCCATTTCTTGGATTCCGCTCTTGCCAGACCTTAGAAAAAGGCGATGAAATGTAGCTTAAACCTTGCAGGTCCTAAATATGTACTTTTCATACTCATAACATAAACTGGTGTCAAGATATGCCCTCATATTAAGTTTCTACAGTAACAATAGAGCACATGTTCTCTCAACTGCCTTCAGCCAGCTTGGGCCATAACTGCTCAGTGGGGACTAGCAACCTAGTATCACGTTACACAGAGTATGTGTAGCTGGATGGAGAGGGGAGGGTGGTGGTCAGAAGCCCACAGCGTGAGTCTGCAAAAACCTAATGAATGTAGCAGAGCTCATTGTGTGGGTAGGTTCTGGAAGGGACTTTGAATGTGGGCAAAAGTGGGAGTATCATTACACCTCCCCTTTTAGATTGCGCTAATGGAGGCAGGACCTCTCGGTACTCCTCCATGCGCACCTCGCAAGGTTCGCCCATCTGCGTTGCCATGCTTCACTGCTCTTTTTGTGTTTGACGGTAAAGTCGTACTG
>JARQOD010000002.1:61852538-61882989 GCA_033576555.1 Oophaga sylvatica | reverse complement strand
TGGTCCACACAAAATCATGGAGACCTGTCAGATTTTGATCTGAGTATCAGATCAAAGTCTCCAATATAAGTCTACGGGTCCAGGAAAAAATCTGACCGGACTCGGGTGGCATCTATGTGCTGTCCGTTTTTCACAGACTGTTTGACAGTAGAAGCTTGAGAAATTTCCATCGTTAACTTTTTTTTATCCGCGAAAAACTGATGAAACTCATCCCAAACGCTGATGGTAAGAACTGCCACACTGACCAAACTCTGATCAAAAACACTGATGAAACCCGGACCGTTTTTTGAATTCGTGAAAGATCACTGATGTTTGAATGAGCCCTAAAGCAGAAAGGACATTTGAAGTATATAAAAGGCGATTTTTGGCCCCTGACTACACAGCAAATTATTAGAATTGAAATTCGACATGAAAATCTATTAAGAGAGGAGAGGTACACAATCTATTAATCTGTTAAGCCTGGACAACCCCTTTAAACCCCTTTAAAGGGAATCTGTCACCCTAAATTGGCGGGATATTTAAATGATGGCAGTCAGGTCAGATGGGCGGAGTTTTGGGTACTTGCCTTAACATGTTGTTCGCCGCTGTCTCCATTATTTCTGGGAATTGTAGTCGTTGCCCTCCATATAACGCGCCTGCGCATTGCAATCTGCGGGCAAAGCATACTGCGCGTGCGCAATTCAAGATTGCAATGCGCAGGCGCGTTATATGGAGGGCAACGACTACAATTCCCAGAAATAATGGAGACAGCGGCGAACAACATGTTAAGGCAAGTACCCAAAACACCGCCCATCTGACCTGACTGCCATCATTTAAATATCCCGCCAATTTAGGGTAACAGATTCCCTTTAATACCACTTGCTAATTCAGACAGGGTAACTTGAAGCATTGTTAAGTCGCAGTTAGGCTATATTACGGGGTGATACAGATTTTACTGAGGGTGACGCTGATCACAACCTATTATGTAGCTCCATCCTAAATGACCATATTCAAACCTCTAGTCTTCCCTAATCTTGTATTACTCCATATTACAATTAGTATTATTTTTGCAAAATTATTGAAAATGGGGAAATAAACAGCTCCTACATTGCCCCCATGTCCATCACTCCCAGAGGTTATTATTCTCTCGGAAGTGTTGATATTGAGAATGGAAATCCCATTTTACGCCTCAAGATGCTGAATGAACATTATTTTCAGGGGCTTCACATTTATTATTTGTAATACACTCATGTGATGGTGAGGAGAGGCTGCCGCACCTGTTCCCGGCAGGTGGTATTTTCAAGGCTTCGAATAGAGACTGCTGCTTATTAATAGCAATAAATGGAAATCACTCACTGTCTGCAGAGAGAATGAGCATCTTAAAGGAAAATACGTCACATCTCGAAAAGAACTTACAACATGTCCTTTGTGTTGAGCCAACAAAGAAAGTGAATAAGTAAAAATAATTATTTAAGTAAAAGAATGTATTTTATATATATACAATATATATATATATATATATTATATATATATATGTGTATGTATATATATATATATATATATATATTATATATATATATATATATATATACTGTGTAATATCAATGATATAGACCCTAATGTGTGCCAGTACTATGACTCACTAGTGGACACAGAAGGGGGCCTCTGTGTAAGAGCAGTACAGTACATGGGCCCTTTGCAGTCCAATAGCTCATAATAATCCACTCTCTCACCTGCTTTGGAGGTGGAAATGGTCCCCTTTACCCCTTAGGCCCATATGAGGCTGCACAGATTGCACAAATAGTATGTTCTCACCTGCTATGACTGTTAACATTATGGTCAGGATCAGATGGCCGTATGTTATGGTCTATATACGGACCATAAGGCTAGGGGCCACACGACCGTAGATTCTGTCATGCAAGAGAATCGGGCCGATTATGGAAATGACACTCTGATCAAAGTGTCAGCATAGTGTGATCCGATTATCTCGGATCTGTGAATCGCAGCCCACTGTCAAGAAAAGATAAAGAACAAAATTTCTACATTCTATCAGTCCGTGGAAATCATGCTGCACTCAGATGTCATCCGAGCGCAGCCCAATGATTTCCAAGCACCTAAAGACTTGACTACATGTCAAATCACAGCATACTGCAATTGTTTTCTCATGAAGAATCGGTATGAGAAAAAAACCCATATCGATGGTCCAAGTGCTAGCCAATAAAAAATAGGATAGCACAAGCTTGATTAATATAGTGGTGTAAACGAGCCGGGACTGACCGTTGGTCCAAAGACACGAACTTAGAACCTTATACATGCATAAGAGGCTATACGTTTGGGTCAGGAGAACCCACGGCCAATTCATACAGCATAGTCCATAAGCGGATCGCAAAACATGGATGTGTGAAAATGGCTTAAGAGTGGTAGCCATGTAAAACCCCTTGTTTACCTGAATTTACACCAACCATATACAGGTGCTTCTCACAAAATTAGAAAATCATCAAAAAGTTCATTTAAGAGGAAGATGAGAGACACCAGACCCAACAATGCAGACGAGCTGAAGGCTGCTATCAAAGCAACCTGGGCTTCCATAACACCTCAGCAGTACCACAGGCTGATCGCCTCCATGCCACACCGCATTGATGCAGTAATTGATGAAAAGGGAGCCCCTACCAAGTATTGAGTGCATTTACTGAACATACATTTCAGAAGGCCAACATTTCGGATTTTAACCCCTTCACCCCCAAGGGTGGTTTGCACGTTAATGACCGGGCCAATTTTTACAATTCTGACCACTGTCTCTTTATGAGGTTATAACTCTGGAACGCTTCAACGGATCTTCGCAATTCTGAGATTGTTTTCTCGGGACATATTGCACTTCACGTTAGAAGTAAAATTTCTTCGATATAACTTGCGTTTATTTTTGAAAAAAAACGCAAATATGGTGAAAATTTTAAAATTTTGCAATTTTCAAACTTTGAATTTTTATTCCCTTAAAACAGAGAAATATGTCACATAAAATAGTTAAGAAATAACATTTCCCACATGTCTACTTTACATCAGCACAATTTTGGAACCAAAATTTTTTTTGTTAGGAAGTTATAAGGGTTAAAAGTTGACCAGCGATTTCTCATTTTTACAACAAAATTTACAAAGCCATTTTTTTTAGGGACCACCTCTCATTTGAAGTCACTTTGAGGGGTCTATATGGCAGAAAATACCCAAAAGTGACACCATTCTAAAAACTGCACCCCTCAAGGTACTCAAAACCACATTCAAGAAGATTATTAACCCTTCAGGTGCTTCACAGGAACTAAAGCAACGTGGAAGGAAAAAATGAATATTTTACTTTTTAGCCACAAAAATGATCTTTTACAAACTTTTTTTTTATTTTCACAAGGGTAAAAGGAGAAAATGGACAGATAAGGTTGTTATGCAATTTCTCCTGAGTACGCCAATACCCAATATGTGGGGGAAAACCACTGTTTGGGCACACGGCAGAGCTCGTAAGGGAAGGAGCGCCGTTTGACTTTTTCAAACTAAAATTGGCTGGAATTGAGATTGGACGCCATGTCGTGTTTGGAGAGCCCCTGATGCGCCTAAACAGTGGAAACCCCCACAAGTGACACCATTTTGGAAACTAGACCCCCTAAGGTACTTATCTAGATCTGTTGTGAGCACTTTAAACCCCCAAGTGTTTCACAAAAGCTTATAATGCCTGGGTGTGAAAAAAAAAAAAAAACAATTTTCCACAAAATGATTTTTTAGTCCCAAATTTTTGAATTTTCCCAAGGAAATTGGACCCCAAAAGTTGTTGTCCAATTTGTCCTGAGTACGCTGATACCCCATATGTGGGGGGGGGGGAAACTGTTTGGGTGCACGGCAGGGCTTGGAAAGGAAGTAGTAACGTTTTGGAATGCAGACGTTGATGGGGGTCATGTTCCGTTTGCAGTGCCCCAGATGAGCCTAAATAGTGGAAACCCCCCACAAGTGACCCCATTTTGGAAACTAGACCCCCTAAGGAACTTATCTAGATCTTTGGTGAGCACTTTGAACCCCCAAGTGCTTCACACAAGTTTATAATGCCCGGGCAAGAAAATAAAAAATCCTATTTTTTTCCCACAAAAATTATCTTTTAGTCACTAATTTTTTATTTTCCCAAGGGTAACAGGAGAAATTGGACCACGTAAGTTGTTGTCCAATTTGTCCTGAGTACGCTGATACCCCATATGTGGGGGGGAACCACTGTTTGGGCTCACGGCAGAGCTCGGAATGGAAGGAGCACCATTTGACTTTTTCCAACCAAAATTGGCTGGAATTGAGATTGGATGCCATGTTGCATTTGGAGAGCCCCTGATGTGCCTAAACAGTGGAAACCCCCCACAAATGACCCCATTTGGGAAACTAGACCCCTAAGGAACTTTTCTAGATCTTTGGTGAGCAATTTGAACCCCCAAGTGCTTCACACAAGTTTATAATGTAGAGCCGTAAAATTTAAAAATCATATTTTTTCCACAAAAATGATCTTTTCACCCCAATTTTTATTTTTCCAAGGGTAACAAGACTCCAAAAGTTATTGTGCAATTTGTCCTGAGTGCGCTGATACCCCATATGTGGGGGTAAACCACTGTTTGGGTGCATGGCAGAGTTTGGAAGGGAAGGAGCGCCGTCTGACTTTTTCAACGCAGAATTGGCTGGACGCCATGTCGTGTTTGGAGAGCTCCTGATCTGCCTAAACAGTGGAAACCCCCATAAATGACACCATTTTGGAAACTAGACCCCTCAAGGAACTTATCTAGATGTGTGGTGAGAACTTTTAACCCCCAGGTGTTTCACTAAAGTTTATAACGTACAGCCGTAAAATAAAAAATCCTTTTTTTTTTTTACAAAAATGATTTTTTCGCCCCTAATATTTTATTTTTACAAGGGTAACAGAAGAAATTGGAACCCAAAAGTTGTTGTCCAATTTGTCCTGAGTACGCTGATACCCAATATGTGGGAGAAAACTACTGTATGGGCGCACGTCAGGGCTCGGAAGGGAAGTAGTGACGTTTTGGATTGCAGACTTTGATGGAATGGTCTGGGGGCGTCATGTCACATTTGGAGAGCCCCTGATGCACCTATACAGTGGAAACCCCCCACAAGTGACCCCATTTTGGCAAATAGACCCCACAAGGAACTTATCTAGATGTGTGGTGAGCACTTTGAACCCCGAAGTGCTTCACAGAAGTTTATAACGCACAGCCGTAATAGCCGTCCAGAGTACGCTGATACCCCATATGTGGGGATAAACTACTGTTTGGACGCATGGCAGAGCTGAGAAGTGAAGGAGCACCGTTTGACTTTTTCAACGCAGAATTGGCTGGAATTGAGATCAGACGCCATGTCACATTTGGAGAGCCCCTGATGTGCCTAAACAGCGGAAACCCCCCAATTCTAACTCCAACCCTAACCCCAACACACCCCTAACCCTAGTCCCAACCCTAACCACAAACCTAACCCTAACACACCCCTAATCCCAACCCTAACCCTAATCCTAACTTTAGCGCCAACCCTAACCCTAACTTTAGCCGCAACCCTAACCCTAACCCTAATGGGAAAATGGAAATAAATACTTTTTTTAATTTTATTAGTTTTCCCTTACTAAGGGGGTGATAAAGGGGGGTTTGATTTACTATTTATAGCGGGTTTTTATGATTGGCAGCTGTCACGCTAAAAGACGCTTTTTATTGCAAAAATAGTTTTTGCATCATCACATTTTGAGAGCTATAATTTTTGCATATTTTGGCCCACAGAGTCATGTGAGGTCTTATTTTTTGCGGGACGAGTTGACGTTTTTATTGGTACCATTTTTGAGCACGTGACGTTTTTTGATCGCTTTTTATTTCGATTTTTGGGAGGTTAGAATGAACAAAAATCAGCAATTCATGAATTTCTTTTGGGGGAGGCGTTTATACCGTTCCGCGTGTGGTAAAATTGATAAAGCAGTTTTATTCTTCGGGTCAGTACGATTATGGCGATACCTCATTTATATCATTTTTTCATGTTTTGGCGCTTTTATAGAATAAAAACAATTTTATATAAAAAATAATTATTTTTGCATCGCTTTATTCTGCGAGCTATAACTTTTTTATTTTTTCGCTGATGATGCTGTATGAGGCTCGTTTTTTGCGGGACAAGATGACGTTTTCAGCGGTACCATGTTTTTTATATCGGTCTTTTTGATCGCGTGTTATTCCACTTTTTGTTCGGCGGTATGATGATAAAGCATTGATTTTTTGCTTCGGTTTTTTTTTTTTAAGGGGTTCACTAAAGGGGTTAACTAGTGGGACAATTTTATAGGGAAGGTCGTTACGGACGCGGCGATACCAAATATGTGTACTTTTATTGCTTTGTTTTTTTTATTTACAGGAAGAAGTGAATTTATTGGGGAATATTTTTTTTTTTTTTTTTTTTTATTTTGGATTTTTTTTTTAAACATGTTTATTTTTATTTTTTTAACTTTTTTACTTTGTCCCAGGGTGGGACATCACTGTATTTTGTCAGATCGCTGGTGTGACAGTGTGCACAGCACTCTGTCACACCAGCGATCGCTCAGGCAGTGCAGCAGGCTTCTCAGTGCCTGCTCTCGGCAGGCACTGAGGTAGCCGCCTCCCTCCAGGACCCCGGCGCCATCTTGGATCCGGGTCCTGGGAGGGAGGAAGCCCTCAGAACAGCGCGATCACATCGCGCTGCTCTGAGGGTCTCAGGGGGGCGCGCAGGGAGCCCCCACCCTGCGCGATCCTCCCCTGTGCCCCCAGTACACCGCGATCATGTTTGATCACGGTGTGCAAGGGGTTAATGTGCCGGGAGCGGTCCGTGACCGCTCCTGACACACAGTCATGGGTGTCAGCTGTGATAATCCCCCCGGGAGCGCGTCCGATCGCACGAGACGTACTATCCCGTCCATGGTCATACGGGCCCAGGTACCATGGACGGGATAGTACGTCCGATAGCAGTAAGGGGTTAAAATCATTTTTCAAGCTGGTGTTATAAAGTATTTTAATTTACTGAGATAATGGCTTTTGGTTTTTCTTTGGCTGTAAGCCTTAATCATCAACATTAACAGAAATAAACACTTGAAATAGATTATTTGGTTTGTAATGACTCTATATAGTACATGAGTTTCACTTTTTGTATTGAAGTACTGAAATAAATTACCTTTTTGATGATATTCTAATTTTGTGAAAAGCACCTGTATGTGTGTAGGGGGTCAGCCACTGCCAAGAGCTGAATTACACTGTGACTTTAAGAGACAATGCTCTCCTGTGATTTGTGTGCACTTGGATTAGTCCCCCCCTGCAGCTTGCTGTGTGTTGGTTTGATCAAGAAACAGGAAGTGTAGAGAGAGACTAGTGACTGGTTTGAAAGATACAGGACAATAAGTGTGTCCTAACACTGAGAGACTTGTAACTGAACTAACGGCATTATGGGAGAAGATAGTGCACAGTTACTGCAGGATTGATCACCAGGACCATATCAGAAGAAAAGAGTCGCATTGCACAGTTAAGAAGGTTCTCCCCAAGCAACTGTAACCTGAGAGAGGAAACAACACTGTGGTATCAGTAATCCCTGAGCATTGAAAGTGGGAACGAAACTTGCCCAGACCCGGAAGAAGAGAAATCCGTTAACCTGAAGGAATAGCTGTCACGCTGTCACTGTATACAGGAGGTCCGGGGTCTATGCTGACCCTAAGCTGGGGCCCTGACTAATCCCTCTACCTGGAGGTACTGTTGATGGTACAGAGGTCCAGGCCGCCAGCGTAACCCTATCTCCTGTGAATCCCTGACCCTCAGTAATCTAGTCCTGAGAAGGACCCTGATCACAACCACAGGGGACGGGAAGGTAAATTCCTACAAACAGTATAAGACGAACGAGACAGTACAAGGGGTAAAACAAAAGACCACCTTGCATACAAAACTCACTCTACAACTACAGAGGGAACACCAACGGGTAAGGAGATAAATAATAAAGCGAGGAGGGGAGAAAACCACACCAGGTACTCTTCACTTCAGACTTCACAATACCACGATCCGCTCTGCTGGTCTGCATGAATGCTTTCACCGACACTTCCCTAGCAGACTGGCAGGTATTTGAAGGAATCCCATTACTGCAGTATTAACTGCAGCTGGGCGAGGCTGGGCGTCATCTAGCACAGAGAGAGGGAGAATTAACTCCCTCAGTGCCGAAAAACACCTAGCACCAAAAACTCAGCTGTGCGAAGTCAGGTTGTGTAATCGCGACGATCTTCGTGGCGACACACCCGTGACAGTATCCCCCCTTCTACGAGGGGCCTCCGGACCCTCAGGGCCAGGTTTATCTGGGTGAGTTGTGTGTAAGGCCCGAATTAATCGGTCTGCGTTAATATCCGACGCAGGAACCCACGTCCTCTCCTCAGGACCATACCCCTTCCAATGAACCAGGTACTGAAGGGACCGGCGATTCAGACGTGAATCGATGATTTTCGACACCTGAAACTCCAAGTTACCATTGACCACCACAGGAGGAGGAGGTAAAGGTGATGGTATCACCGGCGCCACATACCTCTTAAGCAATGATCTGTGAAACACATTGTGAATTTTAAACGTAGGGGGGAGGTCAAGACGGAATGCCACCGGATTAATTATAGAACTGATCCTGTATGGCCTGATGAACCTGGGACCAAGTTTCCAGGAGGGAACCTTAAGTTTTATATTCTTGGTAGACAACCATACCCAATCGTTCACACTTAGGTCCGGACCAGACACTCTCCTCCTATCAGCCATACGTTTGTATCGGTTCCCCATAGTACTCAGATTATTCAGCACTCCTCTCCACACAGAAGCAAGTGACGACGAAAATCGTTCCTCCTCAGGAACCCCAGAAGAGCCCCCCCTATTGAAAGTACAAAACTGGGGGTGAAAACCATATGCCCCGAAAAACGGGACTTACCAGTGGACTCGCTCCGCCGATTGTTAAGAGCGAATTCTGCCAGAGGCAAGAAAGAAGCCCAGTCCTCCTGGTTCTCTGACACAAAACACCGGAGATATGTCTCCAAGCTCTGGTTCAGACGCTCTGTCTGACCATTGGTCTGCGGATGAAAAGCCGATGAAAATGACAACTGCATCCCCCGCCGTGTACAAAATGCCTTCCAAAATTTGGACACAAACTGAGACCCCCGATCCGACACCACATCGGAGGGTACCCCGTGAAGTCTCACAATCTCCCCAATGAACACCTGCGCAAGAGTTTTAGCATAAGGAAGAGCAGGAAGAGCGATAAAATGTGCCATCTTGCTGAACCTATCCACTACAATGAGTATGACTGTTTTACCCGAAGACGGCGGGAGGTCCGTAATAAAGTCCATAGACAGATGAGTCGACGGACGCTCCGGGATCTTCAAAGGTAAGAGGGCCCCAGACGGACGGGTATGTGGGGTCTTAGAGTGCGCACAAACCCCACAGGACGCGACAAAAGTTACCACCTCCCTATGTAAGTTAGGCCACCAAAACCGGCGCGAGAGGAGATCCACAGTTGCTTTACTCCCTGGGTGTCCTGCCAAAGCTGAATTATGGTGTGCCTCGATTACCTTTTGTCGCAACTGATCAGGAACAAACAGTCTCCCTGAAGGTCCAACAGGGGCGTCCCCCTGAGCCTCCAATACCTCCTCCTCAAGCTCAGAGCATACTGCCGACACCACCACCCCCTCCTGAAGGATAGGAACCGGGTCATCCGTCTTCCGGCCCCAGGGAAACTGCGAGATAAGGCATCCGCCTTTACATTTTTTGACCCAGGACGATATGTGACGACAAAATTAAACCTGGTAAAAAACAACGACCACCTAGCTTGTCTGGGATTCAGACGTTTTGCGGACTCTAAATATAGCAGGTTCTTGTGATCGGTAATGACGGTGACCGGGTGTACTGCCCCCTCCAAAAAATGACGCCACTCCTCAAAAGCTAACTTAATGGCCAAGAGTTCCCTATTGCCGACATCGTAATTCCTCTCAGCGGACGACAATTTTTTAGAGAAGAAGGCGCACGGATGCCACTTACCAGGGGACGGACCTTGAGATAATACCGCTCCCACCCTTACCTCAGAAGCGTCTACCTCCACAATGAACGGCTGTGACGCATCCGGTTGAATGATATGGGTGCCGAAGCAAAACATTTTTTCAAGGAGGAAAACGCTTGACAAGCCTTGTCAGACCACCTTGAAAAATCCGTCCCTTTTTTAGTCATGTCTGTGAGAGGTTTAACTATGGATGAGAAATTACGAATAGATTTCCGGTAGTAGTTAGCAAACCCCAGGAAACGTTGTAATGCCTTAAGATCCTCTGGCAGATCCCACTCAAGAACTGCCCGCACTTTCCCAGGGTCCATACGAAAACTGGATGCTGACACCAGAAATCCTAAAAACTGAAGTTCCTGTACGGCAAACACACACTTTTCCCATTTGGCGTACAGTTTATTATCCCGCAAGATCTGCAACACCTGCCTAACATGCTCCTGATGAGACACAAGATCCGGCGAGTAAATTAAGATGTCATCCAGATATATGACCACAAACTGTCCCACCAGGCGGCGAAAGATGTTATTAACAAAATGTTGAAACACCGCCGGGGCATTAGTCAGACCAAATGGCATGACAAGGTTCTCATAATGCCCCTCCGGAGTGTTAAACGCCATTTTCCACTCATCCCCCTCCTTCATCCTAATCAGATTAGGCCTCTTTCACATATCCGTTGTGCGCCTGACGGCGCCCCCGGCACTTTGCCGCAGCTGCCTGATGCGCCGCTTCAGGCACATCAGACAGCACTGGCAAAAAATAAAAACGTTACATGCTGCGTTGTGTCCGGCCGCCGGAATGTACATTTCCGCCGGATCCGGACAAAAACGCATACAACGCACTGACATGCGGCGCCATCCGGCGCTAATTAAAGTCAATGCAAAAAAAAACGCATCCGGCATCACATTTAGCCGGATGCGGTTGGACAAAAAAATGCCGGAGGGCGCCGTCAGGCGCACAACGGATGTGTGAAAGAGGCCTTATACGCCCCCCTGAGATCCAACTTAGAGAACCATTTGGCGCCCACGATCTGATTGAAGAGATCGGGAATAAGTGGGAGCGGATACGGATCTCGGACCGTAATCCGATTAAGCTCACGGAAATCCAGGCAAGGGCGTAGGCCTCCATCTTTCTTTTTCACAAAGAAGAACCCCGTGGCCACCGGGGAAGATGAAGGTCTAATATGCCCTTAGCCAGACTCTCCGAAATATAAGCCTTCATGGCCTGCCTCTCAGGACCAGAAAGGTTATACAACCTAGATTTCGGTAACTTGGCCTCAGGGAGCAATTTTACAGAACAGTCATACGCGTGATGAGGAGGTAGTTCTTGACACCCTTTCTCCGAAAATACATCCTCAAAGTCCACCAGAAATGGAGGTAAGGCCCTAGGCGCGACCGCACCGATGACCGTGTTCATGCAGTTTTTATTACAGAATTCACTCCACTGGCTTATCTCTCTGGATTGCCAATTAATAACCGGGTTATGCTTAGTTAACCAGGGAAGGCCCAACACTATAGGAGTGGGAAGACCCTCCAACACGTAACAAGACAACAGTTCTTTATGTATCGCCCCCACTTGAAGATCTATGTTATGCACGGCTTGCAAAAAACTACCTTGACCGAGAGGCCTGGCGTCAATCGAGAATATGGGGATGGGTTTAGCCAACACACTCAGTCGCATACCTTGAACCCGGGCAAACCGAGCGTCCACCAGATTAGCCCTGGCCCCACTATCCAGAAGAACAGATATCCTCTCTGTTCTCGTACCCACCACCACCTCCGCCGGTACGAGAAATTGAGACGGACCTGGGGACGAAATACTTACTCCCAGATTGTCGTCCACCACACAACCTGGGATCAATAGTTTTCCGGCGACTTCTCACTCTGCAAAGGACGGGATGGACACCCCCCAATAAAATGTCTCCTTCTCCCGTAGAAGAAACACTTTCCTGTCTTGCGGCAAACTGACGATCCCCTCCCTCGGAATGATGTCCCTCCTAACTGCATAGGCTCCTCTGGACTGACCAGGGGAACCTCCATATAAGGGGACCTAGTAGAAGGTGGAGTCATCACAGGGGGCGGAGTTACCCCGCACCTCTCCCGAAGTCGTCTGTCGATGCGAATAGCAAGGGCCATAGCGGCTTCCAGTGATGTGGGAGGGTCATACTGTGCCAGCACTTCCTTTAATTTGTCAGATAAACCTTGACAAAACTGGCTCCTAAGAGCCGGGTCATTCCACTGGGTGTCCGTGGCCCACCTACGGAACTCCGAACAGAATTCCTCCGCCGGACGATCTCCCTGCTGGATCCTACGTAACTTAGATTCAGCAAGGGAGATCCGATCCGGGTCATCATATACGAGACCCAGAGCAACAAAAAACCTATCCACTGACTGGAGAGCCGGGGAGCCTGGGGGAAGAGAACGCCCATGATTGTGGGTCCCCTTGTAGGAGCGAGATGACAATTCCCACCCTTTGATCTTCACTCCCCGATGACCGAGGTCGCAGCCGAAAGTACAATTTACATGCCTCCCGGAAAGCAAAAAACTTGTCCCGCCCTCCAGTGAACCTGTCAGGGAGAGCTACTTTAGGTTCAGGTCCGGCTTGCTCCAGGGGATACAAAACCTTGGACTTAACGTAAGACTGGCTGCTGGATCCATGGTGGCTGGAGAGAATCTTTAGTATGGTCGGTGAAAATGTCATGCTGTCACTGTATACAGGAGGTCCGGGGTCTATGCTGACCCTAAGCTGGGGCCCTGACTAATCCCTCTACCTGGAGGTACTGTTGATGGTACAGAGGTCCAGGCCGCCAGCGTCACCCTATCTCCTGTGAATCCCTGACCCTCAGTAATCTAGTCCTGAGAAGGACCCTGATCACAACCACAGGGGACGGGAAGGTAAATTCCTACAAACAGTATAAGACGAACGAGACAGTACAAGGGGTAAAACAAAAGACCACCTTGCATACAAAACTCACTCTACAACTACAGAGGGAACACCAACGGGTAAGGAGATAAATAATAAAGCGAGGAGGGAGAAAACCACACCAGGTACTCTTCACTTCAGACTTCACAATACCACAATACCACGATCCGCTCTGCTGGTCTGCATG
This sequence comes from Oophaga sylvatica, assembly GCA_033576555.1. Classification (NCBI taxonomy): domain Eukaryota; kingdom Metazoa; phylum Chordata; class Amphibia; order Anura; family Dendrobatidae; genus Oophaga; species Oophaga sylvatica. The sequence continues at coordinate 61,869,818 of JARQOD010000002.1, read as the reverse complement.
AATGCTTTCACCGACACTTCCCTAGCAGACTGGCAGGTATTTGAAGGAATCCCATTACTGCAGTATTAACTGCAGCTGGGCGAGGCTGGGCCTCATCTAGCACAGAGAGAGGGAGAATTAACTCCCTCACTGCCGAAAAACACCTAGCACCAAAAACTCAGCTGTGCGAAGTCAGGTTGTGTTAATCGCGACGATCTTCGTGGCGACACACCCGTGACAATAGGTGAACACAATAAACTAGGCTCCACTACATCGGGACCAAGCAGTAGCTACCAGACTTTCTCCTAAGCGCTACAGAACTGTGAGTGTGGCAAGGGTGTTCAACTGAGTTAGGGTGTGGGACAGGGTTCTTAGCTAGGGCTTTGTAGCAGCGCAAATTGATTACTGGAAGCCAGATAGGAAGTTAGAAGAGAGTAATTTGTAGAAATTGTTTATACTGTTTGTATTGCAATTTGCATTGCCACAGCAAGAGCACAGCTTGTGTGACAAGCTCCAGCTATTTCTCCTTGTATCTATTATTCCTGGTATCATTACAAGAACCGTTAGTCTTATTTTCTGGCATATAATCCTCTGTCTTTCAATAAAGCCAATGCTTTGCTTCTGCCTCCTCGTCTACTGTACCATATCTGAGTCTTGCCTGGAGGTGTCATTCAGCCTCCGCTACATGTGCACGCAACGTCTTTTAAAACTCGGGCGAACCCACAGAGTTTTCCAAAAGGAAGACGTTTCAGAACACGTCTGCGTTTTTTTGCCTTGAAGTGTCTTTTTTTTCTTTTGCATCTTTTTGGTTGTTTCCTTAGAACTTGCTTCATTGTTTTTGACCACAAACAGTTTTGAATTTTTTTCCATAGTTTTTAGGTCTTTTTTTTTTTTACTGGTGTTTTGCAATTGTTGTTTTTCCTTCATTCAATAATTAAGATGTTTCTGAAGCGAAAACGCTGGAAAAACACTCAACACTAGGGCCAGAAATCTTCTAGGTGTCTTCAGATCTTTTGCATTGATTTGTGTTATAAAGAATACACTTGAATAATGGTCAGGTCACTTCTTTGAGCTGATTGGTGTCTTTTGAAGCATGAAACAGCTAAAAGACACTCAAAGGTCTGAACATATGTGGTTTGTGCACTTTAATGTTGGGCATGTTACACTGTGTTACAAAGGTTTTGTCCCCCGGACAATTTTGAGTGTTCCTGATAAATTTTTCATGCTGATTTGAGAAATGACTTCAGATTTTTCCTATCATGTAAGGTTTTTGAGAAATGATACGAAACATTATAATATTCTGTTATAATTCTAAAAACTCATATATGAACTTTTTCTGAAACAGTATATTCTGAATTTTCCACTGAAATAACATAAATCGCTGATCTACACATATGCAAGCACTTCTTATGCGAATTCCGCGCAGTCGCAGTGAATCATTCGGCTGACCGTGTTTGGAGCATACCACATCTCCTGGGCAGGGGAGGATTCAAAAGACAATACTGACATACTTAGAGCATGGCTGAATGGATCACGACCTTCATTGCCGTTCGCAGTCCCAATGATATGGAGAGAGCAGAGAGATCTTGTAACAGATTGCTACTTCTGCCTTACAAATGTAACAGGATATTCAGCAAAGAACAAGAAATCAATATAATATCCTAATCTTCCTTCAGCCATAAGACCAGTGCCACACGATGAAAGTCTTTGTGTTCCTAAGCCGCCCAAAAAATGGACAATGGAGGACAACGAAGATGAACTAACAATGTAAGTGGAAAATGAAACTGCTGCAGACCCAGACTTTGAGCCTTCTACATCTAAACCACATCTGTTCAGTCAAGCTGATCTGAGTGACTTGGTCAGAGATTTGAAATTTTCAAAGAGGCAGGCAGAATTATTGGGATCAAGGCTACAAGAACGGAATCTCTTATTACCAGGAACAAGAGTTTCTGTTTTTCACAGTCGTCAAGAAGAAAGACCTTAATCAATTTTTCAACCATGTCGACAGTTTAAGTTTTAAGTCTGAAGGCTGTTTTACTACACAACGGAAATATCTATCCTTCTATACATATTGAACATGCCGTACACATGAAAGAAACATATAAGAATATGGAGTTACTGTTGACCCACATTAATTATAGAAATTATAACTGGAACATATGTGGTGATCTAAAAGTTGTTGCACTTCTTCTTGGACTGAAGCTTGGATATACCAAGTATTGTTGTTTTATTTGTGAGTGGGACAGTCGTGCATGAGAAATGCACTATTTCAGAAAGGACTGGCCACTCCGTGAAAACCTGGTTGCTGGACAGAAGAATGTTAAACATAATCCTCTCATTGATCCAGCAAAAATATTTCTTCCTCCTTTGCATATTAAACTTGGGCTTATGAAGAATTTTGTCAAAGCAATGAACAATGAATCGGAAGCCTTTTCTTACTTGCGACAGAAATTTCCAAGAATAAGTGATGCAAAGATTAAAGAAGGTATTTTTATTGGCCCACAGATTAGAGATATAATGAATGACAGTAGCTTTGATGGTCTTTTGCAAGGTGCTGAACAAGTGGCACTGAAAGCCTTTAAAGATGTGACCTTCAACTTCCTTGGCAACAGCAGGTCACCGAACTTTGAACAACTCGTGGACAACATACTCACAGCATATCATTTGATGAAATGCAATATGTCACTAAAGATGCATTTTCTACATTCTCACTTGGACTTTTTTCCAGCCAATCTTGGTGCCGTTAGCGATGAACACGGTGAAAGATTTCACCAAGACATTGCTCTGATGGAGAAAAGGTACCAGGGAAAGTGGAGTACGTTAATGTTGGCTGACTATAGCTGGAATCTTATAGAAGCATCTGACACGAATTATAAACTAAATTTGTCTGCAAAACACTTTTGAACAATTGCTTTTGCAACTGACATCAATGCACATGTACGGTATGTAGTGTCTCGGACGTCATAATGCATAATTGTTTCTTAACCCCTTACTGCCAGCTGACGGAATAGTACGTCAGCTGGCAGTATCCTCCGCTTTGAGGTGGGCTCCGGCGGTGAGCCCACCTCAAAGCGGCGACATGTCAGCTGTTTATAACAGCTGACATGTGCCCGCAATAGGCGCGAGAGGAACCGTGATATGCCCGCATCTATTAGGTAGTTAAATGCCGCTGTCAAACTGTGACAGCGGGCATGTAAATGCACTTCCGGACGCCGGTCCGGAAATACACGCAGCACCTGTGGTCGGCGCTCATAGCAAGCCTGTAATTCTGCTGCATAGAGGTGATCTGAGCATCACCTCTATGTAGCAGAGGCGATCGAGCTATGGCAGCAAAGCATGCCAAAAGTAAAAATAAAGTTTTAAAAATATAAAAAAAATAAAAAAACATAAAAGTTCAAATCACCCCCCCTTTTGCCCAAATCAAAATAAAAAAATGAAACCTACACATATTTGGTATCGCCGCGTTCAGAATTGCCAGATCTATCAATAAAAAAAGAATTAAAAATCAAAAAGCCAGAATTAAGTTTTTTTGGTCACTGCGACATTACATTAAAATGCAATAACGGGCAATCAAAAGAACATATCTGCACAAAAATAGGTATCATTAAAAACGTCATCTCGGCACACAAAAAATAAGCCCTCACCCAACCCGAGATCACGAAAAATGGAGACTCTACGGGTCTCGGAAAATTGTGCAATTTTTTTTTTTAGCAAACTTTTTTTCACCACTTAGATAAAAGAGAATCTAGACATGTTTGGTGGCTATGAACTCGTAGTGACCTAGAGAATTATAATGGCAGGTCAGTTTTAGCATTTAGTGAACATTTCACCGCACTTGGAATTTTTTTCCCGTTTTCGAGTACACGACATGGTAAAACCAAGGTGTCGTTCAAAAATATAACTCGTCCCGCAAAAAATAAGCCCTCACATGGCCATATTGACGGAAAAATAAAAAAGTTATGGCTCTGGAAAGAAGGGGAGTGAAAAATGAAAACGAAAAATCGAAAAAAGTTCCTGTCATGAAGGGGTTAAAAGCCTTACGTGATACAGACTTTTGGAGCACATGTTTGTGTTCAGCATATCAAAATCTATAAGATACAATAACATTTTCTCAGGGGACAAGAACTTCCCTGAAATTTGTTGCGCAGTGTTATCTAAGGAATGGTAGGCTGTATTTAAAAGGAAGCACTAATGATATTCAGGGCATCACCATAATGATCTACCACCAAATACATGAACAATATAATCATTTTTCTTTATTGTAACATTGCATGCAAAGATATTCAGGTAGAATGTAATGATTTTACAAAGAGAAAATCCTTCACTGCAATTGTGGCAACAATAAAGAGTGACCACAAATTACATGAAATTATGAAACAGATTTGCCACCACGGCCATACTGATTTGTCAATTGCACTCATTAATTGTTCTTACTGGCAAAATAGGCCAAATTGTTAAATTAATCCCCAACATATAACCTATTATCATAAAGTAAAACTGCATTTTCTTACTAACAGTGGAACTGATAACCACTTGCTGGTCACTAAACTTTGTTATCGCCCCATATAGGACCCTTAATTACACTGCAACTATGTACTCATCTTCTCCAATCTCTCCTTAAATACTTAGCTGTGCTCTCCAATCTACTGAGAAAAAACAATTGTCTTCATCCCTGATGATTACATCCCATCCCATGGCCAAGTTTTCTCCTGTGCTGCTCCTCTTCTTTATCATATACTCTGCAATTTCATAACAATTTCTACCAGCTTTTAGAGGGTACTGAAGCCCACTCCATCAAAGAAATGTGCATTATCTGCTAGAATTATGCCATAGTTTTATTTGTGTGGTGTGAATGTGTAAAGGAGTAGAAGAGCTGTCGGCACCTTTCCTGAAGAGTAGACCTTTGTATTTATATAATGCAGTGTTAAGTTTCATATGTTGTTTTATATATTTTATGTCCTGTAAATGTTAGTTAGCCTGTGGCCAGGGTTAACTATTGGACTAGCTCCGCATGGGAGGAGCTAAATGGGCATAGGAACTGTTTCTTAAGACATCAAACAGAACCTACTCAAGGAGAAGGAATCCAGATTTGCAGACCCACATTGCTTAAGGGTGTTGTGTGTGAAGAAGTGAGAAGACTATACTCAGGTAGCAAGTTCCAAAGTAACCAAGTACCAAAAGTAGTTCTTTATAGCAGGCAAGTGGGGCGCCTATAGAAAGTGTTACCTATATTAAATACGAAGGTCAAGTATCATCCAGACCTGGAAGCTTGAGTTTAGGAAGACTGGGCTGGTCAGGCTGGGACACATTTTCTACTAAGGAGTAATAGCTGCACACCTGGACCCATATGGACCTTATGAATCAGAAGTTGAGACTAACTGTGACACACCTCGACCCAAGCCACACTTCTCAAGGGAAGATGGAGGCCTTCATAACAACATACTCATTTGATGCAAGAAATGCCAACACAAGTAACCAACGAGTTTAAACCTCTGAATTCTGCAGAAGATATATTGCTTAAGTGCCATTCCTGCGACCTGATGTACATATGTTTTACCAGTTCATTCAGTAAAGAAGAGTTTATTTTCTTACTCCTGTCTCTCACTCATATCTACTATCTCGGGTCCTGGCCTGCCTCGTCCAGTGGCAGTATGCAGTCTACAGTTGCTTCTACAAGAGGTATCAACACATACACCCTGCCAGAATATCAAATAGAGGCAATAAATGTCACGAAGGCAGCGTGCCAAAACGCGCGTTGGGGTGGACGCCATCCATGAGCCATAGATCTGCACTGTTACTGTAAGTTACCCTCCTCTTTGGATCAATTTGCTTTACACCTTCACATGATCTTCTGTTTCTGATGCAACACATTCGCATTTTGCTGTTACCTGTTGCTTTGACATTCAAATGGTATACACTTTCTCATTTATTATGAATTTCTGATAACACCTATTCCTGTTATATTGCACAAGCACTTTATTCAAAAGCAAATATTTTGCACAACACTGCATGTTGTTGGATACAATTGCATATATTATTCTCTGTGTTGTGCATACCATTCTAGCACCCTTTCACCCAGCTTGATTATTATTATTGTCCTGGGTGTGCATCTTTGTTGTTAAATTTTAAATCTTATCTTATTCATTGTTGTTTTTTCCTGTTATTTTTACCTGATTAACTTAATAAATTGACTTTTCTCTCTACAGTATCTTGGATTACATGGTCAGCTTTTTTGCTTTTTCATACACCCCACCAGGTATCCTTTTTTGTAGTGTTTAGCGACAAGAAAACAACCCTCTCCCAGGCTGTCCCCGCGCTATACAAATGGGCACAAGCTGTGCAATTATGCACCAATATCTACCGGACATGTATATAAGTGGTTATACAAGGGTCAATGAACCACTGTGCCCCTGGCAGATTAGGCAGTACCCTTTATGCTCATGCTTGTATAGGAAATCAACTAATAATTGGAAATTTGCAGGCCACAATTTTGCAAGTTGATTTCAGGGTGAACAATACACAAATCTGCATATCTACGAGACATGAATAATCGGGATTATGCCCCCTGAAAAAAGTAGATAATCCGAAACGTGCGTAGGGGAGGCGGGCGGACCACTTGGAGAAACCGCTGTCTACTTCCATCTGCGGGTAAATTGTCTTTCGTATGGACTTGTACATAATATATACCCTATTTCTATGTTTATGATCCTGGATATATGACTCGTTATGTATTCATCTGTAGTTTTTACATGTTTAGCAGCAGTTATATCTCTCTCCCTATGGCTGATACAGCCGCACACTATGTGATTGTGGTCTAAACTCTTTTTGGTCTGGCCCACACTATGCAGTGCAGGGTCTATATTTACCCATGTTTTTATTCACCTTTCCCTCATCTGTTTTTGTATTAATAAAGTTTTACCTTTTATACATTTGACGTTCAATTGCTATTTGTAGGATTCTTTTCCTTCCCCCCTTCATTCATATTGCAGAACTACCCTGTGTCTGCAGGAGGGTGCCAAATGGGCGTAAGCCCGATTTAAGACATTTGACATTCACAATTCAAGTACAGACCACTTTGGATCGGGCATGGGTTTCCTGACATGAATATATATGCATACAGTATATAAGGCTGTTGAGTTTGGGTCAGCAGACCAATGGCAAGTCCAGATATTGTGATCTGTTCTTGGACCATGAAAGTTGGATGTTTGATACTGGCCTAAGAGCAGGAAATACTATAGGATAAAAAAACAACCACTACTCACCTGTAAAATCCCCCTTATTTCCAGGGTCTATGCTCCAGGGATCACTGTCTGTCCTGCAGTGATGATGTCACATACCTAATGCAGCCAATCACTGGTTTCAGCAGTCACGTGAATTATGCACGTGACTAGTGTTGAGCGATACGATAATGCAAATATCGGCTATCGGCCGATATTAGCTCTATCGGCCTTTCGATAATTCGTTTCGATATTTTCGTCTTATCGAATACCGGAATCGGATTTGTCACTGTCACTGTCTGTGTCCGTCGGTCGGGTCTGTCACTGTCAGTGTCCGTCGGTCGGGTCTGTCAGGAGTCAGCGGCACTTACCTGGCAGAAGATCTCCGGCGGTCACGGCCTGGACTGCTTCATGGCCGCCATCCTCTTCTCCCCGGCGGTCACATGCAGTTTCTCGCGATAACTGCAGTGACTGCTGGGTAATCCCGGCCGTAAAGCAGTCAGTCCGATGACGTCACCGCCGGGGAAGCAGGTAATCAGATGTGCTGCGTCGCGATGACAGGCTCTGCCTGTCATTGCGATGTAGCAGAGCTGGATCGTCGTGGGACTGTCGTTACTATGGACTGCGTCGGACAGGTGGTATACTGTTGGTTTGTTTTTTTTTTTTTTACAGGAGATCGATGGCGTCGCAGGAATGAGAGTACAATAAAAGAAATGAAAAGTGTGTTGTCTCTTTTATTTCATTAAAATACTTTTTTCTTGCTTTGTCTTTTTTTTATGCATTTAATAACTTTGGGAATAATAATGGATCGGTGTCTTATTGACACCTCTCCATTATTAACCGGGCTTATTGTCACCGTGCAATCAACGGTGACATTAACCCCTTATTACCCCGCTTGCCACCGCTACAGGGCAAGTGGGAAGAGCCGGGTAAAGTGCCACAATTGGCACATCTTTTGATGCGCCAAATGTGGGGCTGCTGTAGCCTGGTATTATCAGGCTGTTGAGGGCCAAAATCCATGGGCCTTGACAGTCTTTTAATACCAGGCCGCAGCAGTCTGCATTTTACTTGGCTGGTTAACAAAAATAGGGGGACCCCTACGCCGTTTTTTTTTCGAGGGGATCCCCTATTTTTGTTAACCAGCCAAGCTAAGCAGACTGCTGTTGCCTGCTATTATCAGGCTTGCAAGGTCCATGGATATTGGATCCTTACCAGCCTGAAAAACCAGGCCTCAGCAGTCTGCTTCATCTGGCTGGTTAACAAAAATAGGGGGACCCCACGCCAATTTTTTTCGAGGGGATCCCCTATTTTTGTTAATCAGCCAAGATATGCAGACTGCTGTGGCCTGGTATTATCAGGCTGGCAAGGTCCATGGATCTTGGCTCCTTAACAGCCTGAAAATCCAGGCCTCAGCGTCTGCTTCATCTGGCTGGTTAACAAAAATAGGGGGGACCCCACGGCAATTTTTTCGAGGGGATCCCCTATTTTTGTTAACCAGTTCCCTCTGACGTCACTGATTGTGTCCCTGGCTGACCTGAAGTGAAAGTGGAAAGCAATCAATTAAGCTTTCCACTTCCTCTCCTGTCAGCCAGGAGAGGAACTCATTCATTTGGGGGTTTACTGTGAGGCTGCAGCATTAGCTGCGGTCCCTGCAGTAAACATTAACCCTTTCTGAAGGATTACACAGTGGGACCTGACTGTGCATCGGATTGGTAAGAATAATTTTGCTTTATTATTTTATTTTTATTACAGGAAATGGTTTTAGCAGGAAAATAAAATATGGTCAAAAACTGTGTGATTATTTCATTAAACTTCTTTTTTATTAAAGTGTGTGTGTTTGATTTTTCTTTCATACAATAGGATTAATAATTGATAGTTGTCTAATTGACAGCTCTCAATTATTAACCTGGCTTAAAGTGACCTTTCAATTGCAAGGTCATTTTAACCCCTTATTAACCCATTCGCCACCGCTACAGGGCAATGGGAATAGACGGGCAAAGTGCCAGAAAGGGCAAATCTAATTAGAGATTTGCCCTTTCTGGGGTGTCTGGGGGCAGATGTTAGTAGCCGGGGGGGCCAAAAATAATGGTCCCTCTCTGGGCTATTATTATCTGCCCCCACTCACTGGCTTTGTCTGTCTGGTTGCGAAAATAGGGCGGGAGCCCACGCCTTTTTTTTCAGCAATTTTACACCGTAATATATATATATATACATACATGTCATTAAATTTGTGACACATATATATATATATATTTATAGTTCATACACTTCTACATAGTATAATAGCCGCTAATTCAATTGCAGGCTTTTGTGAAAATGCAGAACTCGACATGAAATGACACTTGGTGTACATAGGGTTAACCATGTCTTTTCATGTAGTTTGATATCTGATTTGCACAAACAATTACATGAGTGTAAGTGTGCAAAATTTCACACCTGTAGGGGTTAATTAAAGGTGTAAATTCGTAGCAAAAAAGTCCGTTTTTTTACAACGAATTTACACCTTTAATTAACCCCTACAGGTGTGAAATTTTGCACACATAGACTGATGTAATTGTTTGTGCAAATCAGATTGCAAACGACATGAAAAGACATGGTTAACCCTATGTACACCAAGTGTCATTTCATGTCGGGTGCTTCTGTCTTTTCACAGAAGCCGGCTTTACCCGGCAATTGAATCAGAGGATATTTTACTATGTAGAAGTGTATAAACTATACATATATGTATATATATATATGTCACAATGACATGTATATATATATATATATATATAATATATATATATGTATTCTATGTGTGTATATTTAGTGTTTACAAGGAAATAAAGGTTTTTTTTAGTTGCGATATTTTGTTCCCATAGACTTACATTGGACTTCCGCAATCGGAATCGGATATCGACGATATTTAGTGCTATCGGCGATACAATTTCGATACGATATTTTTAGATATCGAGCAATATCGCTCAACACTACACGTGACTTCATGGCTGTCTGGGGCTATTGGAACCGCAGGTGAGATACGGTTATTGTGTTCTAACATTTCTCGCTCTTCTAAAAATTCCACACAACCCCTTTAATTTAGAGTTAAAATTCTGACAATAGACAGGCTGATTGAAGTCTCCATAGAAACGATCACGATCGTCGTCAGATTTCATTTAATTTGGTAATAAATAAATTATGTTTTAAACTGTGAACTAACGAAATAAACCTTTCAATGTGCACAAGTGGCAAAAAGAATGACTAGAATGAAGATTGTAGAATTAGCAGCATAACGTGGCGTCTACAGCCTCGCACTGCAATATCCATCTCCTGAAGGAGAAGCATAAATTTAAAGAGAACCTGAAAGTTGATTTATGCTGCCCAAACGCCGGAGCGTTTCAGAGAAAAACAGACTTTGCTGCAATTGTGAAGCCGGTCTCTGATTCATGTGACCATGGTTTGGGAAATGTGAATCGATTGACAGGTTTCCTTTAATTTGAATTGTGTAATTCTGGATGTCTAAATATGCAGGTAGCAGAATAGGATATTTCTGGGATATAAAACTTATTTTTCCTACATGCATACATGGTCAAATAACTTAATTTATCGTCTATTGGTCTGTAACTAAATTAGCCACTTTAGTTCAGAGCTGTATTCATAGTTCTGCTGCTTGCTACTTGAGCTGTATAACTTTGAAACAGTTTGTAGATACAAATATTTCGCAAAGTGGATGGGTCCTGCCATGCCAGTACAAATATCCCATACAGACACTGAACAAGCAGGGAACGCAGGTGAATTTGAGCTCAGCAGCTAACGGAGCTGTGAATAACAGCTGTAATGAAAGTAAAAACTGAAAGGGCTTCAGGATCATTTTATACATTATTTGCAGACAAAATCAAAGTGTAAAATGGTACAGAGTGGATAAAAAGTACGTCTGCTCTGCTCAATGGCCTTTTTACAATTACAATATTCTATTAAGTGTTCTGCTCGTCTTACCCTACAATTCCAGAGTGTGTTGTAGATATCTTTAGCCTGTTTTTATCCAGATACTTGTAAAACATGACTAATAAAAATGAGAAACTTTTTGGGAATCTGCATTAAGGTAAATTGGGCAAAAGACGGTTCATGGCTACAAGACTGAGAGTCTATGCAGAGCGGAGGCCCTACTCTTGGAAAACGGGGCTACTGCGGACATAGGCAGTAGAAAGTGTATTTTTAAGGGTATGTTCATACAAAATCTTTTTGTTTAGTTTTTGAGGAAGAAACTCAACATTTCTGAGGCGCTTTGAGATTTGGAGGAGGATTTGGAGAGTTTCTTCTCAGTTTCTAAAAAAAACTCAAAAAGCATAACATAAGGTTACCGTCACACAACATTTTTAATTGCCTGCTTGGTGTGTCGGCTGTTAATGTTCCCAAAATATACAGTGCAGCCTGAAAGTTTGTGAGACCTTCAGAATTTTAAATATTTTTTGGCATAAACTACATCTGATTTTCAGTAAAATAGAGAGGAGAACAATGCGTAATTAAAATGTAACTTTTATTTCATATGAATTAAAAAACATTTTTTATTTTTTTATAAAATGTATTATTATGTACATTTATCCATAATAATACATAATAATAAATTTTATAAAAATATATATTTTTTTAATTCATATGAAATAAAAGTTACATTTTAATTACACATTTTTCTTCTCTTTAGTTTACTTCTAATGTACCGGTGGTGTACACCAATGTGTAATCCTGTTCCATGAGATTTGACTAACCTAATATATACAGCTAATTTTCACACAGGTCCTAAAAGTAGATAAAAAACCTTATAAATAAATTAATCAAAATATCAAACTTTGTCATATTTTTTTAATTAAAAAAATGACCCAATAGCACATCTATGTAAGCTGTAAAAGTATGTGACCCTTTAGGATTAGCAGATAATTTAAAAGTGAAATTAGAGTGTGCTGTTTTTAATGGATGAGATGACAAGCAGGTGTGAGTGGGTGACCTGTTTAATTTAAAGAGTCGGGATCTATTAAGGTCTTATCTTCACAATACGTTTGTGGAAGTGTATCATGACACGAACAAAGGAGATTTTTGAGAACTAAAGAAGAAGAGTTTTCGATGCCCATCAGGCTGAAAATGGTCACAAAACCATCTCTAAAGAGTTTAGACTTCACCAATCCACAGTCTGACAGATGTGTACAAACAAAGAAAATTCAAGACCATTAATACGCTCCTCAAGAGTTGTCGACCAACAAAAATCACTCCAAGACCAAGGTGTATAACAGTCTGCGAACTCATAAAGGAATACAAGGTAACCTCTAATCAACTAAAGGCCTCTCTCACATTAGCTATTGTTAATTTTTAAAAGTCCACCATCAAGAGGATACTGAACAACAATGGTGTGTATAGCAGGATTTCAGTAAGAAAGCCACTGTTTTACAAAAAGAGCATTGTTGATGATCTGCAATTTGCTAAGGGTCACCTGGACAAGTCAGAAGTCTACTGGGACAATGTTTTGTGGAAGGATGTTACCAAAGTAGAACTTTTTGGTACAAATGAAAAGCACTTTGGAGAAAAACAAAAACCTCATACCATCTGTAAAACATGGTGGTAGTAGTATCCTGGTTTGGACTTCACTACATCTGGGCCAGAATATTTGCAAACCTAATACTGTGACATAGAGACTGTAACCTAGGGATCCACCTGGTGGACAGACAGACAGAGAGACAAAGAGACAGAGATAGATAGATAGATAGAAAAAGAAAACACATCAGTACTCTATAGGAGCCAAGATATATGCAAACACTGAAAACATTGAATCTAAATTCTCTTATTATTCAGAAAGAGGAACTTACAGAAATGAAGGTTATTAGCGCATAAATTTGTCAATTCATGTGTGCTGGTCAGGTTTTTCAATTATATTTTACTATTGGAGGTGTGACTGCCTCCAGCCTGACTCCACACTCCCGGGAGAGACATGTTTTGTCCATTTAACTGTAGGCTAAAAGCTCGAGAAAGGTATGTACAGTAGAACAGTGACCCATCAGAGGGAAGTCACCTTGCCATGGTTGATGGGCATACATGAATTGGCCAATTTATGCGCTAAGAACTTCCATGGTGGTAGTGGTATTCTGGTTTGGACTTCACTACATCTGGGCCAGAATATTTTGCCATCATAGATGCAACAATAAATTCTGAATTATACCAACAAATTCGGGAGCAGAGTGTCGACACCACGGGAACGGCACCAGCACGGGAGGTGAGTATAGGCAGAAAGCAAAGGTTCACATATTTATACCACTCACAGACATGTGATATTGGATTATTTTCTTAAATTTAAAAAATAACAAAACCTAATATTTTTGACTCATTTGTTGATTTGGTTCTCTTTACAGTGCCTTGCGAAAGTATTCGGCCCCCTGGAACTTTTCAACCTTTTCCCACATATCATGCTTCAAACATAAAGATAACAAATGTCAATTTTTGCTGAAGAATCAACAAGTGGGACACAATTGTGAAATTTAACGAAATTTATTGGTTATTTAAATTTTTTGTGGAAATAAAAAAAACTGAAAAGTGGGGCTGCAATATTATTCGGCCCCTTTAACTTAATACTTTGTTGCGCCACCTTTTGCTGCGATTACAGCTGCAAGTCGCTTGGGGTATGTCTCGATCAGTTTTGTACATTGAGAGACTGAAAATCTTGCCCATTCTTCCTTGGCAAACAGCTCGAGCTCAGTGAGGTTGGATGGAGATCGTTTGTGAACAGCAGTTTTCAGCTCTTTCCACAGATTCTCGATTGGATTCAGGTCTGGACTTTGACTTGGCCATTCTAACACCTGGATACTTTTATTTGTGAACCCTTCCATTGTAGATTTTGGTTTATGTTTGGGATCACTGTCTTGTTGGAAGACAAATCTCCGTCCCAGTCTCAGGTCTTTTTCAGACTCCAACAGGTTTTCTTCAAGAATGGTCCTGTATTTGGCTCCATCCATCTTTCCATCAATTTTAACCATCGTCACTGTCCCTGCTGAAGAAAAGCAGGCCCAAACCATGATGTTGCCATCACCATGTTTGACAGTGGGGATATTGTGTTCAGGGTGACGAGCTGTGTTGCCTTTGCGCCAAACATATCATTTGGCATTGTTGCCAAAAAGTTCGATTTTGTTTTCATCTGACCAGAGCACCTTCTTTCACATGTTTGGTGTGTCTCCCTAGGTGGCTTGTTGCAAACTTTAACCAACACTTTTTATGGATATCTTTGAGAAATGGCTTTCTTCTTGCCACTCTTCCATAAAGGCCAGATTTGTGCAGTGTACGACTGATTGTTGTCCTATGGACAGACTGTCCCACCTCAGCTATAGATCTCTGCAGTTCATCCAGAGTGATCATGGGCCTCTTGGCTGCATCTCTGATCAGTCTTCTCCTTGTTTGAGATGAAAGTTTAGAGGGAAGGCCGGGTCTTGGTAGATTTGCAGTGGTATGATACTCCTTCCATTTCAATATGATCGCTTGCACAGTGCTACTTGGGATGTTTAAAGGGAGTCTGTCACCCCATTTTTCGAGTATAAGATGCGACCACCGCCATCAGGGGCTTATCTACAGCATTCTGTAATGCTGTAGATAAGCCCCCGATGTCACCTGAAAGAGAAGAAAAACGAGTTACAGTACAGACCAAAAGTTTGGACACACCTTCTCATTTAAAGACTTTTTTGTATTTTCATGACTATGAAAATTTTAAATTAACACTGAAGGCATCAAAACTATGAATTAACACATGTGGAATTATATACTTAACAAAAAAGTGTGAAACAACTGAAAATATGTCTTATATTCTAGGTTCTTCAAAGTAGTCACCTTTTTCTTTGATGACTGCTTTGCACACTCTTGGCATTCTCTTGATGAGCTTCAAGAGGTAGTCACCGGAAATGGTCCAACAATCTTGAAGGAGTTTCCAGAGATGCTTAGCACTTGTTGGCCCTTTTGCTTTCACTCTGCCGTCCAGCCCACCCCAAACCATCTCGATTGGGTTCAGGTCTGGTGACTGTGGAGGCCAGGTCATCTGGCGTAGCAACCCATCACTCTCCTTCTTGGTCAAGTAGCCCTTACACAGCCTGGAGGTGTGTTTGGGGTCATTGTCCTGTTGAAAAAAAAATAATGGTCCAACTAAACGCAAACTGGATGGAATAGCATGCCGCTGCAAGATGCTGTGGTAGCCATGCTAGTTCAGTATGCCTTCAATTTTTAAAAAATCCCCAACAGTGTCACCAGCAAAGCACCCGAACACCATCACACCTCCTCCTCCATGCTTCACGGTGGGAACCAGGCATGTAGAGTCCATCTGTTCACCTTTTCTGCGTTGCACAAAGACATGTTGGTTGGAACCAAATAACTCAAATTTGGACTCATCAGACCAAAGCACAGATTTCCACTGGTCTAATGTCCATTCCTTGTGTTCTTTAGCCCAAACAAGTCTCTTCTGCTTGTTGCCTGTCCGTAGCAGTGGTTTCCCAGCAGCTATTTTACCATGAAGGCCTGCTGCACAAAGTCTCCTCTTAACAGTTGTTGTAGTGATGTGTCTGCTGCTAGAACTCTGTGTGGCATTGACCTGGTCTCTAATCTGAGCTGCTGTAAACCAGCGATTTCTGAGGCTGGTGACTCGATAAACTTATCCTCAGAAGCAGAGGTGACTCTTGGTCTTCCTTTACTGGGGCGGTCCTCATGTGAGCCAGTTTCTTTGTAGCGCTTAATGGTTTTTGCAACTGCATTTGGGGGACACTTTCAAAGTTTTCCCAATTTTTTGGACTGACTGACCTTCATTTCTTAAAGTAATGATGGCCACTCGTTTTTCTTTACTTAGCTGCTTTTTTCTTGCAATCATACAAATTCTAAGTATATAATTCCACATGTGTTAATTCATAGTTTTGATGCCTTCAGTGTGAATTTACAATTTTCATAGTTATGAAAATGCAGAAAAATCTTTAAATGAGGTGTGTCCAAACTTTTGGTCTGTACTGTATGTTATACTCACCAAGGGGCAGTCCGCCATACGGTCCGGTCCGATGGGTGTCGCGGTCCGGTTCGGCGCCTCCCATCTTCTAGCGAAGCCGTCTTCTTTGCTTCCAGTCGCGGCTCCTGCGCAGGCGCACTGATCTGCCCTATGGAGGGCAGAGCAGAGTACTGCAGTGTGCAGGCGCCGAGAAAGGTCAGAGAGGGCTTCTTAGTCAAGGAGGGGCGGATATCCTTGTCGCCTTCCTAAGCAATTAATATCAGCACACAGCTGTATGCCTAGTGTTATGTTACGGTAGCTGAGGAGTGCAGGTAAAAAAGGAAATACACCAGAGCAGTTGGAATCTATGGGATTGCAGTACCCTGACTAACCACCACAACTAGAGGCAGCCGTGGAGCGTTCCTACGATGGTCCTAGACGCCTCGTCACAGCCTGAGAAACTAACTACACCTAAAGATAGAAATAGGAAAGCTATCTGCCCCGGAGCAGAACCCCAAAGATAATAGAAAGCCCCCAAACATGTAATGGCGGTTAGACAAGAGGAAATACTGACACAGAAAGAAAATAGTATGAGCAAACGCTGGGGCCCAAACTATCTAAATAGAAAAGGACAGGAAGGGTACTTACTGCAATCCCAGAAAACCCTGAAAAAACACCAACTCTACTAATTTCAAAATCACCTGAGATCACACGACCTCTACCACCTAAATTAGTTCTCTGGTGTAACAAAAACAGCAGCCACTGAAAAAACTGGAAAAAGCAAAACTACAAAACACAGTGGCTGGACTAAACTGAGAGGGCAAAAGCCCCCGGAGGGGACCCAGAAGGCCCCCACAGAAGTGCAGGACAAAATGCAAAAATATAGCAAAAACACAAAATAAGAAATTGTCTTATCTGATAGCAGGAGATGCAGACACAACACAGCAGGCTACAAGGGAAACTGGAAAGAAGGATTCAGACCAGAACAATTGATCACCGGCAACCCTGATGGGAAAATGATTCCCTTAAATAAGACCAATCAGTAACACCTGATTCCCAATCCTCACTAGTACCGCTTGTAACCACCAGAGGGAGCCTCTGCTCAGAACTCATCTC
>JARQOD010000002.1:61733040-61852438 GCA_033576555.1 Oophaga sylvatica | reverse complement strand
TGGTTATTAATGATAGGGGGGACTCCACGTCATTTTTTTGAGGGTCACCCCTTGTTAGTAACCAGTAAAGTCTAAGTAGACAGCTGTGAGCTGATATTAATAGCTTGGAAGCTCCATGTTTATTACCCCCTTCTCAGATTATAAACATCAGTCCCCAGCTGTTGACTTTCCCTCAGCTGGTTAATAAATATTAGGGGGACCCCACACCATTTTTTTCTTTTATTTTTTCAACTAAATACATGCACATTAAACTTCACTGGCATTTTTCTACAGTTGTGCTCAAAAGTTTACATACCTTGGCAGAATTTTTGCTTTCTTAGCCTTTTGGTGTTCCTTTCATAATTAGGCCTAGTTGACCTCTCTCCAAATGTAACGCTTATGGTTGTGGCCAAAAAGTTCAATATTGGTCTCATCACTCCAAATTACCTTGTTCTCTGAAAAAAAAGGCCAAGAAAGCAAAAATTCTGCTGGGTATGTAAACTTTTGAGCACAACTGTATCTATTTTATGTATGTATCTATTCGATCTATTCTGAGAGCTGAGAAAAAAATTGCAGATGAGCACATAATCTTTGACTAACATTAGTCACTTTTTTTATCGGATTGCACTCGTCTGTTTTAAATGTAGATGAGTATGAGCCATAACAAGAAAAAAAAGAACCTGGATCGAACATCCTAATATTTTACATTAATCTATGGTGGGCTAAGCAAAATTGTCAAACCTGAACATGAGGTTAACAATTTGATCAAAGAGTATAAACCCATTGCAATATCATGGCGCCATGATGTCCTCTGTAGTGGGTCTCTTGACTATTAGGAATTTAATAGCAAAGCACATTGATGAGATCACAGCGCGCTACAACACTGCTCTCATCACATAAAAACTACGGAAAAACACAGTTGTATTGACAAGTATGGTAAAGTGCAAACCTAATACTGTGACATAGAGACTGTAACCTTGTGATCCACCTGGTGGACAGACAGACAGAGAGACAGATAGATAGATAGATAGATAGATAGATAGATAGATAGATAGATAGATAGATAGATAGATAGATAGATGATAGAGAAAAGAAAACACATCAGTACTCTATAGGAGCCAAGATATATGCAAACACTGAAAACATTGAATCTAAATTCTCTTATTATTCAGTAAGATGAACTTACAAAAATGAAGGTTATTAGCGCATAAATTTGTCAATTCATGTGTGCTGGTCAGGTTTTTCAATTATATTTTACTATTGGAGGTGTGACTGCCTCCAGCCTGACTCCACACTCCCGGGAGAGACGTGTTTTGTCCACTTAACTGTAGGCTAATAGCTCGAGAAAGGTATGTACAGTAGAACAGTGACCCATCAGAGTGAAGTCACCTTGCCATGGTTGATGGGCATACATGGATTGGCCAATTTATGCGCTAAGAACCTTTATTTCCTTAAGTTCATCTTACTGAATAATAATACGGTTTAGATTCAATGTTTTCAGTGTTTGCGTATATCTTGGCTCCTATATAGTGCTGATGTGTTTTCTTCTTCTATATAATGCAGCTATCGCAGCTGGCAACTGTTCACACCTAGGAGGTGTTGGTCAGGTTTTTCTTTAAATAGATAGATATGGAATAGATAGATATGGTATAGATAGATAATAGATAGATATGGGATACATAGATAGATTGGACACTCACTTCAGGAGACTCTTAGATCTCTTCTCGAATTTCAACTCTATGGAGGAGGAAGAGAAGAGATCCTGCTGGGGGAAGAAGAGCGTGCAGTGGAGATAGCAGTGTAGTATGTGACTGCGTGCCATAGGCTGCGAGAAAAAGAACTACGATATGCCTCCATAGTCCCCACCCTGGATGTGCCCCATCCATCATCCCCACAGTCCCTATCCCTATTCCCTACTGTACACTTGCTTTGGCAAAACTAATATTTATTTGGTCCTACCAATAAAGCTTCTTTGAATCTGATAGAGAGATGGATAGATAGATAGATAATAGATAGATAAACATGGGATAGATGATAGATAGCTAAATATGGGATCGATAGATATATAGATAACAGATAGATATAGATAGATAGATAATCAATAGATAAATATGGGATGATAGATAGATAGATAGATAGATAGATAGATAGATAGATAGATATAGATAGATATAGGATAGATATAGGATAGATAGAAAAATATGGGATAGATGATAGATAGCTAGATAGCTAGATATGGGATTGATAGATATATAGATCGATAGATAGATGATAGAGAGAGAGAGAGATAGATAAATAACAGATAGATAGATATAGATAGATAGATAGATGATAGATAGAGATAGATAGATAACATAGATAGATGGATAGATAACAGATAGATAAATGTAGCAGAACACTGACAACAAGGCGGTGGGTTCAGGACCTCCCAAACAATTATCCAGTATCATAATGTAGAGTAAAAATATAAGGACTCCTGACTCCAAAATGTACAAAAGAAAGTGGACTGTAATCACCTCATGTGCGACTGTTCGGTTACACAGAACCTTTATTAAGCCAGTAAAGATTCTTTGTAAACCGTATCGTGGCCACGCTACATGAGGCGATTACAGTCCACTTTCTTTTGTACATTTTGGAGTCAGGAGTCCTTATATTTTTCTAGATAGATAGCTAGATGTAGATAGAAGTATGTGTATAACCATAGATAGCAGTTTATAAACAATAAAGAAAGTTTTGTGGCAAAAGATGAATAAATGTAGACCTAAAGTAATTATAATAACAGTAATAATATTATTATTATTAACACTGATAATTGCAATCAAATAACAATACAACACACGTCAAATAGTGTAAGAATGGCAGATCTATATGTAATTTTCTGCCTTCTCTCCCTTTCCTCGGTCGGCCTGATAAGTTTGCTCCCAGTCCTCGGGGACTATGGATGTACATCAGGGATGGCTACATAGGTGCAGACAGTGCTTCCCTCCTGGTGACCTGAACTTGTGCCCCCTGCTCAGTAACAGACAGCAGCATGTGCCACATCCAGGAGCAGCTGTGACACAAGGAGCCTTGCCCCTGGTGACTGACACTGAGCAGGGCGCCATGGTGACGGTGGCCATATGGGGGGCTGCTTACCTTCAGCAGGCAGAGGATGGCTTGTGGGGCTGCATGGTGTCTCTGCTCCTCTTGCTGTTCTATTCTTTAGCACAGCCTGCCCCCCCTTGTTTCTCCTGTCAGTGTCTGCTCCTCCTCCTCCAACAAGCCTAGGCAACCAGTCCTCATGTCCTCCACCCACAGCATCCTGATTGGGCTCCATGCCTCTTACAGCTTTACTTCCACAGCTCCTGTCAATCATCCCTGCAGCTCCAGAGTTTCAGTCCATACTGGTGGGGGAGCAGTCGGTGAGGAGGGAAGGTGAGGGTCTTCATTGGGGAGAGGGGACTATAGGTAGCTGACATGTCCTTATTTCTGTCCTCCTGGAATAACACAGCCTGGGAGCCATTGTGAAGACGTAGACCACTGAGTAATAAGCCAGACCATTCATCAAAGTGACCCCCGCCCCAGACGGGTGCTGGCACAAAACCAGAATGTTAGTAACTTAAGGCATGGAAACATGGTGGATAATCATCGTTATCAGTCTCCAAGCTGTAACTGCGCTTGTGTAGCTCAATTATTCGTTCTCCTCATATTGGAAAACTGCAGACGGTGTGTAAGGCGTCCCCCGTCTCCTACACACTGTGGGGGCAGCTATTAGTTACCGTAGTTTATTAATGGCAGCAGGTAAATTACGGAAATCACGAATGAAGGGACGATTTTGTGGACCCCCATCGATTCAATATAAGGTGGTTTCAAGTACAAATCTACTTTAACATTTTTCGAGACCTCTAAGGTTTGCATTTTTCGGGATCTGAGGCTGGGTGATTGCTTATTTTTTGCGCCCTGAGCTGACGTTTTTAGTAATGCAATTTTGGGGTACGGTACATATGATATTTTAATTGTTACTTATAGCATTTTATTGCAATGTTACAGCGGCCCAAAAAAAACGTAATTCTGTTATCATGATTTTTTTCTTGTTACGCCATTTACCGACTGGATTAATTTATTTATAAATCGGACATTTCTGAACACAGCGGTGTTAAATCTGCATATATTTTTTAGTTGTCTTGTCTTACTTTCATTGTGGCCAAAGGGGGGTGATTTGAACTTTTGTATTTTTTAAAAAAATTTTCAAACCTTTTTTTCACTTTTTACTTTATGTAATAGTCCCCTTAGGAGTCTTAAAGCTGCAATCGCCTGTGCTATACATAGCAGTGCTTTAGCACCAAGTACTCAATATGTGCCTGTAGTCTTTTATGCACGCAGCGTCTTTTTCAGGCAGATTCCATCCCGAAGAATGAACTTATACTCAGGAATTTAAATATAATTTGCCGTGCATATGTCCCATTTTTGTAATGACTCGCACCACAATTGTGGTTACCAGGGCTATGGGGTACTCGGAGCCGAGCCCAATGATTTCTATGGGAGTTGTCACTGGCAGCGGGACTCGGTCCGTGGCCCTGGCAGTCAAGCGATGGGGGATATTTACAGGGGATTAATAGGATAGGTAGTTCGTGACGCCACCTGTGGTATCTGGTTAATTGAACCAGCGCTGCTATAAGGATCTTCACAGGGGATGTTATGGGGCAGCTGGGTGGTAAGTCTCCCACAGGTGAGACTGGTCCCTGGAAGTCTATGGTGATGATGCAGGGTGTAGATAATAATTCAGTCACACACAATGCAGCTTCTTTTCATACCTTTACTGGTAGATGGTTCAGGCAGGTCCCGGGGAGCTGGTCGGGGTGGAGAATGCACATTCGGGTAACCGCTGAGCAGGTTAGAGGCCTCCTTTACTTCAAAATGTATATGTGAGTCCAACTTGCCTGAAGCGAAGTTAACTCTATTACCTCCAGCTTTTTCACTAGCTGACAAGCCCGGCCGATGTTGTGGTGGAGCTTTCTATGTCTCTGACTAGCAGATGTTGAGAGAACTAAGTCCTTACTTTTGCCTGGCCTTGACTCAAAGTCCCCGTTCTCCCTGACTCCGGTTACGTATCGACGCTTAGGGCTGCTCTCTGCGACCTGTAGTCCAGAAGCCTCCGGTTTTCTTGTTACTAAGCTTGAAACTTTAGCAACGCCTCGGACCCCGGTGTCTGGCAATTTAGTGCAGGTAATCCAATACCTGTAGCACTTCTCTGTCTTTTCCACTGCGCCCTTCGCCCTGCTTTCCGCTCTTAACATAAGCACCTGTAGCTTCGATGTGAAAAGTCAGCTTTCTCCTAGAGCTCACTGAATAGCTCTCAGTATCCTCCAAGTCCAGACTGGACTGAGACTGAACTTCACTGTCCTCTGACAGGAAACAGACTCCTTTCTCTCCTCTTCCTCCAGACTAATCACTCCCCAGACTAATCTGAGCTCTACTACGTGTCACTCCCCCCTTATATTTCAGATGGGTGTGTCTGAAAGAGTGAGTGGCAGTGAATGCATATCAAGCTTTGCGATTACCTTCCTGTGCACTCTCCTGGATTTTATGTGTGCCTGCATAGCTGGGCTACACAATAACTTCTTCTAATCACTTCTGGCTTTGAAAGTTATGAAGCTGTTTAAAAAATTGATCTGACCATTCTGCCTGAAAAAGATGTTGTGTGCACATAGCCCCTGAGCATTTTTCCAACAGTTTTGGCAACTGGCGGTTTTTTGGAAGTTTTTTTCATGGTTTTTGTGAAGTCTTTTTTACTCTTGGTTTCTGCTCACTTTTTTTTCAAACGCCTGAGCAAAAAAAGATGTTAGTGTTTACATAGCTATTGAGTAGAATTCACATGTTGCGGATTGATCTGCAGTCAGTCCGGGAATTGAAATCCGTATACGGTCCGTGAAAAAGGCTCATGTGAGCCCATCCTTAGTCTGGTCAACAAGAGACCACTCCTGAATAAGAGAGGAAGTAACCTTACCTTAAAGAGGTGCTGTACATTCTGTCCTAATACCCTAGCTATGGGTAACGAGAGACAATCCACCAGTCAGTGAACTGAGCTACCCAAGAATCTGCAACATCTTAGGTTTTATGACCAAGGCTGCCACCAGAAATTTCAGGGCCTCATACTGGAAAATTTGTGGCCCCCCTTCCTTGATACCCTGCCCCAGCTCTGCAGCCACCCCAGCTCCACCTCCAACTCTCAAACCCTCTACAGTCCCAACACCCACTTTTGGAAAAACTCTACTTCTGCACCACGTCCTCACCAATCACACATTAACAGTTCTGGACAACCCCTCTTTCCTTCTGCTCACCGGGCCCCATACAGTAGTAAGGGCAGCAATGCCCTGATGGCGGCCCAGCTTATGTTTCTCTGGTGTCATGAAAGTTTTTTTAACACTGCTTCTGTGAAGCTATATATCGCTGTTACAATGAGAGTATGTGCAGACGATCAGTAAACGCTACGGGTTGGACACTGCATACTTGTGCAGCGTCCAACCCGCAGCAGCCAGATGTTACAGCATAGTGGATGGAATTTAAAGAAATCCCATGCCCACTCTACGTCCACAGACGCCCGTGGATCACCTGCGGAGACGGACATGTGGCAACTAGTCTAGTCTAGTGTCTCGACCACGCACCACAATTGTGGGTTTCCAGAGCAATGGGGTACTCAGAGCCGAGCCCATGGAAGTCTATGGGGTTGTCACAAGTAGCGCTGGCTCGGTCTGTGGCCCTGGCGGTCAGGCGTATGTTGGGGGGTATATTTACAGGGGATAGGTATATATACAGTTCGTGACGCCACCTGTAGTTCTCTGATCACTAAGACCAGCGCTGCTGTAGATCTCTGAGGGGATGGTGAGGCAGCTAGATGTCGGGTCCCCTACAGGTGGGACTCTTCCCTCAGGTCGATAGTTATTGTGGGGTTGTGCAGGGATGCAATCAAATAACTCAGTCTCACACATAGAAGCTTCTTCCCATACCTTTTACTTGTCAGATGATAAGGCAGGTCCCAGGGAGGCTGATCGGGTGGAGGATGTGCTTTGAGGCAACAGCTGAACAGGTTATGGGCCTCCTTGACTTTCAAAATGATGAGTACAACCAGCATAAAGCGTAGTTCACTCCAGAATCTCCAGCTTATCCAAGCTGTACTGCCCGGTCAGTTTTGTGGTCGGAGTCTTCCGTTGAGAGAGCTGGGTTCCTAAGGTGGTCCTGCAGTGACTCCAAGTTCCCACTCTCCCTGACCCCAGTTACGTACCGACACTCCAAGGGCTGCTTTCTGCTACCTAAGGTCCAGTAAGCCTCTGGTTTTTCTATCACTATGCCTGGAGCTATAGTGACGCTTCGGTCCCCAGTGACCGGTGACAATGTGCAGGATAATCCAATCCTAAGGCACTTCTGAATTCCTTCCACTGCGCCTTTCGCCCTGTCCACGCTTGTAGCATAAGCACTCCACACTTCCACAGGCTATGCAGACTAGTCCCTTCTTTCTTCTTCCCAGAGTTTGCTAACAGGTGCTCAGTAATCTTCTAGTTCAGGAGCACGTCTCTGAACTCCACTGTCCTTGGGACAGGAGACTGAAGGTCCTGATGCTCACTCCTCTCTCTTCCTGCACAGACTGCCTCTCTGTCTTCCTGACAGGAAACTGACTGACTGGACCTCTTCCTCCCTCCACGTCCAGGCTAGACTCCCTGGCTGGCTAGATCTGACTAGCTATATATATCCTATGGGTGTGTCTAAGTGTGTGATGGAGTGAATGTTTATTGAGCATTAAACTGTTACCTCTCCACACATCCTCCAGGGTACTGCGTGTGCCTTCACACCAGGGCTACACATTCCGCCATGGTAAAATACAGCACTCCGGGCTGTGAAATACAAGAAAAAAAAAAAGACATTTTGTTTTTGCATTAACCATAAACACTAACTCTTCCCATCCGGGAGGTAAGGATTTCTTGAACGTTGCATTAAAACATATAGAAAAATACAAAATACTAAATAGACATTTTCATATAAATATATACAATATTCTTGTGAAGGACCCGCACCAAACCTTCAACGTGGGTCCTGGGTGGGCTGCAGGACATCTGAATGCAGACCTCACTCAGTGCCACACCACACGGGTTTTATATTCAGAGGTAGTTGAGGTGGTTTCATGTAAAACCAATATAATGCACCTTAGTGCAACTATTTACAGGATAAGTTCTGGGCTGGCACAGTCCTCAGCCTCAAAGTCCATTGACATAATAAGAGACATATTATTATACATATTTCAAGTATGCATCATTCTTCTATAACTTTTACTTTACCCAACAGGGCATTTTATGTAAAACTATGCATTCAATTTTTCAAATCTTCACTCTGGTACCCAGCCGGGCATTCTACTCATTATATTAAAACTATGTAAACATTATGCATAACCATAAAGTGCAAAACAGCAAATATTCCTTTTATCAAAACTTTCTACATCTTCTTTGTTGCGGTAAACCCTGTCTGGGTCCTACCGTTCTTCACATTTTCTTGCAGACTTCAACGACATTTTCCACCCCGGGGGCTGGAACAGCACGATGATCCCTAGATCCCATGACTAGAGTTGAGCGATACTTTCCGATATCCTAAAGTATCGGAATCGGAATGGTATCGCCGATATCACTAAAATATCGGCGATACCCGATACCGATACCGGAAGTCCCATGTAAGTCTATGGGAACAAAATATCGCAACTAAAAAAACCCCATTCTTTCCTTGTAAACACTAAATATACACACATAGAATACATATATATATATATACATGTCATTGTGACATATATATATACATATATGTATAGTTTATACACTTCTACATAGTAAAATATCCTTTGATTCAATTGCCGGGTAAAGCCGGCTTCAGTGAAAAGACAGAAGCACCCGACATGAAATGACACTTGGTGTACATAGGGTTAACCATGTCTTTTCATGTCGTTTGCTATCTGATTTGCACAAACAATTAAATCAGTCTATGTGTGCAAAATTTCACACCTGTAGGGGTTAATTAAAGGTGTAAATTCGTTGTAAAAAAACCGGACTTTTTTGCTACGAATTTACACCTTTAATTAACCCCTACAGGTGTGAAATTTTGCACACATAGTCTGATTTAATTGTTTGTGCAAATTAGATAGCAAAGGACATGAAAAGACATGGTTAACCCTATGTACACCAAGTGTCATTTCATGTCGGGTCATAGGTCATAGGTGTTCGGTCTGGATGCCGAACTTTACTGTTCGGGTTCGCCCATCTCTACTTGCAAAATCACCAATCTATAGCACTAGCTTCTCCAAGAGCAGTTCTCCTAATCACAGCTCTGACTATCCTGAGCTATGTGCTTGTTCAAGTGCCATTATCTCTATATGTACCGTAAATACAGTGATAGTGTACATTATAAAACAAATCACTAATAGCTGAATGTGTTACAGCAGAACTTTATAGTTCTACTAATACTATAACTCAGCCTATCCTATCAGAAACAAAGAAGTAAAGAGCAACATAGCTCTGACCTGCTCCAGAGACAAATTGAGAATATTTCTTTAATTGTAACCACAACAATACCAGCACATTAAAAAGTTGTTGTTGTCCAATGTCCATATAGTACTATATTATGCTAAACAGTGGCCAGAGACCGCCATACCATGCCACAATAGTCCCATAGTTTGTTTTCATAGGACAGTGCGATTCTGTGCCTGCACACAGCCATATACTTTGCATAAAGTACCATATTCTACCTGCAAAGAACCAAATTGTGTGTTTGCAGTCCTACAATGAGCCTATATTGCACCCAATAAACTACACATTAGACCCAAATTAGAGTAATACTTGCCCATGTACATAGATGCCAGAGAGAACCACGTTTGTAAGTTACTGTGTATAACAACGCACATTATTCCATATTGTGCCCTGTTTGATTGATCCGATTCCTAACTGAAGGTGGTTTTCCAATCCTTAAAGAAAACTTCAAACTTGCTCCAAATAGTAAAACATAATCTAATATATTCATGTTTTACCCTTACCCCTCCTGTGCTGCTGGCCACAGGACCAACCGTGTGTTGCTTTCCATTGCGCTTGACAGCAGTGATTGGCTGCCTGAGTGACATGGCATTCAATCGACCTCAAAGCATGGTTAACAACTCCTGAAGGTTCTCAGCTTCCAAAACTTTCATGAATGGGCTAATCTCTAAATCCCACCCTTGCCCACTCAAATTGTATAAAATATAGACATGCGGACCCTCGATTTTACCTGATCCGTAGACCATATTGTTTTATATCCATTCAGGAGTTAGGAACACTCTGGCACAACAAGATACTTCTCTTTTATATCCTAAATATGCATGCATGCTAATATTCTGTTACTTTTGATGATGCCAAACCCTATATAGATTTGTATAATCATTGGGTCACATGGCAAAACAAAAATAGGGACAAAGTCAAGTTTGACACCAAATCAGACAAATTCACATTTAGGAGAATCAAAGAACAATCAGACTAATGATCTGTTGAGACTGGGTACACCTTTAGAATACATATAGCCAGTGGCACAACATAAATCTTTTACACGTCAATGCAAAGTCAATAACATGGCCCTCTATAATTGAAAATAAAAATAGTTTGCGCACATAAAAACTACAAGACACAAAAGGATCTGTAGAAAAATAGGAATATGCATGTGTCAAATGGAAAACAATACATAAATTCAGACGCACTCTGTAGAACAGTTTGAGATGCAGATGTAATAATACAGTAATAAATAAATATTGCACTAAGACCCGTGAGAAAAAGGTGATGAGAAAAGCCTGTAGTCTATTATGTAGTAAACCCCAAACCAAAGGACTAAATAGTCATAATACGCATAAGGTATTTATTCATATGGGTATTAATATGGACAAACCCTGAAAAAGTAAAAGAGGTCCTCTTTTAACGATGGAGCAGAAAAACGCTGCAGAAATCCTAAAAAACCTTTTATGCAGAAAGGTCAGAAGAAATTGACACTGTCCCGGCCGGTGACAGCTCAGAGTCAGATGAATGAGTATTAGTGGTGCACTGTGGAGAAAATAGTCCTGTTTGCACAGGTTTTACCTGACAACCCCGATGGGTCACTTGCAATAGAAAGTCCAATTTCAGCCTCCTCTGGCCTGCTGACAACCCCGATGGGTCACTTGCAGTAGAAAGTCCGACTTCAGCCTCCTATGGCCCGCAGACGAAACTTACATCCGTTGATGAAAGCCGGTGATCTCTGGCCTCCGTGGCCAGATCAGGAACGCCGGCTGATGATGTTGAATCCTCACTAGGAAGAAGGATGTGGGCAGGACCTGTTGGTAAACTAGCCTGCCTCAAGCACAGTAGTACACAAAATCGCAATATCTAACTGTCCCTCAGAGTGAGCAGAGTAGCGTTCTGTCCCTAACTGAGTTCACAGCACAGTGACGCTAAAATGGCTGCGGCGCCTTTTATAGTGCATTCTGACATCATTTCAGCAGCCAATCACAGCCATGCCATTAGTTAAGATGACCGCAGCATTACAGGATGTGCCCACACTTCATAAGATTCATCATTGGCTGACTAACATCACATTGCCTCTCAAAGAATTATGGGAACTTCCGATTCCGGTATACGATATTGAAAAAGTATCGGAATTAAGTATCGGAATTCCGATAACGCGAATATCGGCCGATACCCGATACTTGCGGTATCGGAATGCTCAACACTACCCATGACCAACAAGTCATGACCTGCTATCAGAGTTTGGGTCGCTACAGTCCTTGTGCGAACCACTAGGGGCGCAACGGGTATGTCATCCTTGTGAGACGCCGATTGCGTCGCAGTTTGCGTTGCAGGTAGCGATTCAGCTGTAACCGCAGTTTGCGATGTAGATTGGGTCGCAGGTTGCGATGTAGTAGGAGGACAAAGTAGTGAAGAGTACGCAGGGGACGCTTCCAACTGTGATATACTCTCCTGGGGCGATGCCGGGGCCGGCCTGATGCAGCGGAAGATTGGGACTGGGATGCGCTGGCAATGGTGACGTTACCTGCGTCAGGGACGGGGTCACGGACGATTGTGACATTAAGGGCATACCATCCCTTCATACCCCAGTGCCGTGTGTAGTTGACTATGTCTCCATTAACTAGGTCCCTCCCGGGATGGCCGATGGGCAGGTGGGATTCTACGTCCCTGCGACTGACAAAGACCCCTGGGTAGAGGCCCGGTTCTCTAATGAAGCCCCAGCCCTTCCGGAGCTGGAACTCTGTCACACACCCCTGCCGCCGCGGTTCCCTTAGAGTACCTTTTTCCCGGCGGACACTTTCCTTGTCCGCGATCAGCTGCTCGTACTGCCGCTGCCGGTTCCGCTGTGCTTCCCGCTCTTCCTCCTGCCGGCGTCGCTGTTCCTCTTCGCGACGCTGCCACTCACATTCCCACTGGGCGATGTAGGCGACGTCATCCAGGCGCGCCATCTCGTCCCAGTCGACGTCTGGCAATGATGGACAGGACCCCTCCGGTGTCCCTGCCGGGGATCGATCATCTGCTGCGGCCTCCTGGCCGGGCGGGCGTTCCAGAACTGGCGGTACCTCCTCAACCTCCCTCGCTTCCACCGCTTCCTCGGTAGGTTCAGGGTCGGTCCTTTTGGGGGCAGCCTCCGGTTGCTCCTTAGCCTTGGGCAGCAGAAGTTTCGGTAACTCGAACCGTGGGGGGTCGTCGAGGGGAGAGAACACCGCGTCCCACAGCCGCCGCTGCATCTGGGTACGCCGGCGTCTCTCGATCTCCTCCTTGCCAGGTTGTTCCAAAACCATCTTCTTCAATCTGGCATTTTCTTCTTTAATCTCCAGCAACGCTTGCTGCAGGTGCAGGACCACGGATGGTTCCGGTTCCAGTGGCAGCTTGGCTGGGGAACGGGGCCTGCCTTCCTCCGCTTCCTGCTCGGCTGCACACGTCCTGCTTCCATGATGTTCCAGAACAGACTCCCATCTTCTTTCAGAGCCTTCCGGTCTCTTCTGTGGAGGCGGGGTTTGCGTCTCCTCCTCTTCGCAGGGAAGGTGAAGAGGAGGCGGACCTCCT
Organism: Oophaga sylvatica; assembly: GCA_033576555.1. Lineage (NCBI taxonomy): Eukaryota > Metazoa > Chordata > Amphibia > Anura > Dendrobatidae > Oophaga > Oophaga sylvatica. The sequence continues at coordinate 61,839,377 of JARQOD010000002.1, read as the reverse complement.
TTGCTGTAGGGCAGGATCGCATATTGTAATAGCACTTTGAGAGGGCAGGCATTCTCTTCGCGCCACAGGGGGGCACACGCCCACGAATCCACGCCCACCTTCTTCTCCAGCGCCTGAGGGCGCGAATTTGGCGGCAAAATGGCGGTATTTGGCGCCAAACAATAGCAAACAGTCCTTTTTCACAAAAACACCTCCACAGGCACACAGGGCTCGCAATTTTGCGAGTTTCGCATCCTGTTCGTGACGCCAAGTTTGTCTCGACCACGCACCACAATTGTGGGTTTCCAGAGCAATGGGGTACTCAGAGCCGAGCCCATGGAAGTCTATGAGGTTGTCACAAGTAGCGCTGGCTCGGTCTGTGGCCCTGGCGGTCAGGCGTATGTTGGGGGGTATATTTACAGGGGATAGGTATATATACAGTTCGTGACGCCACCTGTAGTTCTCTGATCACTAAGACCAGCGCTGCTGTAGATCTCTGAGGGGATGGTGAGGCAGCTAGATGTCGGGTCCCCTACAGGTGGGACTCTTCCCTCTGGTCGATAGTTATTGTGGGGTTGTGCAGGGATGCAATCAAATAACTCAGTCTCACACATAGAAGCTTCTTCCCATACCTTTTACTTGTCAGATGATAAGGCAGGTCCCAGGGAGGCTGATCGGGTGGAGGATGTGCTTTGAGGCAACAACTGAACAGGTTATGGGCCTCCTTGACTTTCAAATGATGAGTACAACCAGCATAAAGCGTAGTTCACTCCAGAATCTCCAGCTTATCCAAGCTGTACTGCCCGGTCAGTTTTGTGGTCGGAGTCTTCCGTTGAGAGAGCTGGGTTCCTAAGGTGGTCCTGCAGTGACTCCAAGTTCCCACTCTCCCTGACCCCAGTTACGTACCGACACTCCAAGGGCTGCTTTCTGCTACCTAAGGTCCAGTAAGCCTCTGGTTTTTCTATCACTATGCCTGGAGCTATAGTGACGCTTCGGTCCCCAGTGACCGGTGACAATGTGCAGGATAATCCAATCCTAAGGCACTTCTGAATTCCTTCCACTGCGCCTTTCGCCCTGTCCGCGCTTGTAGCATAAGCACTCCACACTTCCACAGGCTATGCAGACTAGTCCCTTCTTTCTTCTTCCCAGAGTTTGCTAACAGGTGCTCAGTAATCTTCTAGTTCAGGAGCACGTCTCTGAACTCCACTGTCCTTGGGACAGGAGACTGAAGGTCCTGATGCTCACTCCTCTCTCTTCCTGCACAGACTGCCTCTCTGTCTTCCTGACAGGAAACTGACTGACTGGACCTCTTCCTCCCTCCACGTCCAGGCTAGACTCCCTGGCTGGCTAGATCTGACTAGCTATATATATCCTATGGGTGTGTCTAAGTGTGTGATGGAGTGAATGTTTATTGAGCATTAAACTGTTACCTCTCCACACATCCTCCAGGGTACTGCGTGTGCCTTCACACCAGGGCTACACACTAGTGTCTCCGCAAGAGAAATTTCACTAATAGAATATATTGGACGTTGAATCCTCTTGGTTCAGTGAACACATGCGGATTTAACTGCGTTCAATTGACGGTAGTGCTTTGGATGCAGCGGACGTGCGCTGGGTCAAAGCGATACAACGTCATGATCGCCTGCACATACCCTCAAGCTTTCATGACTGGCTTTGAAGAGGTGAAATACAGTTGTACCCAAAAGTTTTGACACTAACACAAATTTTGATTTTCATAGTTAGCAAGTTTGCTTTTTTTAGTGTTTTTAGATTTTTAGTTAAATTTCTCTGGTTACTGAAGTAAAATTATAATAATTTTAAGTTTTTACTCTATTATTGACCATTGTATCAAGTTTATGCAAAGACTCAATATTTATAGTGTTCATCCTTATTTTTCAAGACTTCTGCCCTTTGCTCCCTACATGCTGGATACCAGTTTCTGGGCCTAATCCTGATTGATGGCAACCCATGCTTGGAGTTTATCACGATTTCTGTGTTTTTGTCCATCCATTTTTTGAGGATTTACCAAAGATTGTCAATAGATCTGGGGTATTTCCTGGCCAATAAAACATAATTTCAATGTTTTACTCACCGAGCCACTTAGTTATCATTTTTGTCTTGAGACATGGTCTCCATCATGCTGGAAAAAGCATCGCTCATCACCAAATTGCTCTTGGATGATTGGGAGTAGATGCACTTGGAGGACATTTAGATTATTCCTGTCAGGGTTTTTAGGTAAAATTGCGAGTGAGCCCACTCACATGAAAAGCCCCCACACTTGAGTGGTCTCAGGATGCTTCACTGCTGATATGACACATTACTCAAGGTAGCGCTCATCTTTTCTTTGTCACACAATCATTTCTACAGATGTCACAAACAGTCTGAAGGGGGCTTCATCATAGAAAATAACTACTCCAGTCTAATCCTTGTACTTCCTGTAAAGTTATATTCTCTGATAGAGCCACCTTCATGTTTAATGGGAGAAGCTTGAGACACCCCATCAATTCATTTTTTTACATTTAGGCAATAATTTGCAGCTTTTCTCCGTGTTTTGTCTGCTCTCACTCTCATTTTTTTCCACTTAATCTCCAAATACTGTATATGATGTTTAAGTGCTTTTTGTATAGTTATGTACATGAAATTAAGTTTGTGACCCTCTCCCGAGAAATGCAGGTCTTGTGTACAGAACCGTATTTTCGGTCCGAGTTGTAACGGGTCTGGTAGGTGGAACCACTGACGGAAACGGGTCTGGTTGGTGGAACCACTAAGCTTTATTATACAAGACAATTTACTTGCAAGAGAGCGGGTGGCATCCGGGAATAGGACAGGGAATCACGGCAATTAGCCAGGCAGTCTCTGGACAGGCAGGTTGTCACAATAAGTGACCAAGGAAGTCTCTGGACAGGCAGGTTGTCACGGCAAGTGACCTGGGCAGTCTCTGGACAGGCAGGTTGTCACGGCAAGTGACCTGGGCAGTCTCTGGACAGGCAGGTTGTCACGGCAAGTGACCTGGGCAGTCTCTGGACAGGCAGGTTGTCACGGCAAGTGACCTGGGCAGTCTCTGGACAGGCAGGTTGTCACGGCAAGTGACCTGGGCAGTCTCTGGACAGGCAGGTTGTCACGGCAAGTGACCTGGGCAGTCTCTGGACAGGCAGGTTGTCACGGCAAGTGACCAGGGCAGTCTCTGGACAGGCAGGTTGTCACGGCAAGTGACCAGGGCAGTCTCTGGGCAGGCAGGTTTGTCACGGCAAGTGACCAGGGCAGTCTCTGGGCAGGCAGGTTGTCACGGCAAGTGACCAGGGCAGTCTCTGGACAGGCAGGTTTGTCACGGTAAGTGACCAAGGCAGTCTCTAGACAAACAGGCATATACGACCTGAGCTGGTGGAGCCTCCTGGTAGGCTGCAGTCGGATGGCAGATGATCGCTCCCAGGTGAGCAGGCAAGAGTCTCTGGAATAGCCGGGGATCTCTGCTGATGATGTCCGAACCTCTAGATAGAGCTGCAGTCGGATGGCAGATGATCGCTCCCAGGTGAGCAGGCAAGAGTCTCTGCAATAGCCGGGGATCTCCGCAGATGATGTCCGAACCTCTGGATAGAGCTGCAGTCGGATGGCAGATGATCGCTCCCAGGTGAGCAGGCAACAGCCGGGGATCTCTGCTGAAGATGTCCGAACTTCTGGATAGAGCTGCAGTCAGATGGCCGACAGGCAAACAGACAGGTAACAGGCAGGCAACTGGAAACAGGAGCTGATGGCTGAAGCAGAGTTAGACTGCACAGAAACAACATTGCTCGGGCACCTCCATTAAGGAGGAAGCCCTTAATATAGGGTGGAGTCCACCAGCATTGGCTGGAGACTGATTTGGAAAATGCGCGCGGCTCCTCTAAGAGCGGGGGAGGGTGCGGGCGCGCGCCCTAAGGCCAGCAGCAGGGAAGGAGCGCGCGGGACCAGCAGGGCGGAAGGAGGACGCCGAGGATGCCAGAGGCGCAGAGGAGGCTGGGAGCACTGAGGACGCTCTGGGCCTAATCCTGATTGATGGCAACCCATGCTTGGAGTTTTATCACGATTTCTGTGTTTTTGTCCATCCATTTTTTGAGGATTTACCAAAGATTGTCAATAGATCTGGGGTATTTCCTGGCCAATAAAACATAATTTCAATGTTTTACTCACCGAGCCACTTAGTTATCATTTTTGTCAGTTGTTGTAAATGGCTGCACATCCAGTTGGAAGAATGTCTCAAGTGGGGTACTACAAGGCTCTGTTTTGGGCCCTGTATTGTTCAACATCTTTATCAATGATTTAGATGAAGGAATTGAGGGTAAACTGATCAAATTTGCTGATGACACAAAGCTAGGAGGGGTAGCTAATACTAGAGAAGAGAGAGAGAGGATTCAAAAAGATATAAATAAACTGGAGCAGTGGGCAGCAACTAACAGAATGGATTTTAACAGGGAAAAATGCAAAGTACTACATCTGGGCAATAAAAATGAAAAAAGCATATACAAAATGGGAGGAATAGGGCTAAGTAACAGCACATGTGAAAAAGACTTGGGTATACTAATTGATCACAGACTTAACATGAGTCAACAGTGTGATGCAGCAGCAAAAAAGGCAAATGCAATTCTAGGATGTATCAACAGAAGCATACAGTCTAGATCACGTGAGGTCATTATTGCCCTCTACTCCTCTTTGGTCAGACCTCATCTGGAATACTGTGTCCAGTTTTGGGCACCACATTTTAAAAAAGACATCAACAAACTGGAGCAAGTTCAGAGAAGAGCCACCAGAATGGTGACCGGTCTGCAAACCATGTCCTATGAGGAACGGTTGCAGGATTTGGGAATGTTTAGCTTGCAAAAAAGAAGACTGAGAGGAGACTTAATAGCTGTCTACAAATATCTCAAGGGCTGTCACATTATAGAAGGATCATCTTTATTCTCATTTGCGCAAGGAAAGACTAGAAGCAATGGGATGAAACTGAATGGGAGGAGACACAGATTAGATATTAGAAAAAACTTTTTGACAGTTAGGGTGATCAATGAGTGGAACAGGCTGCCACAAGAGGTGGTGAGTTCTTCTTCAATGGAAGTCTTCAAACAGAGGCTGGATAGACATCTGTCTGGGATGATTTAGAGAATCCTGCTTTGAGCAGGGGGTTTGGACCAGATGACCCAGGAGGTCCCTTCCAACTTTACCATTCTATGATTCTATGACGCTGAGCGCAGGTGAGGAGAGCGACGTCCCTGTCTGGCAGCAGGCAGGGACGCGGGCGCTACAGTACCCCCCCTCTAGGCCCCCCCCTTTTTAGGCCAGAAAAAAATTTAGCTAGGATGAGAGGGGCATGGATGTTCTCCCGAGGTTCCCAGGTTCTCTCCTCAGGACCAAACCCCTTCCAATCCACCAAAAAATAAGTCTTTTTTCCTACCCTTTTTGTGGCCAGAATGTTCTCTACCTCAAATTCATCATCAGCAGACACTGGAGCAGGAGGTGTACCTGTAGACTTAAAAAAAGAGTTAAGAACCACAGGTTTGAGGAGAGATACATGAAAAGAATTAGGAATTCGCAAATTGACCGGGAGTTTCAATTTATAGGACACCGGGTTGATCTGACTGATGATCTCAAAAGGACCGATGAACCGAGGACCTAACTTGTAGGACGGAATTTTGAGTCGAACATATTTGGACGAAAGCCAGACTTTGTCCCCAGGACGGAATTGAGGAGGATCCAGACGTTTTTTGTCAGCATGTCTTTTCATGCGCTCGGATGACTGAATGAGTGCGGACCGGGTACTCTCCCAGATGGAGGAGAATTCTCTAACCAGAGATTCCGCAGCTGGATTGTCCACAGAGATGGAAACAGGGACAGGGATCCGAGGGTGTTGACCAAAGACTACAAAAAAGGGAGACTTGGTGGAAGATTCGCTCTCATGATTATTGTAGGAGAATTCGGCCCAAGGCAGGAGCTCCACCCAGTCAGAATGGTGGGCATTAACGAAGTGTCGAAGATAACTGGTCAAATTCTGATTTATTCGTTCAACTTGTCCATTGGACTGTGGGTGGTAAGCGGAGGAAAAATCCAGGGTGACGTCTAGCAACTTACAAGTGGCTCTCCAGAAACGTGAGGTGAACTGAACCCCACGATCCGACACAATGTGACGAGGCAGACCATGAAGACGGAAGATGTGGCGGATAAAGTCTTTAGCCAACTCGGGTGCAGACGGAAGACCTGGCAGAGGAATGAAGTGAGCCATCTTGGAAAAGCGGTCAGTGACCACCCAAATGACTGTACAACCAGCAGAGACGGGAAGATCAGTAATGAAGTCCATGGCTATATGCTGCCAGGGGGCAGCGGGTACAGGAAGCGGAAGAAGACGGCCGGTAGGCAGGTGTCTCGGAACTTTGTTGCGGGCACAGGAAACACAGGCAGAAACAAAGTCTATTAAGTCTTTGTGCAGGGTAGGCCACCAATAATGCCGGGTAATGAGTTGGAGGGTCTTTTTTTGACCAGCGTGGCCAGCGAGTTTAGATGAATGACCCCAATGTAGGATTCTCTTCCGATCAGTTTCTGATACGAACGTCTTACCAGGAGGGAGACGATTTAAACTCACGGGAGCCACCTGCATCACTCTGGCGGGATCGATGATATGCTTAGGTTCCTCCTCGAGATCCGACACCAGGAAAGACCGAGACAAGGCATCCGCCTTGATGTTTTTGTCAGCTGGGCGAAAATGCAAAAGAAAATCGAAGCGGGCAAAAAACAAGGACCACCGGGCTTGGCGAGGGTTAAGTCTCTGGGCATGCTGGAGGTATGCCAGATTCTTGTGGTCCGTGTAAATGATTACCGGATGAAGAGCCCCTTCGAGTAGGTAACGCCACTCCTCCAATGCCAACTTGATGGCCAATAACTCTCGGTCTCCTATGGAGTAGTTGCGCTCGGAGGAGGAGAAGAGTTTGGAGAAGAAACCGCAGGATACCATCCTCCCGGATGAAGCTTTTTGGGTAAGTACCGCTCCGGCTCCAGCAGAGGAAGCGTCCACCTCCAGGAAGAACTGCTTGTTGCCATCCGGGCGATGCAGCACTGGAGCGGAAGAGAAGGCCTGTTTTAGAGAAAGGAAGGCCTCCTCTGCTTCGGGCGTCCACTGTTTAGGGTTAGCATCCTTGCGGGTGAGCGCGGAGATTGGCGCAGTCCTGGAAGAGAAGTGCGGTATGAAGAGACGGTAATAGTTGCCAAATCCCAGGAACCGCTGAATGGCCTTCAACCCCTCCGGTCGGGGCCACTTCTCGATGGCAGACAATTTCTCCGGATCCATTCGTAGGCCTGTCTGAGAAATGATGTAGCCCAGAAACGGAAGCGATGTCTGCTCAAAGAGGCACTTCTCATATTTGGCGAAGAGGTGATTCTGCCTGAGCCTGAGCAGAACCTGACGAACATCCCTCCGGTGAGACTGAAGATCCGGAGAGAAGACCAAGATGTCGTCAAGGTACACCACAACGCAGGAGTAGAGGAGGTCCCGGAAGATGTCATTGACCAACTCCTGAAAGACTGCTGGAGCATTACAGAGACCAAAGGGCATCACCAAGTACTCGTAGTGGCCGTCCCGGGTGTTGAATGCCGTCTTCCATTCATCTCCTCGACGGATACGAACCAGGTTGTATGCTCCACGAAGATCTAGTTTGGTGAAGACTCTAGCCCCTCTAAGACGATCAAACAATTCTGGAATGAGCGGAAGAGGGTACTTATTCTTCACCGTGATCAAATTTAGGCCTCTGTAGTCAATACAGGGACGGAGAGATCCGTCCTTCTTTTTTACGAAGAAGAAACCTGCTCCCGCTGGGGAGGTAGATTTCCGGATGAATCCTTTTGCTAAGTTCTCCTCGATATATTCGGACATCGACCTGGTCTCAGCAGCGGACAACGGGTAAATACGCCCACGGGGAGGCGTGGTACCGGGTAGCAGGTCGATCGGGCAATCATATGGTCTATGCGGGGGTAATGTCTCTGCTTCCTTTTTATTGAAGACATCAGCAAATGACCAATATGGAATCGGGAGTCCTGGTAGATTAGCAGGAGTAGGAGAAGGACAGACGGGATGAACAGGCACCAGACACGTTTTATGACAGTCCTGTCCCCAGCGAAGAATCTCTCCATTCTGCCAGTCAAGCACAGGTGCATGCTTTTGGAGCCAAGGCAGACCTAGTAAGAAAGCATGAGAGAGTCCAGGCAGAACATGAAATGAGATGCTCTCAGAATGCAACATTCCCACCTGCAGGGTTATGGCTTCGGTGATAAGTCGGATGGGACGAGGTAGGAGACCCCCATCCACAGCAGAAACAGATACTGGTTCAACAAGAGGTTTGGTGGGAATGCGATACTTCTCTACTAGAGCCTGTGACACGAGATTCCCAGCTACTCCAGAATCAAGTTGGGCCATCTCGAAGTAACGGTTCTTACCGAGAAGAATTGAGACCGAGAGCAGCAGAGATGAAGAGGATTTATTTTTGTCTAGATTGACCTCTCCGAGCGAACCTAGACACAGGCGTTTCCCGACTTCTCCGGACAGGTTCGGATCCAGTGCTCCTTACTGCCGCAGTAGAAGCAACTTTTCTCGGCACGGCGTGAGTCCTGACGGGCTTTGACCATCTTGGTCTGGTCGACCTGCATAGGCTCAGCAGTGTGCACCTGGGGAGAAATGGAAGGGGTTAAATGAGGAAACTTTTTTTCACGGGTGACCTCTTTGGCTCGTTCCTGGAACCGTAGATCAATCCGATTGGCAAGATTTATTAAATCATCAAGCGAGGTTGGAATGTCCCGACCAGCAAGTTCGTCTTTAATACGGCCGGACAGACCCTCCCAGAAGACCGAAATTAAAGCTTCATTGTCCCAAGCCAGTTCTGAGGCTAGAGTACGGAACCGTATGGCATATTGACCAACGGTGAGACTTCCCTGACGGAGACGCAACAGAGATGATGCAGAGGAGGTCTTCCGTCCAGGTTCGTCGAATACCCTCCGGAAGGCCGAGAGAAAAGCAGGCAGGTCTGACACCAGAGGATCTTCTCTCTCCCAGAGAGGATTAAGCCAGGCCAGAGCCTCTCCGGTGAGATGGGACATGATGAAGGCAATTTTGACCCGGTCAGAATTAAACTGGTGTGCCAGGAGTTCGAAATGCAGGGTGCACTGGTTAATGAAACCCCGAGCCATAACAGGGTCGCCTCCATACCTAGGAGGAGCTGAAAGTCGGGGACCGGGAATGGAAACCACGGAATTGGGAGTCAGCGGGACTGCCGGATTATGAGTCATGGCTCCAGCGGTGGTTGCTGGTGATGGTGTGTCCAAGCGGGAATTGACGTTCCGCAGGTGACCCAGGATAGCCTCCTGTTGAGACCTCTGGCGAGACAGCTCATGACACAGTTCCGGAAGTGAAGGGGTTTGGGTGCCACCGGGTTCCATGGCCCGAGCAAACTGTAACGGGTCTGGTAGGTGGAACCACTGACGGAAACGGGTCTGGTTGGTGGAACCACTAAGCTTTATTATACAAGACAATTTACTTGCAAGAGAGCGGGTGGCATCCGGGAATAGGACAGGGAATCACGGCAATTAGCCAGGCAGTCTCTGGACAGGCAGGTTGTCACAATAAGTGACCAAGGAAGTCAACTTATTGCCAACCAGCGGAGGATAATGACCCAGCAACCCAGGTGGAGGATTGGTGTCAGCAGCTCCATGTCGGGACAGACACCACTCCAGCCCACCAGAAACAAGGAGTACTACGAGTGGTACAGGAGTACACACAGGTATTAAGCAAACACCCACTTGACTTTGGGACAATTAAGGGAGTACAACATCATATCCCTACAGGCAGCCATCCTCCCATCAAAGAGCGGTACAGGCCTATACCTCCAGCACACTACCAGAAAGCTAAGGAAATGTTGCGTGACATGAAGGAAGCAGGGGTGATAAGGGATAGTTGTAGTCCCTGGGCAGCACCTCTAGTCCTAGTTAGGAAAAAGGATGGAAGCATGAGAATGTGTGTAGATTACAGACAAGTAAATCGCATTACACATAAAGATGCATACCCTTTACCATGCATTGAGGAATCCTTAGCTGCCTTAAAAACTGCTAACTACTTTTCCACCCTCAACCTCACTAGTGGGTACTGGCAAGTAGCTGTGGCTGAGGAGGATCGGGAGAAGACGGCTTTCACCACCCTGATGGGACTCTGTGAGTTTGACAGAATGCCGTTTGGACTCAGCAGTGCCCCGGGAACGTTCCAGAGAGTGATGGAGAGTTGCCTGGGACATCTCAACTTTGAAACCGTGTTGCTGTACCTGGACGACGTAATTGTGCACTCCAAGACGTATGAGGATCATCTGAAGCACCTGGCAGAGGTATTTGAGTCACTGTCCAAGTATGGGATGAAACTGAAGCCTTCAAAGTGCCATCTGCTCAAACAAAAGGTACAGTACTTGGGACATATTGTCAGCTCAGAAGGAGTAGCGCCAGACCCCGAGAAGGTCACTGCCATCCAGAAATGGCCGGAGCCGAAGAATCTCAAGGAGGTGCGCCAGTTCCTGGGACTGACAGGTTACTACCGGAGGTTTGTAAAGGACTACACCAAGAAAACAGCGCCTCTGCAGGACCTTCTGGTAGGACAACCCTCAAGAGCAGAAATCCTCCATTCCACTGGGGTAAAGAACAAGCTGAGGCATTCAAGGAGATGAAGGAGATCCTGACAGGCGATGAGATCTTAGCCTATCCTGACTACAGCCAGCCGTTCCTGCTGTATACTGATGCCAGCAATGAAGGATTGGGAGCTGTCCTCAGTCAGAAGCAAAATGGCCTGGAGAAAGTCATCGCATATGGAAGCAGGAAGCTCCGGCCGACTGAGAGAAACCCAGAGAACTATAGCAGCTTCAAGTTGGAGTTCCTGGCGCTGGTCTGGGCCATTACAGAAAGATTCAAGCATTACCTAGCCTCCAGCAAGTTCACTGGTTACACTGACAATAACCCCTTGACACATCTTGAAACAGCCAAGCTGGGAGCCATGGAACAACGTTGAATGGCTCGGCTGTCGAACTATCAATTTACAATCAAGTACAGGGCGGGCCGTAAGAATGCCAACGCTGATGCCTTGTCCAGAATGCCGCATGAGTCTGACACGGAAGAGGAATTGGATGACCTAGAAGAGATTGAGCTACCTGCATTCCACAGAAATGGGATGATCCACGAACAACGAGCCTACAGGAGGCAACGTGGTAAGACGTTAAACCCTTTACCTCACCACAGCTGGAAGGAGACCCAGAACAGTGACCCGGTTGTCAGCCGCATCAAGGAGCTGATAACTCAGGAAGGTTCCTCCTTGGAGAAGGATGCGTCTCAACAAGCAAAGCAGCTGTGGAATGAGAGAAGCCGGCTGTTTATCTACCGAGAGAAGCTGTGCCGAAGGTACGTCAACCCCAGAACCCATGAGATGGTATGGCAGATAGTAGTTCCAAGAACGGACATCCAGATGGTGTTGGAAGCTTACCACGATCGAGCGGGGCACTTTGGCTGGAAGAAGCTGGAAACCCTACTGAAGTGTCGTTTCTACTGGTTGGGAATGCGAAGTTCCATCGAGAAATGGTGTAAGAACTGTGCGTCCTGTAGCCTCCGAAGAAAAGACTACAGCAGCCAGAAAACACCCCTGCAACCCATCAAGACGACTCGTCCCTTGGAGATCGTGGCATTGGACCATGTCAAGTTGTCACCCAGCGGTCAGGATACTCGTATGCCCTGACGATGGTGGATCACTACTCCAGGTTCCTGGTGGTCACCCCTGTCAACGATCTGACAGCTAAAACAGCAGCAAAGACGTTTCAAGCGTATTTCTGCAGACCCCATGGATATCCAGAGCAAGTGTTAACTGATCAGGGTCCTGCCTTTGAAGCCGAGTTGTTTAAGGAATTCTGTCATCTGTACGGATGCAAGAAGATAAGAACCACACCGTACCACCCCCAAACAAATGGTCTCTGTGAAAAGATGAATCACATAGTCATTGATCTGCTGAAGACGGTACCACTTGAGGAGAGGAATCGGTGGCCAGACCTACTACCTGACCTCGTAGATCTGTACAATCACATACCTGTGAGTTCCACCAATTGCACCCCAGCCTACCTTATGCGAGCAAGACCAGGAAAGCTGCCCATGGATTTGGAACTTGGTGTTGTAGAACCAGAAGCTGATGTTACTACTGAAGATTGGGACACGAACCGACAGGAACAGTACAGGAGAGTACAAGCCTGCGTGTAAGATAGCCTCAATAAAGTAAGGGAAAAGCAAAAGGAAAACTACAACAAAAGTGCGCCAGCTAAACATTTTGCACCTGGAGAAATTGTGCTAAAAAGAAAAAGAAGAATGCACAAATTGGATGATCAGTGGGAAAAAGAGCCATATGTCGTGCAAGATTCCAAGTTTGACAACAGGAAAACCTGTACCATTAGCAAAAATGGAGGAAAGACGACCACCACGGTATCCAGAGACCACCTAAAACTGTGTCCAGACATGTTAAAACTTCATGAGGAAGAACTTGTTATGGAAAAAGAGAAACCAGGTGAAGTCATACACACGGACCTAGGAGATTTTCCTGCAGATTGGCCTTGTATCGGGGACGCTGTGATTATTCCAGTACTTCAATTTTACCAACCACAAGAAGCACCCCAACATCGAGTTGAACCAGTTGCCGCAGCAGAAGAAATAGTTAGTGAGGAACTTGCTCCTGTAGCATCTCCAGAAGTAGAATCTCAAAATGTGGAACCTTCAGATGTAGGGTCTCAGGAAGAAGAATCCCCTGGCGAAACAGAACCGCATCGCCCAGTCGCTAGTATGCTTGCCAGATCCCTAGAGAGGTGGAGGCAGATTTACAGTTTGCCGGCACGCAGGACAGATAGGCCAGAGGCTACTATACCTGACACCACACCACGTAGGTCAGTACGCACAACGAAAGGAAGGTTACCTGTTAGGTACCAAGAGTAGGCCTAGCAAATTAATCCAGTGAACCAATATCCAAGTGTAAAAATGTAAATAAGATTTGTGTAAATATTTGTATATATGTTACTTGTATTATGAAACGTTTAAAGTGTCCTTACCTCCCGCAAGGGAAGAGTTATAATTATGTTTATTTGTTGATGTTATAAAAATTGTTTTCTTTTTCAGCCCGGGAGTGCTGATATTAACTAGGGGGGGATGTGTAGCCCATCTGTGACTGGAGCCACATGTTACCCTGGAGGATGCACGAAAGGTAAATCCATGATAACCTATAAGCACACAACACTTCACATTTTCTCTGGTTCCACCAGAGGGAGCCCTTGAGACGACAGAAGTGAGATGAAGGCAGTCTAGCTGCGAGTTAGCTAGTCGTTGGTTTTACCTCAGAACGGCAGTTATCTCAGATCAGTTTAGCCGGAGGGCTGAGACAGACAAGCTAGTTACCTCAGACGAGTAGAGAGGGAAAGACTAGCCAAAGAAAGACTTATCTGAAAGCCTGAGGACTTCAGGAACTACTCAGCTTACATCGTGGAGTCCAGTGTAGTGGAAAGGATTGCCATTTAGTCTGGTCAAAGTTGAGTTCACTGAGAGTGCTTCAGCGAGCGTTTCAGTAAGTAAGCGTGCCGACGCTTGGAGAGCGGTGAAGAGAAGAAAGCTGACATCTGCTGCTAGTTTGTGCTTATGATAGTGGTGAGAGTAGGACGAAAGGCAGGTGGAAGAAAGAGGAAAAGAGAGTGACCGAGGTCAACCAGCATTGATAGCTTACCTCCACTCTGCACCACCGGACACCGGGTCCGCGCTTACCAGCATCTGCACGACTGGTAGGAGACACCGGAGACCCTGGACTTCAAGTCGCAGGGGCCCAGCAGTGCTGATACGTAACTGAGGTTAGGAAGACGGGGTCTGGCAGGTACCGCCACAAAGACACTGTTCTGTCCACAAGAAGACCTCACCACAAGGTCAGCCGGGCGCAGCTGAAAACACGGAGTTAAGCTTTGTTTTATGCAAGTCAGAAACTCACACACATTAAAGGCGTAAGGAGGCCCTACACCTACTCAGTGGATTACTGGACGTGCATCCTCCACCCTGACGGCTTCCCGGGACGTGCCTGCAAATATCACCAGTAAAGGTACAGAAAGAGACTTGTTTGTGTGTGTCTGCATTATTGCTCCTGCACCCCTACACCGTCATATACTCTGAGGAATCAGTCTCGCCTGTGGGAGACTTAACACCTTGCTGCCCCAAACCCTCAGAGGACCTACCCTGCAGCGCTGGTCACCCTGACCAGGAACCACAGGTGGCGTCACGAACATTCTATCATCCCCTGTAAATATCCCCCTTTAGTGAGCGCCCAGGGCAACGGACCGAGCTGCACTACCCGTGACATCCCCCAGTGAAGTGAACGGGCTCGGTGCCGAGTACCCCAAAGCCCTGGTACGTGCGACTCACAGTTACCTGCTTCATTAGTAACAGAGAGCAGAGGTGTTAGTGTAAGTAACTTATAGTTATACTCAACACTTAGCAATGGGTTGTGATGAGTGAACGTGCTGTGATAAGGTCTTATCTGACATGCTCTTTGGCATGCTCGAATAATATGTTTGAGTCCCCATGGATGCATGGCTCATGGCTATTCGACAGCCACAACACATGCATGGATTTCTTGTTTGTTAGGCAATTCCTTCATGTCTTCTGGCTGTCGAACAGCAGGCGCGGAGACTTGAACATATTTTTCAAGCACACCAAGGACACTCGGTTAGCACACGAGCATGCTCAGATAACACCTTATCACAGCACGTTCACTCATCACTAGGTGTGATCAAAATAATGATGGAAGTAAGCGTAAACCTTTTAAATATTTTTGCCTTGAATGTGAATCTGCTAACCTGAACTAATAGCATCATGGATTCCTATGATGCTATTAGTTATGATCATAAATTTGCATTAAATTATATATGCGCTTCATCCTGGTATATGCCCTTCATCCTGGTATATGTCCCCATCCTTGTAAATGTCACCCCACCATTGTATATGCGCCCCATTCTGATATACTGTATGTCCCCATCCTGCCTGCTCTACTGTTCAATGAATAGAAAGAAAAAAACACACCTTCCTTTATTCCTTCCTCTCCCCCAGGGTGCTGCTTCGTCTTCTGAAGCTGTCATCTGATTTCAGCATCCAAGCGATGGGGAACGCATGACGTCACTGCCATGTACCCCTTCGTGTGTACGCCGACGTCAGCTGCTGGCCTATGACTAGCAATACACTTCAGTTGGATCTGTCTCCGAGTACGCAGATCCAGCTCAAGTAAGGACTGGCATCGCCAGTGCCCCACACGCTGGCCCCAGTCCACTGATGCGGAACGACGATGGCACGTGTGCCCACACGGAGGGTTCTGCATGTCCCCTCTGTCACTGCTGGCCTAGATGTTAGCAGTTGCTAGTCCTGAGGTACGATCATGTCATAATAATAAAATATTCAACTTCTAACACGTGTTGCCATCTTTATCATAGAGGCAGTGCTGCTGACACTCAGCCTGCAAGGCTTTAATCGACTCCCACGATCTACCAATGGCTAAGCTGTTAGATGTGATGTCCTCTCACTGTCCAGATTCAGCACAAAATGGCTGTTTCACTTCTTACTTTTGCATTTATTTGGGTTATGATAGTCCCTCCTAATTGGCTGTGCAATACCATTTGATGCAGAGACATATCCAGGGGAGGGCAGCTGGGCGCAGCCGGCAAGGGGGTGCAGTCGGGCCGTT
Organism: Oophaga sylvatica; assembly: GCA_033576555.1. Taxonomy (NCBI): domain Eukaryota; kingdom Metazoa; phylum Chordata; class Amphibia; order Anura; family Dendrobatidae; genus Oophaga; species Oophaga sylvatica. Next base: position 61,823,623 of record JARQOD010000002.1, on the reverse strand, counting down.
TAATGCGGTGGTCCGCAGTGTCTCCTCTGCGGCTGCATTCTTCTGCCCCCGGCCTGGGAGTCGGCGGTTCCCTGTGCCGGCTGTCAAGCTGACAGCCGGCACAGAGAAGCTGCTGTGTGCCAGCTCCCAGGGATCAATTGTACTGGCGTCTATACAGACACCAGTACAACTGAAGCTCTGACCGCTGGGTCAGAGCGACGCCAGCAGCGTGATCAGGTCATGTGATCACGCTGTTGACATCACTAGCCGTCAGCGTCCAGAAGGAGGAACACGGGTGGTAATTGTGCTCCACTGTGGAGCTGAGAACCACCGAAGATTAACCGGGGGGACACAATGTGTGGGGGGGATTTAGAGTGGGGATGGGGATACTTTTTTGTGGGGGGGGGATTTAGAGTGGGAATGGGGGATACATTATGTGTGGGGGGGATTTGGACTGGGGATTGGGGGGTTATTTTATGTGTGGGGGATTTGGAGTGGGGGTGGGGGGTTATTTTATGTGTGGGGGGATTTGGAGTGGGGATGGGGGGTTATTTTATGTGTAGGGGGATTTGGAGTGGGGATGGGGGATTCATTATGTGTGGGGTGATTTGGAGTGGGGATGAGGGTTATTTTATATGTGGGGGGATTTGGAGTGGGGATGGGGGGTTATTCTATGTGTGGGGGGATTTGGAGTGGGGATGGGGGTTATTTTATGTGTGGGGGATTTAGAGTGGGGATGGGGGTTATTTTATGTGTGGGGGGATTTGGAGTGGGGATGAGGGTTTATTTTATGTGTGGGGGGATTTGGAGTGGGGATGGGGGGTTATTTTATGTGTGGGGGATTTGGAGTGGGGATGGGGGTTATTTTATGTGTGGGGGGATTTGGAGTGTGGATGGGGGGTTATTTTGTGTGGGGGATTTGGAGTGGGGATGGGGGTTATTTTATGTGTGGGGGGATTTAGAGTGGGGATGGGGATACTTTTTTGTGGGGGGGATTTAGAGTGGGAATGGGGGATACATTATGTGTGGGGGGGATTTGGACTGGGGATTGGGGGGTTATTTTATGTGTGGGGGGATTTGGAGTGGGGGTGGGGGGTTATTTTATGTGTGGGGGGATTTGGAGTGGGGATGGGGGTTATTTTATGTGTAGGGGGATTTGGAGTGGGGATGGGGGATTCATTATGTGTGGGGTGATTTGGAGTGGGGATGAGGGTTATTTTATATGTGGGGGATTTGGAGTGGGGATGGGGGGTTATTCTATGTGTGGGGGGATTTGGAGTGGGGATGGGGGTTATTTTATGTGTGGGGGATTTAGAGTGGGGATGGGGGTTATTTTATGTGTGGGGGGATTTGGAGTGGGGATGAGGGTTTATTTTATGTGTGGGGGGATTTGGAGTGGGGATGGGGGGTTATTTTATGTGTGGGGGATTTGGAGTGGGGATGGGGGGTTATTTTATGTGTGGGGGGATTTGGAGTGTGGATGGGGGGTTATTTTGTGTGGGGGATTTGGAGTGGGGATGGGGGTTATTTTATGTGTGGGGGGATTTGGTGTGGGGATGGGGGGTTATTCTATGTGTGGGGGGATTTGGAGTGGGGATGGGGGTTATTTTATGTGTTGGGGATTTGGAGTGGGGATGGGGTACTTAATGTGTGTGGGGATTTGGAGTGGGGATGGGGGGTATTTAATGTGTGTGGGGATTTGGAGTGGGGATGGGGGTACTTAATGTGTGTGGGGGATTTGGAGTGGGGATGGGGGGTACTTTATGTGTGTGGGGGATTTGGAGTGGGGATGGGGGGTACTTAATGTGTGTGGGGGAATTGGAGTTGGGATTGGGGGTACTTAATGTGTGTGGGGGATTTGGCGTGGGGATGGGGGGTACTTAATGTGTGTGGGGGATTTGGCGTGGCGATAGGGGTACTTAATGTGTGGGGGATTTGGCGTGGGGATGGGGTACTTAATGCGTGTGGGGGATTTGGCGTGGGGATGGGGGTACTTAATGTGTGTGGGGGATTTGGCGTGGGGATGGGGGGTACTTAAAGGGAATCTGTCCCGTCCTGTCGCGGCTCCTGCGCAGGCGCACTGACCTGCCCTGGTGAGGGCAGAGCAGAGTACTGCAGTGCGCAGGCGCCTGACCTCTCTGACATTTCCCGGCACCTGTGCCCTGCAGTACTCTGCTCTGCCCTCACCAGGGCAGAGCAGTGCACCTGCGCAGGAGTAGCGACGGGAAGGAAAAAAGAGGCCGGCTTCGCTAGAAGATGGGAGGTGCCGAACCGGACCGCGACGCCAATCAGACCGGACCGGACGGCGGACCGCCCCTGGGTGAGTATAATATAACTCATTTTTCCTCTCTTTCAGGTGACATCGGGGGCTTATCTACAGCATTCCAGAATGCTGTAGTTAAGCCCTGATGGCGGTGGCTGTATCTCATAGTCCAAAAATGGGGTGACAGATTCCCTTTAATGTGTGTGGGGGATTTGGTGTGAGGATGTGGGCATTTAATGTGTGGGGGGGATTTGAAGTGGGGCTGGGGGATTTAATGTGTGTGGGGGGATTTGAGGACACTGAAGAGTATGTATGAGGAAACAGTAGGGGGGATGGGAGCAGACAGTATGGGGAGTGAACGGGTGAATGTATGTGGACAGTATGGGGAGTGAGGGTGATGGGATGTGTGCAGACACAGTATGGGGAGTCAGGGGTATCTGTGAGCAGACAGAATAGAGAGTGAGGGGATAAATATATGAGGAGACAGTATGGTGAACAGGGGGGATGTGAGAGGAGACAGTATGAGGAGGGAGGGGAATAGTGTGAGGTGACAGTATATTGCAGATATTTTTATTTAGGAGCATTATAATGACTCTTTTATCTTTAAGGGCATCGTGTAGAGAGTTGGTGCAGAAGACTGGAGAAGATGGAAATCTGCATAGACTGCTGTGGATGAGAAAACTCATCATGGGATCTGGACAAGAAGAAGAAAAGAAGAACGACTCCAGAGACGACGTCATCTATAAGGTACCTGGATGTAAATATTATTTGTGATACTGACTAATTCTCATGTTTTTATTAATGTTGTGAGCATTATAGTTGCTTTCCAGGTTTGTGCTGAGTCTGCAGTCATTCTATGTGTCTGCAAACTTCTGAATTCTCACAGTGCTCACTGCACCTGTCAGGATTCTCATGTGCCGGTGATTTACATACATGCGGTCACATGCTGACTAGACATGTGTGGCGTCACTCAATGAAAATGAACAGAGCGAGGCCGGGCACGTCTAGTCGGAATGTGGCCAGAAGTATATAAATCACATGCTTGTGCAGACATGACCGTGTACTCTTGCCACCGGTAAGGGAGAATCTTAAAAGTGTGCAGTTCATTAGCATACCTCCCAACTGTCCCGGATTGAGCGGGACAGTCCCGATTCTGACCCCCCCCCGTCCCGCTGAGGACACTATGTGTCCCGCAGTGAGATGAGCCGCCACGCCCCCATGCACCCCTTCCTGCCTTGTCTCTTACAGCCTTAGCCTCACAGCAGCTAGCAATGACACTGCTATTGCTGTAGTCTTCTGTGCCCACAGGACCTGTGATGAGGACACAGGAGGGGAGGAGTCAGGGGTCACATGATCAGTGTCCTCATTGTGTGCATGACTCTGCTCTGCTGTGATGTTGTCATGGTGTTGGATGAGGGTAAGTGTGTGTGTGTGTGGGGTCAGGACTCGAGTTTACAGTGTGAATGTAGCAGAGCCGTGTGTGTACGACGTGTACGGAGCGGAGCCGTGTGTGTACGAGGTGTACGGAGCGGAGCCGTGTGTGTAAGAGGTGTGCGGAGCTGTGTACAGAGCGGAGCCGTGTGTGTACGGAGCGGAGCCGTGTGTGTACGAGGTGTACGGAGCGGAGCCGTGTGTGTAAGAGGTGTGCCGAGCCGTGTACGGAGCGGAGCCGTGTGTGTACGGAGCGGAGTCGTGTGTGTATGAGGTGTACGGAGCGGAGCCGTGTGTGTACGAGGTGTACGGAGCGGAGCCGTGTGTACGAGGTGTACGGAGCGAAGCCGCGTGTGTACGAGGTGTACGTGCGGAGCCGTGTGTACGAGGTGTACGGAGCGGAGCCGTGTGTGTACGAGGTGTACTACGGAGCGGAGCCGCGTGTGTACGAGGTGTACGTACGGAGCGGAGCCGTGTGTGTACGAGGTGTACGGAGCGGAGCCGTGTGTGTACGAGGTGTACGGGGCGGAGCCATGTGTGTACGAGGTGTACGTACGGAGCGGAGCCGTGTGTACGAGGTGTACGGAGCGGAGCCTTGTGTGTACGAGGTGTACGGAGCGGAGCCGTGTGTGTACGAGGTGTACGGAGCGGAGCCTTGTGTGTACGAGGTGTACTGAGCGGAGCCGTGTGTGTACGAGGTGTACCGAGCGGAGCCGTGTGTGTACGAGGTGTACCGAGCGGAGCCGTGTGTGTACGAGGTGTACCGAGCGGAGCCGTGTGTGTACGAGGTGTACCGAGCGGAGCCGTGTGTGTACGAGGTGTACCGAGCGGAGCCGTGTGTGTACGAGGTGTACCGAGCGGAGCCGTGTGTGTACGAGGTGTACCGAGCGGAGCCTGTGTGTGTGTGACGAGGTTTATGTACCGAGCGGAGCCGTGTGTGTACGAGGTGTACCGAGCGGAGCCGTGTGTGTACGAGGTTTACCGAACGGAGCCGTGTGTGTACGAGGTGTACCGAGCGGAGCCGTGTGTGTACGAGGTGTACCGAGCGGAGCCGTGTGTGTACGAGGTGTACCGAGCGGAGCCGTGTGTGTACGAGGTGTACCGAGCGGAGCCGTGTGTGTACGAGGTGTACGAGCGGAGCCGGTGTGTACGAGTGACGAGCGAGCATGTGTGTACGAGGTGTACCGAGCGGAGCCGTGTGTACGAGGTGTACCGAGCGGAACCGTGTGTGTATGAGGTGTGCAGAGCCGTGCGTGTACAAGGTGTATGGTGGGGAGCATTCATACCTCCCAACCGTCCTGAATTCAGCGGGACACTCCCGATTTTGGGAGTCTGCCCCGCTGTCCCGGCCGGGAGCTTTTCCTGTGGACACAGGAGTACATGCCGGAGCCCCGAGGAGCACTTTAAAATTCGCACGTGATGTTCCACCGGAAGTGACGTGCTGGAAGATGACCGGAAATGAGGTAATTTCGGGAGGAGATTGTGACGGAACCATGGAGGCACTTCAGGGAATGCTTCAGATCCATCACCGTGTCCTAGCCTTGGAATCGGGGATGTCGGCCATGTGAGCAGATCATGATATGTCCTGCATCGGGAGGCTCAGGTGGGCACTACAATGGGAGCCGGGCTGCTATAGTATCTTTATAGAATCTTTATTTCTTTCTCTGTTTCTTTCTCTCTCTCTGTTCTTTCTTTCTTTCTCTCTGTTCTTTCTTTCCCATCTTTCTTTCTCTCTGTTCTTTTTCTTTCTTTCTCGCTGTTCTTTCTTTCCTTTCTTTCTTTCTCTCTCTGTTTCTTTCTTTTTCTCTATCTCTCTGTTCTTTCTTTCCCCTCTTTCTTTTTCTCTCTCTGTTCTTTCCCCTCTTTCTTTCTTTCTTCATTTCTCTGTTCTTTTTTTCTTTCTCTCTCTTTCCCCTCTTTCTTTCTCTCTCTCTGTTCTTTCTTTCCTTCCCTCTTTCTCTCTCTCTGTTCTTTCTTTCCCATCTTTTTCTCTCTGTTCTTTTTCTTTCTTTCTCTCTGTTCTTTCTTCCCCTCTTTCTTTCCCCTTTCTTTTTCTCTTTCTTTCTCTCTCTTCTTTCTTTCCCCTTTCTCTTTCTCTCTGTTCTTTCTTTCCCCTCTTTCGTTCTCTCTGTTCTTTCTTTCCCATCTTTCTTTCTCTCTGTTCTTTTTCTTTCTTTCTCTCTGTTCTTTCTATCTCTCTGTTCTTTCTTTCTCTCTCTGTTTTTTCTTTCTCTCTGTTCTTTCTTTCTCTTTCTTTCCCCTCTTTCTTTCTTTCTGTTCTTTCTCTCTGTTCTTTCTTTCTCTTTCTTCCTCTCTCTCTGTTCTTTCTTTCCCATCTTTCTCTCTATCTCTCTGTTCTTTCTCTCTCTTTGTTCTTTCTTTCCCTTCTTTCTCTCTCTCCCTCTGTTGTTTCTTTACCCTCTTTCTTTTTTTCTCTCTGTTCTTTTCTGTCCCCTCTTTCTTTCTCTCTGTTTCTTTTTCTCTATCTCTCTGTTCTTTCTCTTTCTTTCTCTCTCTGTTCTTTCTTTCTCTGTTCTTTCTTTCTTTCCCCTCTTTCTTTCTTTCTCTCTCTGTTCTTTCCCCTCTTTCTTTCTCTGTTCTTTTTTCCTTTCTCTCTCTCTGTTCTTTCTCTTTCTTTCTCTCTCTGTTCTTTCTTTCTTTCCCCTCTTTCTTTCTCTCTGTTCTTTCTTTCCCCTCTTTCTTTCTCTCTCTATTCTTTCTTTCTTTTTCTCTCTGTTCTTTCTTTCTCTGTTCTTTCTTTCTCTCTCTGTTCTGTCTTTCCTCTTTCTTTCTTTCCCATCTGTCTTTCTTTCTCTCTCTGTTCTTTCTTTCCCCTCTTTCTTTCTCTCTCCCTCTCTGTTCTTTCTTTCCCCTTTCTTTTTTTCTCTCTGTTCTTTTTTTCTGTCCCCTCTTTCTCTGTTCTTTCTTTCTCGTCTTTCTTTCTCTGTTCTTTCTTTCCCGTCTTTCTTTCTTTCTCTCTCTGTTCTTTCTTTCCCCTTTCTTTCTCCCTCCCTCTCTGTTCTTTCTTTCCCCTTTCTTTCTCCCTCCCTCTCTGTTCTTTCTTTCCCCTCTTTCTTTCTCCGTCTCTGTTCTTTCTTTCCCCTTTCTTTGTTTATTTCTTTCTCTCTCTACTTTCTCTCTGTTCTTTCTTGCTTTCCCCTCTTTCTTTCTCTCTCTCCTTCCTCTCTGTTTTCTTTTTTCTCTCTCTGTTCTTTTACTCAGTACCAGTGTGCCCACAGTACCAGTCACTGTGCCCTCAGTACCAGTCAGTGTGATCACCAGTGCTGAATGGGTGTGGTTGGGGCATGGACATGGGTGTGACTAGTTGGGAAATGGGTGTGGGTCGGGGCGTGGCCTAAACATGCCGCGGCGCGCTGCGCGCGCTGCAACCTTTGTCCCTCTTTCCCATCTTCAAAAGTTGGGAGGTATGCATTAGTTGTGAGAATTCAGAAGGCTGCAATGTCAGGATTCAGCTCTGCAGGTTCCAGTAGTCATCACATGGACACTTCACTCATATGTGATTTTCATACTTATGGTCCTGTGACAACGAGCTTCCCCTCCTGCTTCTCTCAGTTTTTCACTGAACATTGAGAGCATTAGGGAGAGCAGCTCGTCGGTACATGACTAAGTGTGAAAATAGCATATGTGCTTGGGGGGGGGGGCACCGAACCGAATTCTTGCCCCGTCTGCCAGAAAGCCTAGATACACCTCTGATTTGATGTGATAGCTGCAAGCCATTCTAGGCAAACCTGTCAAGATCGTGTGATCCTTCTCTCGCTGATGCAAACTTCTGCAATCGGTAAAGTAGCAGGGAATTTGCCAATTTCAGCTGATACCTATGTCCAAGAAGTATCGTTTCTCCTGGCGGAGCTTGACATGCTAAGCATGCTGAGATGAGGAGACTTACAGCCGCAATGCTCCTCTGGGAAATATGTAAATTGTCTCTTCAGAGAGGAAAAGGACTAGAACTCTCGTGCCACCTATTGGAAGTAGCAATTCTAAAAGTCCATGTCGACCCTTTAACGAGCCTTGTCATATGACTTGGGATAAAAGCCAAACCAGAATCTCAATTTGCAGACACTGTGTTTCGGAGTACCGCCCCTTGTCAGTGCAAAGTGTGAGATATGTTTTGGCTGTGTGAAAGGCGTCTGACTGATATCCAAGAAGTATCGTTCAAAACAGATTTGGTTGTCCAGTCCAAATCGATAAGTCTGCAGTCACTCTGTGTGACTACAGACTTATGAATCCCCAGCAGCACACACTGTGTGCTGGGGGGGATTCGCCAGTTCCTGAGCTGGGACTGGAGGATATGTATGCGTTATACATACTCCCGGCCCGTCTAGTGGGTTTAGTATGATAAGTGAATGGAGCAAGGCCTTGCCCTCTGGAAGGGATATGGCTGGGAGTATGTATAACACATATATACCCTCCAGTTCCGGCCCAGAAATTGGCCCGAACAACCCCTTTAAATGCATAAAACAGAAACAAAGATTTTTTTCTTCTTTAGTAAACCCCCTTTAAAGGGGTATTCTCATCTCCATGATCCTATCCCAATATGTAGTAATAATAATATTATAATAAATGAAATGTATTATAGGTTTTTGGATTCTCTATGTTTCTTTTCTCATGTGCAGGCATTGCAGAACCTTACGTATCCATGGTTACGACCACTAACAACTATCGCATTTTTCGACTATAAAACGCATCCCAAGTTTTCAGAAGGAAAATAGGGAAAAAAAATTAATGCGTCAAATGGGGGTCTGTCTTACAGTCCGAATTTAGCTTACTGGGGGGATCGCAGTGCTGGTGGAGTGGGGTCACAGGGGGTGTTCGGTGGTCCGGTGATGATATGACTTCCATCCCAGACTGGTGCGGTAGGTTCGGCGTTGCCAAGATCTACATCTGCGCATGCATCATTTTCCTGGAGGCCACAGCATTGCAGCAATGAAAGTGCGGGGGCTCCAGGCTTTCACAAAATGTCGGTGGAGCCCCTGCACCACAGAGCACCCCCGAATACTGCAGCACCAGACTGGCATGGGAATCATATCATCGCCCTGCTGCGTCGGACCACTGAACACTCCCTCTTCCCAGCCCAGGGTCGGCAGAATCGCACAACTCCTGGCTCCTTCATACTACTGGTAAGTACATTCCGATTATAAGATGCACCCCCATTTTCTCCCCAAAAATACAGTAGCTAATTGTCACTATATCAGTGGTCGTAGCCATGGATACCTAAGGTCCTGCAATGCCTGCACATGAGGAAAAGGACATAGCGAATCAGAAGAACTAAACTACATTTCTAATTGGAGGTATTTGCTAATATTATTACATCTACTAACTACATACTGGGATAAGATTTTGGAGATGGGAATACCATTTTAAGTACCGTGTATACCCGTGTATAAGCCGACCCGTGTATAAGCCGACCCCCCTAATTTTGCCACAAAAAACTGGGAAAAATTATTGACTCGTGTATAAGCCGGGTGTATAAACTGCCCTCCTGCTCTGTGCTGCCCCCGTCCTGCTTCTTGCTCCCCCATCCAGCTCTGTGCTCCCCATTCTCCTCTGTACTCCCCCCTCCTGCTCCGTCCTCCGCTGTGCTCCCCCATTCCTTCTCCGTCCTCCTGTGCCCCCCGTCCTGCTCAGTGCTCCTCTGTGCCCTCCATCCTCTCCTGTCCTGCTCCATGCTTCCCCCGTCCTCCTCCACGCTTCCCCGTCCACCGATCTCCCCCGTCCTGCTCCATGCTTCCCCCGTCCTCCGTTTTCCCCCCGGTCCTCCTCCATGCTTCCCCCGTCCACCGTTCTATCCCCCGTCCAGCTCCGTGCTCCTTGTCCTCTCCTCCATCATACTCACCCCTCCCCGTGCCATCGCTGAGCGTCCCTGCAATCCTGCGTTCTCCCCGGCTTCCTGCAGCTCTTCAGCACTGAGCGGTGATGTAATACCGCTCATTAAGGCCATGAATATGGAGGCCACGCCTATGGGAGTGGCGTCGCGTCCATATTACATGACCTTAATGAGCGGGTATTACCTCACCGCTCAGTGCAGAAGAGCTGCAGGAAGTCGGGGAGAACGCAGGATTGCAGGGACGCTCAGCGATGGCACGGGGAGGGGTGAGTATGATCCCAGCCACCGACTCCTGCCGCGGCATCCCCTCCCCCGCTTTTTTTCTGCCCTATGACTCGTGTATAAGCCGAGGGGGCATTTTCAGCACGAAAAAAGGTGCTGAAAATCTCGGCTTATACACGAGTATATACGGTAAGTACATTTAGTGGAGCAATTGTCACATTTGCAGCTTTTTGCAGCCATAACCCATAAGTACCTGATCCTTGGTTATAACAGAGCAACGTTTTGAGCCTTCAGGCTTAGTGGACATAATAAGGATGTTTTCCTCTGAATTTCTAGCACAGTATGGATGTGGACATTCTGGGAATGACTGATCTGTACCTTTTTTAGAACATACAGAGCTAAAATAGATCTCACAAGCACCATCCGCCGCGTAATGTGCAGAGCGCCAGCTGTTTGACCGAGATACCATGTGAACTAGATGTTACAAAGGGAGAAATTTTATCTGCGTAGAATGTTACTAATAATTGTATAACCGCAGTGTGAAAATCAAATTATCTCACTGAAATGTATGAAATGCCAGAATGCATCCATGTAAAACGCTGCCACTAGGAGGTCAGGGGAGGGCTGACTACAACAGACTGCTAAATTACTGCTAAATTCTGCGTTTATTTATGTGCAGGTAGCAGAACATTTAGTATCAGTCAAACAATGGTATTATTTATTTTCTCCAATAAAACTATAAAAAAAGTAATAAAAAGGTGTCACTGAGTCTGTGTTCACACACAGCATAAACGCTGCATTTTTTCAACTGCTTTTTTTTCTTTTACACAGGTGTCCGAACCACATGACACAATAACAGTCTTCTCTGAATATTGCTTGTTTCCTACCTCTCTTTTAGGCGTTTTGCTCTTTAATTGATGCATTTTTGGTGCAGATTTAAAGCAGCGTTTTTATTGCATTTTTTATAGTACAGAAACTGCTAGTTTTTTCCTCACCTAGCATCCGTATGACATGCGTATGCAATGCGTGTTTAATATCTGCTTTTACATGCAGTAATTCTCTATGTTATTTTAAGCTAGTTTATTAACTAATAAAACAATCTTATATACAGATATAGATGATAGATAGATGTCATTGAGATATATAATCAGTGCAGTACGTGTGTAGCTTACACAGGGTCGGCGTCACCACCCGGTGCACTCAAGCAAGTGCCAAGGCCCTGGAAGAATGGGGGCCCACTCGCCGTCAGGGACATCGACACGCTAGGGGGCCCATGAGTCGGGGGAGCCCAGTGTCAACACAGGCACCGCCCGCTCAAATACCTCTCCTCATTCCCCACTAGAGTTGAGCGATACTTTCCGATATCCTAAAGTATCGGAATCGGAATGGTATCGCCGATATCACTAAAATATCGGCGATACCCGATACCGATACCGGAAGTCCCATGTAAGTCTATGGGAACAAAATATCGCAACTAAAAAAACCTCTTTCTTTCCTTGTAAACACTAAATATACACACATAGAATACATATATATATATATATATATACATGTCATTGTGACATATATATACATATATGTATAGTTTATACACTTCTACATAGTAAAATATCCTCTGATTCAATTGCCGGGTAAAGCCGGCTTCAGTGAAAAGACAGAAGCACCCGACATGAAATGACACTTGGTGTACATAGGGTTAACCATGTCTTTTCATGTCGTTTGCTATCTGATTTGCACAAACAATTAAATCAGTCTATGTGTGCAAAATTTCACACCTGTAGGGGTTAATTAAAGGTGTAAATTCGTTGTAAAAAAACCGGACTTTTTTGCTACGAATTTACACCTTTAATTAACCCCTACAGGTGTGAAATTTTGCACACATAGACTGATTTAATTGTTTGTGCAAATTAGATAGCAAAGGACATGAAAAGACATGGTTAACCCTATGTACACCAAGTGTCATTTCATGTCGGGTTCTGCATTTTCACAAAAGCCGGCAATTGAATTAGCGGCTATTATACTATGTAGAAGTGTATGAACTACAAATATAAATATATATATATATGTGTCACAAATTCAATGACATGTATATATATATATGAGGTGTAAAATTGCTGAAAAAAAATGCGTGGGCTCCCGCCCTATTTTCGCAACCAGACAGACAAAGCCAGTGAGTGGGGGCAGATAATAATAGCCCAGAGAGGGACCATTATTTTTGCCCCCCCCCGGCTACTAACATCTGCCCCCAGACACCCCAGGAAAGACAAATCTATAATTAGATTCGCCCTTTCTGGCACTTTGCCCGTCTATTCCCATTGCCCTGTAGCGGTGGCGAATGGGTTAATATGGGGTTAAAGCCACCTTGCTATTGAAAGGTGACCTTAAGCCAGGTTAATAATTGAGAGCTGTCAATTAGACAACTATCAATTATTAATCCTATTGCATGAAATAAAAATAAAACACACACACTTTAATTAAAAATCATTTTAATGAAATAAAGACACATGTTTTTGACCATCTTTTATTTTACTGCAAAAACCATTTCCTGTAATAAAAATAAAATAAAAAAGCAAAATTATTCTTACCTATCCCATGCACAGTCAGGTCCCACGGTGTAATCCTTCAGAAAGGGTTAATGTTTACTGCAGGGACCGCAGCTAATGCTGCAGCCTCACAGTAAACCCCAAATGAATGAGTTCCTCTCCTGCCTGACAGGAGAGTAAAGGCTGGGTGTCACATAACGATACACCAGCGATCCCGACAACGATATGCACTTGTCAGGATCGCTGGTGTATCGCTACATGATCACTGCTGAGCTGCCAAACAGGCAGCTCAGGCAGCGATCTGGGACAGCGACACTGCGGGTAACATCGCTTAAGGGCCCGTCTCACATAGCGATATCGCTACCGAGATCGCTGCTGAGTCACTAGTTTTGTGACGCAGCAGCGAGCTCACCAGCGATATCGCTGTGTGTGACATTCAGCGACGATCAGCCCCCCTGCCGGGTATCGCTGATCGTCGCAGAAATGTCAGGACCTTTTTTTGATCGCTGGTTTCCCTCTGACAGGCACGCATCGCTGCGTGTGACAGGCGGGAGACCAGCGATCCGCTGGTAACCAAGGTACACAGCGGGTTTCCAGGCACCGCGCAGCGCTTGGAAACCCGCTGTGTACCTTGGATACCAGCTCCCTGCATCAGGGCGCTGGTATCCAAGGTACACAGCGGGTTTCTAGGCACAGCCCCGCGCCTGGAAACCCGCTGTGTACCTTGGTTACCAGCGGATCGCTGGTCTCCCGCCTGTCACACGCAGCGATGTGTGCCTGTCAGCGGGAAACCAGCGATCAAAAAAAGGTCCTGACATTTCAGCGACGATCAGCGATACCCGGCAGGGGAGCTGATCATCGCTGAATGTCACACACAGCGATATCGCTGGTGAGCTTGCTGCTGCGTCACAAAACTAGTGACTCAGCAGCGATCTCGGTAGCGATATCGCTATGTGAGACGGGCCCTTAAGTGGAAAGCTTAATTGATTGCTTTCCACTTTCACTTCAGGTCAGCCAGGGACACAATCAGTGACGTCAGAGGGAACTGATTAACAAAAATAGGGGTTCCCTTCGAAAAAAAAATGGCGTGGGGTCCCCCCTATTTTTGTTAACCAGCCAGATGAAGCAGACCGCTGAGGCCTGGATTTTCAGGCTGTTAAGGAGCCAAGATCCATGGACCTTGCCAGCCTGATAATACTAGGCCACAGCAGTCTGCATATCTTGGCTGATTAACAAAAATAGGGGATCCCCTCGAAAAAAATTGGCGTGGGGTCCCCCCTATTTTTGTTAACCAGCCAGATGAAGCAGACCGCTGAGGCCTGGATTTTCAGGCTGTTAAGGAGCCAAGATCCATGGACCTTGCCAGCCTGATAATACCAGGCCACAGCAGTCTGCATATCTTGGCTGATTAACAAAAATAGGGGATCCCCTCGAAAAAAATTGGCGTGGGGTCCCCCCTATTTTTGTTAACCAGCCAGATGAAGCAGACCGCTGAGGCCTGGTTTTTCAGGCTGGTAAGGATCCAATATCCATGGACCTTGCCAGCCTGATAATACCAGGCCACAGCAGTCTGCTTAGCTTGGCTGGTTAACAAAAATAGGGGATCCCCTCGAAAAAAAAACGGCGTGGGGATCCCCCCTATTTTTGTTAACCAGCCAAGTAAAATGCAGACTGCTGCGGCCTGGTATTAAAAGACTGTCAAGGCCCATGGATTTTGGCCCTCAACAGCCTGATAATACCAGGCTACAGCAGCCCCACATTTGGCGCATCAAAAGATGTGCCAATTGTGGCACTTTACCCGGCTCTTCCCACTTGCCCTGTAGCGGTGGCAAGCGGGGTAATAAGGGGTTAATGTCACCGTTGATTGCACGGTGACAATAAGCCCGGTTAATAATGGATAGGCGTCAATAAGACACCGATCCATTATTAATCCCAAAGTTATTAAATGTATAAAAAAAAGACAAAGCAAGAAAAAAGTCTTTTAATGAAATAAAAGAGACAACACAGTTTTCATTAATTTTATTATACACTCATTCCTGCGACGCCATCGATCTCCTGTAAAAAAAGAAAAAAAACAAACCAACAGTATACCACCTGTCCGACGCAGTCCATAGTAACGACAGTCCCACGGCGATCCAGCTCTGCTACATCGGAATGACAGGCAGAGCCTGTCATCGCGACGCAGCACAGCTGATTACCTGCTTCCCCGCGGTGACGTCATCGGACTGACTGCTTTACGGCCGGGATTACCCAGCAGTCACTGCAGTTATCGCGAGAAACTGCATGTGACCGCCGGGGAAAGAAGATTGCGGCCATCAAGCAGTCCAGCCCGTGACCGCCGGAGATCTTCTGCCAGGTAAGTGCCGCTGACTCCTGACAGACCCGACCGACGGACACTGACAGTGACAGTGACAATCCCGATTCCGGTATCCGATATGACGAAAATATCGGAACTCGGAATCGGAATTCCGATACAGCCAATATCGGCCGATACCCGATATTTGCAGTATCGGAATGCTCAACCCTATTCCCCACATCTTCAGTGTCTTCAGCATCTTCTGTCTCTCGATGATGTCACTACAGCACGCTCTCTATGCTGAGCACTGCAGAGCGTCAAAAGACACAGAGAAGACCGGAGCTGCTGGGAACTGGAGAGGTAAGTATTTGATTCTTTTCATGGATATTGGACCCCTCCCAGACTAAGAACATTAGCCCTCAGTGCCCCAGAAATGTCACATTCATTAGATTCAGACGCTTAGCCTCCTCTCTTCCCACTTGCCCTGGTGTGGTGGCAAGTGGGGTAATAGCTTTGGGCTTGATGTCAGCTTTGTAGTGTCAGCTAACATCAAACCCAGGGATTAGTAATGGAGAGGCATCTAAGACCACATACAGGAACAAATACCACCACACCATGACCAGACCACATATTATCAACAACACATAATGATCAAATAATACAATACTGATCATTAATAAAAAAAGACAATACTAATGTTACCATAAGTGCTATTATACAAAGGAGCTCTGTACATAGAATACAGTGTATAGTGTCAGTGTACAGATAACACACTGACTCACCAGTACTATTATACACAGGAGAACTGTACATAGTATATAGAGTATAGTGCCAGTGTACAGGTAATACAGTGATCACCAGTGACATTATACACAGGAGCTCTGCATATAGTGTACAAGTAATACACTGATCACCAGTGAAATATTATACAAAGGAGTCCTGTATATAGTGTAAGTGTATAGTGTATAGTGTAAGGGCAGCACGGTGGCTCAGTGGATAGCACTGCAGCCTTGCAGCGCTGGAGTCCTGGGTTCAAATCCCACCAAGGAAAACATCTGCAAGGAGTTTGTATGTTCTCTCCGTGTTTGCGTGGGTTTCCTCTGGGTACTCAGGTTTCCTCCCACATTCCAAAGACATACTGATAGGGAATGTAGATTGTGAGCACATCAGGGACAGCGATGATAATGTTTGCAAACTGTAAAGTGGTGCGGAATATGTTAGAGCAATATAAAAATAAAGATTGTTATTATTATTAAGTGTACAGGTAACACACTTACTCACCAGTGAAGATGAAGTCCTTCATCTTTGTTTTTCTTCTTCATCCAGTGCAGACCCCCATCACTTCTTCCAGCCAGGACTCATCTCTGCAGAAAATAACACACAGTTATATAGAGCACCGCTTCCAAAGCACATTCCCAACTTTTTCCCCAACTTTTACACTACATCAGATGAAGAAAAAAGCAACATAATGCCGCCCTGCACAGTAACAGAACCCCACATTGAAAACAGTATTCTCAAAAACAAAATACATCACAGCAGTAATAATATCCCTTAATTAGCTCCTGCAGTAATAATGTCCCACATCCTGGCCCCTTCCGGTAATAATGTCTCACATTCTGTCCCCCATGTGTCTCATTCCTGACTCTATATGTCTCATTACTGGCCCCCATGTGTCTTATTTCTGATCCCCATGTGTCTCATTTCTGGTCCCCATGTCTCTCATTACTGTCCCTCATGTAGATGAGCCGCCCTCCCAGGGCCGTGGGGGTACTCGGATCCAATTAACTCCTATGGGGGATGTCACGGCAACACAGCTCAGTCCGTGGCCCTGGGCACTCACCCTTAATGGGGGATATTTACAGGGGAATGAATGTTGGTATGGTGATTCGTGATGCCACCTGTAGTACCTGGTCAGGGTGACCAGCGCTGCTGTGCAGATCCACTGAAGGGTTGATGTGCAGCTAGATGTTAGGCCTCCCACAGGTGAGGCTAAGTCCTTCAGGGCAGGTAGTTGTATACGGGAGCAGGACAGAGGGGAACCCGGCAGTTATGGGTAAGAAGTTGGACACACACAAGTCACTTTGGTACCTTTACTGAAGATGTTGCAGGCACATCCCGGAGCACTGTAGGGTGAAGGGTGCACATCCAGATTTTCCCACTGAGTAGATGTGTGGCCTCCTGTTCCTTGCCTTTCTGTAATGAAGTCCTGGCCTGCATGTAGCTGTGCCTAACTTAATCTCCGTCCTGCACCCAGCTGACCTTGTACTTGGACCTTTTCTTGAAGTACACAGTCCCTGCTTGCAGTGCCCTGCCTGCCGGACTCCGTCCTCCTGGACCGGTTATGTATTAGCTCTGTGGTACTCCTGGGACCTATAGTCCTCCAGGATCTCCGGTGTTCTCCTAATGGGTCGTGGAGATCCCTATAGGCTCGGACCCCGGCGTCCGGTAGATACTTATTGAGGTGAGCTGGTAAGGCTCCTCTGCTCCTTTTACTACTTCTTCCACTTGCCTTCGGCCTACTCGGGCCCTCACACGATTACACACACTGGCAGTTGGTGGGCTGCCTCTTCTGCTGCTCTCAGAGCGTCGGCATGCTCCTAGCTCTCTATCTGGAGCTATTGAGTCTCCTTCTGAGAACTCCACTCTGCTCTGCAGGCTTGACTAGACTCAAACAAAAACTAAACACTCACTCACTCGTCTCAGCTAGACTGCACTGCTAGACTCCACTGAACTCCCTACCTGTCTTCACCCTCCTTTTATATGCCTATCTGGCTCCCTCTGGTGGTCTTAGGGGATGGGTGAAGGTGTGTGGATGCATTAGGACCTCTAGTGGATAAATCTTTTAGTGCACCCTTCCAGGAGTTGTGGGAATCCTAGCACAGCTGGGGCTCCACATACCTCATTCCTGGCCCTGATGTTTCTCATTCCTGGCCCCCATGTGTCTAATTTCTGGCCCCCACGTGTCTCATTGCTTGCCCCATGTGTCTTATTCCTGGCACCCATGTGCCTCATTTCTGAACCCCACATGTCTCATTCTTAGCCCCCAGGTGTCTCATTTCTGGCCTTCATGTGTCTCATTTCTGGCCCCCATATATTTGTTTCCTATATTGCAGCTTTTCAGTGAAATCAAAGAAAAAAACATTTCTTCTTCCCTGCCCACATTTCAGCAGTGTCCTCTTCCGTCTTGATATGCGTCGTGGACATGCTGGTGCATTACAGTGATGTTGCACGCCTACAACGTGCACACCGAGATCAGCTGCCGGCCTCTGATTGGCTGGCATCTGTTAACTATTGCAATATAAATGTTTTAACTGAGGACACACATTCAGCTGAATACTGAACTAGTCCAACCCACCACTGCCCCTGGAGCCCAGTGAGCAGAAACAAAGAGGGGGGCCCGGACTGTGTGAGACACGCTGACGGCGTGTCCAGTGTGTCTCACCCAGTCTGGGCCCTCTCTCATTGCTTCAGCTTACCGGGCCCCATATGCCAGTAAGGGTAGTAATGCTCTCAAGGCTGCCCTGAGTAGCAGCTGCCATCAGAATTGAGAATTTTGATAATAACTGATCAATTTTGTTGGAAAAGAAGCAGATTTCCCTGATAAGATATATTACAAAGTTGCTTATTTTTATGTGTACTATTGATCTATGAAAAAACTTTATAATTAACGGTTTAACCCTTTCATAACATGCAGCAAACATGTACGGCGCCGCAGAAGGTGCATTCCCGCAAATCATCGTACATGTACGGCGTGATGATTGCGTGGGCTCACACTGAGCACCGCTGCGATCACATGCAGTGTCCGCACTATATGAGAGCTGACACCCTGCAGCAATGCCCACGATTGGTGCTAGCAACGATTGTTGTCATGTACCACCTTTGATGCTGCTCTCAATAGTGACAGTGACCTGTGATCTGGCGATGTGCGTCTTTCTAGGCGTGGTCTGCCACAGTTTTGTGCACTTTTGAAAAGAAGAACATCACTGAACAGAGGCCAGACGGAGTCCAGAGTAACTCTGCTGCCTCATTATAGCCAGGGCTGCCACCAGGAATTTTGGGGCCCCCTTGAGACTCCGCCCTGCCTCCACCCCTCGAACTGTCCACAGTCCCACCGCTCTCTCTTGGAAAAACTCCAGTTCTCACCTATCACACATTAACAGTTCCCATCACCAGATCACACATATAGCCAGCAACTTTTGTTTTCGCCAAAAGATTTTTTAAGCCGCCACGACGACAAGGTAGACTCTTTTGGCCGGGCCCTACTCTAATCTAACCAATTAAACATTTGTTAAACTATCCAATACAATTTAGGTATATTTTTATTTATTTTAAAATTTTTAAAATGACCAATAATATCACATACAAGGGACAAATACCACCGCACCATGACCAGACACCATATTACCACCACACAATGACCTATAATACCATATACAAGGAACAAATACCACCACACCATGACCAAACCACAAATTACCACTACATAGTGACCAACTAATAGCACATACAAAGAACAAATACCACCACACCATGGCCGGGCAACATATTACCACCACATAGTGACTGAATACAACAATACTATATATTAATAAAAAACACAACACTAATATCACCATAAGTGCCATTATACACAGGAGATCTGTACTTACTTAGTATGCAGTGTCTGTGTACAGGTAATACAGTGATTACCAGTGACATTATACACAGGAGCTCTGTATATAGTGTATGGTGTACATTTAATACAGTGATCAACAGTGATATTATACACAGGAGCTCTGTATATATTATACAGGTTATACAGTTGTTAGAACCCTCTTGTTAGGTTTTGTTTCAGTTTGCTGGTCACATGACCTTTTTTCCCTATTTAGTCTGGCTCCGCCCTTCTGGCTTTGCTGGACTTCATTGTATTATCTACTCTTAAGCTAGCCGGGTGCTTAGGTGCCTTTCTCAGTCAGTTTTGCTTGATCTTAGGATCTCTAAGTAATTTGTTTTCTGTTTAATTTTTCCCTGCTGCAATTTCTGTTAGGAGGTCTCCACCTTTTCTCCCAGTCCCTAGATCTTGTAGGGATTCCTTCCTCGCAACTATAGGTCTTCGTTCAGACTAGCTGAGGACTTTAGCGGGTCTGGTCGCAGGATCAGGTTCCCCGTTACATCGTAGGGATCCAGCTTAGTTCTATTGTAGGGAAAGAATTCCCATCTTTCCTTAGTGCTTGTAGCAGATCATAACAACAGTGATCAATGACATACACAGGAGTTCTGCATATAGTGTCAGTGCAAAGGTAATACAGTGATCACTGGTGACATTGTATACAGGACCACTATATATAGTATACAGTGTATAGTGTCAGTGTACAGGTAACACACTGACTCACCAGTGACGTTTCTAAGTGAAGTCCTTCATCTTCGCTTTTCATCCTCATCCAGCACAGACCGCCATCACTATTCCAGCCAGGGCTCGTCTCTGCAGGAATTAACACAGTTATGTAGAGCACTGCTTGCAGAACACATTACTTAAGTTTTTCCCAACTTCTGAACTACACCAGATGAAGAAAAGAAGGTGACATAGTGTTGCTCTGCACAGTAACAGGACGGACTCCCCCATTTAAAACAGTATCCTCAAAAAATAAAATAAATACATCACTGCAGTAATAATATCCCTTAATTAGCCCCTATTGTAATAATATCCCCCATCCTGGCCCTCGTGTGTATCATTCCTGGCTCCAGCCATATGTTCTCCCATCCTGGCCCCATATGTTCTCCCATCCTGCCCTCATGAGTATCCATTCTGCCCCCCATGTGATGTCCCATCCTACCCCATCTGTCTCCATCCTGCTCCATCTGTCTCCATCCTGCCCCATGATCCTGCCCCGTGTCTCTATTCTGCCCCATGTCTCCATTCTGCCCCGTGTCTCAATCCTGCCCCGTGTCTCCATCGTGTCCCGTATCTCCATTCTGCCCTGTGTCTCCATTCTACACCGTGTCTCCATTCTGCTCCACGTCTCCATTCTGCCCTGTGTCTCCATTTTGCCCCATGTCTCCATTCTGCCCTGGGCAGGATGGAAACACATGGTCCATATGTCTCCATCCTGCCTTCAAAACATATTGTGGCTTGCCGCTTTCAATAGAAATAAAAAAAAACTTTTTCCTTACCTGGCAGCGTTCCTGCAGCGATGCTCCCTCCAGGCACTTCAAGCGCGGACTTGCTGGCGAATGACAATTATGTCATACGCAGGCAATGTGCGCGCTGACGTCAGCTTCCAGACTCCAATTGGCTGGCGTCTTTTAACTATTGCTGTGCAGGCCTGCACGGCAATAGAGTTTAACTGAACCTGCGTCTCGGACACAAGTTCAGTTACTGCAGTGGCTTGGCTGAAGCCTGCCTCCAGGGCCCGGTAAGCAGATGAGTCAAGGCCCGATTCGGGCCCCCTCTGCTCATCGGGCCCCATACGCCAGTCAGGGCAGTAGTGCCCTAATGGCGGCCTTGTTTATTGTAAATAGATCTCTCAGGGGTTTCATCTGTCACGTCACTCGGATATTTAGATGGAAACCCCAATGTAAGTGCTCAATGTAGAGCGCAGCAAAAAAAATGTCATGTAAAATGTTCCCAATGAAAGCTTTAACTCAATCCACAAAAAAAGCAAGTCCCCACTCAGGTTGGTTATCTGTCAATGGAAATTTAGGGGGCTTCCACGTTATTTGTGGCACAATGTCTATGGAAAAACGAATTGTTTCCTTGCCCCCCCAAAAATCCATCAAATTCTGCACTTCCTAATGCCCCCCCTCCCTTTTCATTCCTACAGTGTGCTTAAATCGAAGCATACACACTTTGGCATTTCTGTAGCGATGAAAGTCTGCTTAATTTACAGGTGCATGTCTCCAGAAACAAGATATGGGGACAATGTATGGGCACCACAATGTACTGGGCACTACAATGTACTGGGCACTACAATACCAGATTTAAAATTTTTACTCAGGAACATTTACTGCTGCTTGTTTCTGGCAAACACTTTCGAGTCAAAATCATCACTACACCTGTAGATAAATTCACAGAGTGGTGTAATTTCCGAAATGGGGTCACCTGAAGGGGCATTCTGCTTTTCTGGCACTTAGGAGGCTCTGTATATGGAGTCCACAAATTATTCTACGATAATTTGTTCTCCAAGAGTCAAACATCACTCCTTCTGTTCCTAATCATGCCATGTGGATAACAGTACTGTACAGACACATATTGGGTATTGCCACACTCAGCAGAAAATGTGTGAACATTTTGTGTGTAATTTTTCCCATATGAAAATGTAAAATCTGGGCTAAAACCAAATTTTTGTAATAAAAATGTAATTATTTTTTCTTTACCGCCCAATAGTGTAAGGTTCTGTGGCACACCCGTGGTGTCAATATAATCACTACACCCCTAATAATAATAATAATAATCTTTATTTATATAGCGCCATCATATTCCGCAGCGCTTTACAGTTTAACAGTTTCAAAACACAAGTCATAAGTAACAACGTTAACAATACAATAATTAAAGCAAAATAAGACAACCCTGCTCGTGAGAGCTTACAATCTACAATGAGGTGGGGGAGATACAAAGTACAGGTGTGTATATACAATGGTGTATTTACAAAGATGGTCCAGCCATCTTGAGGGAGTGAGGGATGGATGGAGATAAGTGAATGTGCTACACACACACACACTTACACATAGAATGACTTTGATTAGTGAATGTGATAGGCCGCTGTGAACAAATGTGTTTTGAGGGAGCGCCTGAAACCATGCAAATTGTGGATAGTCCTAATTTCTTGGGGTAGAGCATTCCAGAGGATTGGCGCAGCACGGGAGAAGTCTTGGAGTCGGGAGTGGGAGGTACGGATTAGTGCAGAGGTTAGTCAAAAGTTGTTTGCAGAGCGCAGCAGTCGGTTAGGCCGATAGATAGAAATGAGGGAGGAGATGTAGGGGGGTGCTGCACTGTGGAGAGCTTTGTGGGTGTAAGGTTCTTTGTCTCTTTTGACATGTTCCTTGAAACTCAGTTTTCCGTCGGCCATTTTGCTTTCTGTCTTGCTGCAGCTATCTTGCCCTCAGTTAATATGGAGGTTCCAGCTTTCATGTTCCCGCCCTGATTCTCTCCTCTTGCTTCTTAAGCAGCCTCAGCTGAACAATCAGTGCTCCTGAATCAAGCTTCAGTCAGCCTGTGACCTGACTCCTGGAAACCTAGGATTTTGGACTCCAGCTATTTCCTACTGAGGAACTTTGGAACACTTTTGGACTCTGGAAACCTGCTGTCTGGTGAATCCATGTTTGCAGAGGAATTACGGTACAGAGAAGAGATCCTGAACCTGCTTTGGAGAGTTATTGTAGAGCTTGAAGTTACTGCCTGCTGTGTCTCCTGCCTCTGTTCCTGCAAACTGTGTGAACTTTTCAGCATGCTTGTATGAAGTAATACAAGTCATTTCATTTCAACCTGTGTCTCATGTGTTTTCCTCGCACCCAAGCACAAGACGCTATAGGAACTGTACACTATACATGACAAGATTCAGGAGCCAATGTTTAGTGTCTGCTGGGTCTGGGAAAGCCGTGTCTGCCGTGACTGTGAATATCAGATGTCCGTTTAATACCTTCTGTGATGACAGTGGTTGTGACTTCTCACAACCATTCCAGGTGAGCGCATTCCCTTAAATGTTACTCTGCAGTGTTACCACAGGTAAACACTATTGTTTTTTTTTCCTTTTCTCGTCTCCTTCCAGCACTTCTGCCTTAAAAGATCTGGAAGATGGAGGCCCGCATAAAGGAGCTTTGCGGAGTGACTGATACAATCCTTGCAGATATACAGACTATAAAGACCCGTTTTGCAAGCCTACAGGACCTCACTAATCATAATTTGCAAGTGTTTGGACAAACTACCCAGGAATTACGAGCCAGGATTGAGGCTCTAGAGGAACGAGTCCAGGCTCCTGCCATAACCCCGAGTTCTGGGATCCCCAAGTTACCTCCTTTTCGTTTTGGCGGTGAACGTGAGAAATTCAGGGGATTTATTAACCAATGCAATCTATTTTTCTCTGCACATGCTTCACAATTTCCCACTGAACGATCCAAAGTGCTTACTATAATCATGTTGCTTACCAATAAGGCTTTGATGTGGGCAAACCCTCTGATTGAGACTGAGGATGATTGTTTGAATCACCTTGATGCTTTTATTTCAGCCATGGGGCAGGTGTTTGATGACCCCAATCGAGATGCAACAGCTGAAGCAGCCATGTTAACTTTGCGCCAAGGTAAGCGTTCAGTAGCCGAATATGCCTTGGATTTCAGGAGATGGGCTCTTGATACCACTTGGGACACTTCCGCCAAAAAATCTATTTTTCGGAAAGGGTTGTCTCCACTGATTAAGGATGAACTTGCTCGTGCCGACCCTCCCACTGCGTTAGGTGACTTTATTAACTATTGTATCTGTATTGATGCTCATCTGACTGAACGCAGACAAGAGAGATGGTTCGAAAATAATCGCACTAACCTTTTCCTACCTCCCTCCTCAGCTAAGGAACCTTTGAGTAGGATCACAAGGGAACCAGAACCTGAACCCATGCAGGTGGACTCTTTACAAAGACGGGTTAGTGATGCACGCAAAGAACATCGTATAAAGGAAAATCTATGTTTTTACTGTGGTAAGTCAGGGCACTTCATTATAAACTGCCCCAGCCGTTCTCGTAAGACTACTGCAGCAGTCATTCACTGTGAGTGTTGCGAGAGGAGCTCTGTCATGTCCGAGCCTCAGATTCCAGAGAGATCTGCTGCAAGAGATCTTGATTTTTCGGACTTAAACTCTGTTAGTTCTGGGGACAATGACGGTATAAACGCTGCAATTTTTCAAGTTTCCTCAGCGGTGACCCAGCTGAGTTGTAAAAGAAACAATTCTCATTGCTTCCTTTCCATCAAACTCTGGGTTGACTCAGTCTGGGTGTCTAGCTCTGCTATGATCGACTCAGGAGCAAGTGGAAATTTTATGGATATCTCCTTTGCTCTGAAACAGGGGATACGTTCAGTGAAGAAGGCTACTCCAGTACAGATGGAGACTGTGGATGGCTCCCTGCTGACCTCTGGACCAGTGGATCAGGAAACAGAGCCTTTGAGGGTCCTTATGGGTAAAGATCATCAGGAGAAAATGTCTTTTATGCTTATCTCTTCTCCCCACTTTCCCATTATTCTAGGGCTACCATGGCTACAGGCGCAGAATCCTACGATTAACTGGGAGACCAAGGAATTACACTTTCCGGAGAAACAGATGAGTCAAGGAGTTTCAGCTTGCTCTGTTCCTAAAGGAACCATGTCAGTCCCTGAACTACCAGCTGTATACCAGGACTATGTGGATTTATGTGACAAGAAGAACGCTGATCAGCTTCCTCCTCACCGTCCATATGATTGTCCAATCAAATTATTGCCTGGAGCCGAGATACCTTTTGGTAAGATCTACCCCTAGCGGGGCCCGAGCTAAAAGCTTTGAAGGACTACATAGATGAAAATCTAGCCAAAGGCTTCATACGCCCCTCTTCATCTCCCGCAGGTGCACCCATCTTCTTTGTGAAGAAGAAAGATGGATCTCTGAGACCCTGCATAGACTATAGGGAACTCAATAAGGTTACTATTAGAAACCGTTATCCATTGCCTTTAATCCCTGAGTTGTTGGAGAGAGTGCGGCACGCCAAAATTTTCTCTAAACTGGATCTCCGTGGGGCCTATAACTTGGTCCGTATTAGACCTGGGGATGAATGGAAGACTGCATTCAGGTCACGCTATGGACACTTTGAATATCTAGTTATGCCTTTTGGTCTGAGTACCGCCCCAGCCACTTTCCAACACTTGGTGAATGACATCTTCAGGGATCTCCTAGATACATTTGTGGTGATTTATCTGGATGATATTCTAATTTTTTCTAACTCCACAGAGGAACATCATGGACATGTGAGAATGGTCTTAGAACGCCTAAGACAAAACCATCTCTACATCAAACTTGAAAAGTGTGAATTCCATAGGACCGAAATTCAATTTCTGGGGTATGTACTATCTACGCAAGGGATTAGTATGGATGGAAGCAAGACCCAAGCCATCAAGGATTGGCCAATTCCTAGAAATGTGAAGGAGGTGCAGCGCTTCATCGGGTTTGCCAACTTCTATAGACGTTTCATTAGGAATTTCTCTGAGGTAGTGTCACCTATCACCCAACTTACCCGGAAACAGTCTAGGTTCTCCTGGACCCCGCAAGCGCAGGAAGCATTTTCCTGTTTAAAGGATAAATTTACCACCGCACCTATCTTAGTACATCCCAACCCCGAGCTTGCCTTCATAATAGAGGTGGATGCTTCAGACTGTGCCGTTGGAGCTATACTCTCTCAGAGAACAGGTGAGAAGAATGTCTTGCATCCCTGTGCCTTCTTTTCCCAGCAGTTGTCTTCGGCTGAGAGGAACTACGATGTGGGCAATAGAGAATTGTTGGCCATTATTGCCGCCTTCAAGGAATGGAGACACCTTCTTCAGGGAGCTGCACAGCAAATAGTCGTCCTGACAGACCATCGTAACCTTGAATTTATCAGGTCGGCTAAGTGCCTGACTCCTCGCCAGGCTCGCTGGAATCTTTTCCTAAACCAATTTAATTTTGTCATTTCTTATAGACCAGGATCGCGCAATGGAAAGGCTGATGCACTCTCTAGGATTCATTCAGCAGAGACACGTCCACTTACTCCTCCTAAGACTATTCTTCCTGACTCTAGATTCCTGGGAGTGATTCATAATCAAGACCTACTTAAGGACATCAAGGAAGCATACCATGCGGATTCTTTGTTGGCTCAACACCCAAGGGACGTAAGTCTTGTTTTTAAGAATGGTGTGTGGATTCAGGGACAACGTCTGTATATACCTGAAACAGTCAGATTGAGAGTATTGCAACTCATCCACGATTCCAAGATAGCCGGGCATAGGGGAATTCTAAAGACACAAGAATTTCTTTCTCGTTTCTTTTGGTGGCCCACTTACAGGAAAGATGTTTTAAACTATGTCACTTCATGTGAAGTCTGTGCAAGATGCAAAACACCTCGCTCCTCACCAACTGGTCTGTTACAACCTCTTCCCACCCCGTCCCGCCCGTGGGGATCCATTTCTATGGACTTCATTGTGGAGTTACCAACCTCTCAAGGGAAGAACACCATTCTAGTGGTGGTTGATCGTCTAACAAAGGCAGCTCATTTTATCCCTTGTGTCGGTTTACCCACTGCAAAACAGACATCAGACTTAATGATTAAGAATGTGTTTCGCTTACATGGAGTACCGGATGAGGTCATTTCGGATCGAGGGGTGCAATTCACTTCAAGGTTTTGGCAAAATTTCTGTGCCGCATTGGACATTAAAGTAAACCTTTCTTCTGCTTTTCATCCCCAGACTAATGGACAGACAGAACGAACCAATCAGACCCTGGAGCAGTATCTCCGCTGCTTTATCTGCCACCTACAAGATGATTGGGTGGATCTACTTCCACTGGCTGAGTTCTCTTATAACAACTCTCAGAGCGCCTCCACTAAGCAGTCTCCTTTTTACTCCAATCTAGGTTATCATCCTAACATTCTTCCTCGATTTCCCATAGATACGCCCTTGCCGGCAGTGGCTGAAAGAATCACTTCTTTACAAAAGAATATGGATCTTCTAAAGGAAAATCTAGAATTGGCTCAGGAAAGGTACAAGAAAGCAGCAGATAAATTTCGTAAACCTGCACCAGCTTTCAAGGTAGGAGATTTGGTCTGGCTGTCAACCAGAAATCTTAAAATAAAGATTCCATCGTCTAAATTGGGACATAAGTACATTGGACCTTATAAAATCAGTAAGATTATAAGTGCTGTTGCTTGTCGTCTTCAACTGCCCAGAACTATGAGAATCCACCCTGTCTTTCATGTATCCCTACTAAAGGCTGCAACACCCAATACGTTTCCTGGACGCTCTTCTCCTTGCCCTGACCCAGTGCTGGTCGATGGTCAGGAAGAATTTATGGTAGAAAGGATTCTAGATTCCAGGTTGTACAGAAATCAGTTGCAATATTTGATTAAATGGCAGGGCTACCCAGTGGAGGACAACTCATGGGAACCAGTCAATAATGTAAATGCTCCTCGCCTGCTCCGCCAGTTTCATCAGAGGTACCCTGACAAGCCTGGTCTGAGGTCATCTGGAGGTTGTCCCTAAGGGGGGAGTAATGTAAGGTTCTTTGTCTCTTTTGACATGTTCCTTGAAACTCAGTTTTCCGTCGGCCATTTTGCTTTCTGTCTTGCTGCAGCTATCTTGCCCTCAGTTAATATGGAGGTTCCAGCTTTCATGTTCCCGCCCTGATTCTCTCCTCTTGCTTCTTAAGCAGCCTCAGCTGAACAATCAGTGCTCCTGAATCAAGCTTCAGTCAGCCTGTGACCTGACTCCTGGAAACCTAGGATTTTGGACTCCAGCTATTTCCTACTGAGGAACTTTGGAACACTTTTGGACTCTGGAAACCTGCTGTCTGGTGAATCCATGTTTGCAGAGGAATTACGGTACAGAGAAGAGATCCTGAACCTGCTTTGGAGAGTTATTGTAGAGCTTGAAGTTACTGCCTGCTGTGTCTCCTGCCTCTGTTCTGCAAACTGTGTGACCTTTTCCGCATGCTTGTATGTAGTAATACAAGTCATTTCATTTCAACCTGTGTCTCATGTGTTTTCCTCGCACCCAAGCACAAGACGCTATAGGAACTATACACTATACATAACAGTGGGTGAGAACAAGTACTTTGAATTGGATCCTATAATGAATGGGCAGCCAGTGTAAGGACTGGCGAAGAGCGGACGCGTCCGAGTACCGATTAGCCAGATGGATGACCCTGGCTGCTGCATTAAGGATGGACTGGAGAGGGGATAGTCGAGTAATGGGGAGGCCAAGTAATAGAGCGTTGCAGTAGTCCAGGCAGGAGTGGATCAATGCTACAGTGAGGGTTTTTGTTGTTTCCATGGTGAGAAAAGGGCGGATTCTAGAGATGTCCTTTAGGTTTAGGCGGCAAGAGTGGGCAAGAGATTGTATATGGGAGGTGAAGGAGAGATTGGTGTCAAACATAACACCCAGACACCAAGCCTGCTGCCTGGGTGTTATTATGGTGCCGCCCACGGAGAGGGAAATGTCAGATTTAGGGAGGTTAGTAGATGGCGGGAGCAGAAGAAGTTCAGTTTTGGAGAGGTTGAGTTTCAGATAGAGAGCGTGATGTTGGAGACTGCGGACAGACAGTCACTGGCGTTCTGTAGTGCAGCGGGGGTAAGGTCGGGGGATGACGTGTATAGTTGTGTGTCATCAGCATAAAGATGTACTGAAAGCCAAATCTGCTGATGGTCTGTCCAATTGGGGCCGTGTAGAGAGAGAAGAGAAGGGGGCCAAGGACTGAGCCCTGGGGTACACTGACAGTGAGAGGAAGAGGAAATGACGTAGAGCCAGAGAACGAAACACTGAAGGAGCGGTCAGAAAGATAGGAGGAGAACCAGGAGAGAACAGTGTCCTTAATACCTAGTGTCTGGTGCCTAGACAGTAGGAGACAGTGGTCAACTGTGTCAAAAGCTGCAGAAAGGTCGAGAAGAATGAGCAGAGAGTGGTCACCGTTACGTTTTGCTGTCAGAAGGTCATTGGTCACTTTGATGAGTGCAGTTTCAGTCGAATGTAGGGGGCGGAAGCCGGACTGTGAAGGGTCTAGGAGGGAGTGAGTGGAGAGGTAACGGGTAAGGCGGGAGTAGACTAGGCGCTCCAAAAGTTTAGAGATGAAGGGGAGATTGGAGACCGGTCTGTAGTTGTTTGTGCAGGAAGGGTCGAGAGCGGGTTTCTTTAGTAATGGAGTAACAATGGAGTGTTTGAAGGAGGATGGGAAAATGCTAGAGGAGAGTGAGAGATTAAAGATTGTAGTTAGGTGAGTTTTGACAACTGGAGAGAGAGACTGGAGGAGATGTGAGGGAATGGGTCGGTAGTGCATGTAGTCGGACGAGAGGAAGAGAGGAGTCTGGAGACTTCTTCTGTGATGGGATCAAATGTGGAAATTGAGCCAGGGGAAATGCAGGGAGGGATGGGAGTCACAGCACTTGGTGGTTGAGAGCAGATTTCCTGACGGATAGTATCTATTTTTTCTATAAAGTGGGAGGCCAGGTCGTCAGCACAAATGTCTGTGATAGGGGCTTGTGCTTTTGGCCTGAGGAGGGAGTGAAAAGTGTCAAAAAGTTTCTTGGGGTTGTTGGCTAGTGAGGAGATCAGGGTGGTGAAGTAGGTCTGTTTGGCGAGGTGAAGGGCAGCATCATAAGTTCTTAACATGAATTTAAAGTGGATGAAGTCTTCTTCCACCCCTAGATTAATTCATTGAGAGGTGTACTTTGTAAAATGATGTCACTTATGGAGGGGTGGGTTCAGCTGTTCTGTCATCTCAGGGTCTCTTACAATGTGACATAGCATTCTCAATCCATTCCAGTAAAATGTGGACTGCAATAGGGCTCTCCTTCTCTTCTGAGCTTTGCACTGTGCCTCAAAAGTAGTTTTCAACAACATATGAGGTATTGGCATACTTGGGAGAAATATGTAGCATATTTTGTGGTCCATTTTCTCCTATTATCTATTTTGAAAATTGAAAACTTGAGGCCAAAGTATCATTTTAGTGGAAATTTTTTTTATTTTCCATTGATTCAGCCCAATGTTATAAAATTCTGTGAATCACTTGAGTGTTAAAAATGCTCACTACAGCCCTGAATGAATTCCTGAAGATGTGAAGTTTCCAAATGGGGTCACTTGGGGTTTCTGCTGTTTTAACATGTCAGGGGCATTTGCAATTTGTTCCAGCCAAAATTGCACTTGAGAATTCAATTGGTGCTTTTTTTTTACGAGCCCTGCCGTGTGCTCAAACAGTAGTTTTCCACCACATATGGGATATCGGTGTACTCAGGACAAATTGTACAACAAATTCTATTGTCCATTTTCTCCTGTTACACTTGTGAAAATGAAAAATGTGTTCATTTTCACAGCTGAAAGTTATAAAATCCTGTGAAGCACCTCTGGGCTCAAGGTGCTCATCACACCTCTAGATAAATTAATTGAGGGGAGTAGTTTCCAAAATGGGGTCATTTGTCAAGAGTTTCCACTCTTTAGATGCTGTGTTCATCAATAGCAGAGTGGGGTCGCCCTGGAATTGGAGCTGTTTGCACCAAAGTCCGACCACATTTGAATTGACAATGCCTGTTCTTGAGTAAATCATATCATGGGAAATTATCACCATAAACCTCTTTTATCTCATCGAACATCTCCTTTGGTGTGCGGCCTTTCAAGTAAAGGAACTTGATGACTGCTCTGTATTCCACTGGGTCCATTATCAAACCTCACACCACTTCAGCATCTGTAAAATCAAGACGGTTATCAGTTTTGAGTTGCAAATTGGCACGTAGAGACTTATATCATTACACATGTGCAGTTTCAGTGTCCTGTGATAAATAAAAGTGGGTCAGGAGAAATCTTTAATGAACGCCCCTCGTATATCCAGTGCTTCTTTAGACTGCACACTCTGGCTGTCAGGACCTGGGGACTCTGGCCACGTTAAGCTGATGACATCGTTACAGATTCTCCTACACTTCTATGTTGCTGCCTGCTTGTGATTGGACCGTGTCATAAAGCAGTGAAAACTATCTGATAACACTCAGTTGGACTTAAAGGGGTATTCCCATCTCCAAGATCCTATCCCAATTTGTAGTAGGTGTAATAATAATAATTGTCACGACCCACAAGGGTCGATCTAGCGGGGGGCACAAAAAACACCAACAACAGGATGGGAAAAGGGTGAGGAAGGCCCTAACAGTAGGGAACAAGGGATGGGGCAAAAAAATCACATTAAAAACTTTTTAGCAAAAACACATTATGAAAAACAGTCTTACCAAGGCTGATCAAATGACCAAATGCACTAGCAGGATGCAGCACGCTCCCATAGATAAAGGCTGGAGAAGCAACAGGTGCTTACCACTGATTAAAGCAGCCACCCTATCACAAAAACAGTGATGATGAAGGTGTTAACTGCTTAGTGGGAAAAAAGCACACAAATGTAAGTTGCTTAAGACATGAATGTCATGCACAGTGTCTGGATAACAGCCTATTTTAAACACCTATGATGGAAGGCGGGCTGTTCAGCACTGAATGTGCACAACACAATAAACCAAGCCATCATAAAGGAGCCTGGGTGCACCCTGCAAAAAATTATAAAAAGTGCAAAAAATGATGCATATGATAAATGCATCAAATGAGGTATTAGTTACTATTTTGGCCAAAGCAGATAAGCTCGCAACCCAACGTCAAGGGTCCCCATTTTATTGCGAGTCACTAACTAGACATAAATTCAAAAAATCACATTAAAAACTTTTTAGCAAAAACACATCATGAAAAACAGTCTTACCAAGGCTGATCAAATGACCAAATGCACTAGCAGGATGCAGCAGGCTCCCATAGATAAAGGCTGGAGAAGCAACAGGTGCTTACCACTGATAAAAGCAGCCACCCTATCACAAAAACAGTGATGATGAAGGTGTTAACTGCTTAGTGGGAAAAAAAGCACACAAATGTAAGTTGCTTAAGACATGAATGTCATGCACAGTGTCTGGATAACAGCCTATTTTAAACGCCTATGATGGAAGGCGGGCTGGTCAGCACTGAATGTGCACAACACAATAAACCAAGCCATCAAAAAGGAGCCTGGGTGCACCCTGCAAAAAATGATAAAAAGTGCAAAAAATGATGCATATGATAAATGCATCAAATGAGGTATTAGTTACTATTTTGGCCAAAGCAGATAAGCTCCAGCCTTTATCTATGGGAGCCTGCTGCATCCTGCTAGTGCATTTGGTCATTTGATTAGCCTTGGTAAGACTGTTTTTCTTGATGTGTTTTAACAAGGCATGGGGCACCTCCTAACCCAGCCTGTGCCTATCCCTGAGCACCCCTAATGCCCTATGTCGGTCCTTCCCCCCGCCGCCGTCACGTGCCTGGTCCCTAGCTGTCACCTTTCTAAACCCTGGCTAGTGCACTGGCCGGCAAGAACTCTAGCCTCACCACTGCAGATGGTGTAAACACAGGGGATAGTGAAAAGCACGAGACAGACAAGGTAAATAAACAAGTAACTTAGCTTCAGGCTTCGCTGCTAAGCTCCATACCGCAGAAGACACGGAAACAGAAACCAGAACTCCACAGAAGTAGCAGATAACTGCTCACACCAGAAAACTGCAACTTCAAGGCTGGTCTACATAGAAAACTCTATTACCAACAGTCAGCTGATGTGTCAGGTGACTATTTAAAGGATGGTGGGAGTGGTCACCACCCACATCAGCTGACCAGCAACACTGAAGCTGCGAGCAAGCTGCCAGCAAGGAAACTGACATTAACCCTTGCTGGTCCAAAAGTAAAAACCACGTTTAAATGAAAGAAGAACAGAAGCTGTCTCGACTTCCACAAAATGAGTCATGACAATAATATTAGCAAATAACTCCAATTAGATATGTAGTATAGTACCCCATGTGCAGGGTACTGCAGTGGCTTTGGTATCCATGGTTACGATCACTAACAGCTAGCTAACTGTGACTATTTGAGTGGTTAGAACCATGGATACCTAAGCCACTGCAATACACTGCACAATTAGTAAGTGACATAGCGAATCAGTAGAATTATACTACATTTCTAATTGGAGGCATTTGCAATTCTTATTATTATTACACCTACTGTTATGTTTGACACCAATCTCTCCTTCACCTCCCATATACAATCTCTTGCCCGCTCTTGCTGCATACACCTAAAGAACATCTCTAGAATCCGCCCTTTTCTCACCATGGAAACAACAAAAACCCTCACTGTAGCATTGATCCACTCCCGCCTGGACTACTGCAACGCTCTATTACTTGGCCTCCCCATTACTCGACTATCCCCTCTCCAGTCCATCCTTAATGCAGCAGCCAGGGTCATCCATCTGGCTAATCGGTACTCGGACGCGTCCGTTCTTCGCCAGTCCTTACACTGGCTGCCCATTCATTATAGGATCCAATTCAAAGTACTGGTTCTCACCCACAAAGCTCTCCACAGTGCAGCACCCCCCTACATCTCCTCCCTCATTTCTATCTATCGGCCTAACCGACTGCTGCGCTCTGCAAACGACTTTCGACTAACCTCTGCACTAATCCGTACCTCCCACTCCCGACTCCAAGACTTCTCCCGCGCTGCGCCAATCCTCTGGAATGCTCTACCCCAAGAAATTAGGACTATCCACAATTTGCATGGTTTCAGGAGCTCCCTCAAAACACATTTGTTCAGAGTGGCCTATCACATTCACTAACCAAAGTCGTTCTATGTTTAAGTGTGTATGTGTAGCCCATTCACTATCTCCATCCATGCCTCACTCCCTCAAGATGGCTGGACCATTATTGTAAATGCACCATTGTATATACACACCTGTACTTTGTATCTCCCCCACCTCATTGTAGATTGTAAGCTCTCACGAGCAGGGGCGGCTTATTTTGCTTTAATTATTGTATTGTTAACGTTGTTACCTATGACTTGTGTTTTGAAACTGTTAAACTGTAAAGCGCTGCGGAATATGTTGGCGCTATATAAATAAAGATTATTATTATTATTATTATTACCTACTACATACTGGGATAGGATCTTGGAGGTGGGAATACTCCTCTAACTAAGCTTAACTCATTAAGTGCCAAATATTTTGATTACTAATATCCCCTCAAGGAAAGACAAATAAAAAAGCGAACAAAAATGTTTTATTCCGCTCTGCAGCCACTATTACATCGTGTGTCCAGCTCAATATGAAAAATTTGGTGAAAAGTCTGATGATGCTAGCAACTCCCGTGTTAAATAATTCTCTATTGATTAATTGGTTGAGACAAACTTTTTAAGGGGATTTCGCCACTTTTAGTATATTATGGCACATTAATTAGAGATGCATAAAAATGTGTAGGAGTCCTACTACTGGGCACAAAAATCCTTGATCTTTTATTTCTTAGCCTAGACCTAGAGGCTTGAGTATATTAATATTGTACAATGCTACCCCCCAGTGGATTAAAATTTAACTACAGCAGACAAAATTCCGCAGCATCTAAAATGTACCAAAAATAAAACTGTTATACACTCCTCAACATTAAAATTGAAACACCAAGAGTGAACTTGGAAATTACAGGATCAATAGATATAATAAATGATGAAAACATGGAAACAACATTTTCAAAACATCTCGATTTATTAGGTGAAGAAAAAGTCGTCACTCATTCCTCTAGAATCGATGTGAATACTTCTCCGTCCAATTATGACAAGAGCATTCTTAAAGTGATACCTTTATTGGCTAACCAGAAAATTATATCACTTTAACCCCTTCACCCCCAAGGGTGGTTTGCACGTTAATGACCGGGCCAATTTTTACAATTCTGACCACTGTCTCTTTATGAGGTTATAACTCTGGAACGCTTCAACGGATCTTCGCGATTCTGAGATTGTTTTCTCGTGACATATTGTACTTCATGTTAGTGGTAACATTTCTTCGATATAACTTGCGTTTATTTTTGAAAAAAACGCAAATATGGCGAAAATTTTGAAAATTTTGCAATTTTCAAACTTTGAATTTTTATTCCCTTAAAACAGAGAAATATTTCACACAAAATAGTTAAGAAATAACATTTCACACATGTCTACTTTACATCAGCACAATTTTGGAACCAAATTTTTTTTTTGTTAGGAAGTTATAAGGGTTAAAAGTTGACCAGCGATTTCTCATTTTTACAACAAAATTTACAAAGCCATTTTTTTTAGGGATCACCTCACATTTTAAGTCACTTTGAGGGGTCTATATGGCAGAAAATACCCAAAAGTGACACCATTCTAAAAACTGCACCCCTCAAGGTACTCAAAACCACATTCAAGAAGTTTATTAACCCTTCAGGTGCTTCACAGTAACTAAAGCAACGTGGAAGGAAAAAACGAATATTTTACTTTTTAGCCACAAAAATGATCTTTTACAAACTTTTTTTTATTTTCACAAGGGTAAAAGGAGAAAATGGACAGATAAGGTTGTTATGCAATTTCTCCTGAGTACGCCAATACCCCATATGTGGGGGAAAACCACTGTTTGGGCACACGGCAGAGCTCGTAAGGGAAGGAGCGACGTTTGACTTTTTCAAACTAAAATTGGCTGGAATTTAGATTGGATGCCACGTCGCGTTTGGAGAGCCCCTGATGCGCCTAAACAGTGGAAACCCCCACAAGTGACACCATTTTGGAAACTAGACCCCCTAAGGTACTTATCTAGATTTGTTGTGAGCACTTTGAACCCTCAAGTGTTTCACAAAAGTTTATAAAGCCTGGGTGTGAAAAAAAAAAAATCAATTTTCCACAAAAATGATTTTTTAGTCCCAAATTTTTGAATTTTCCCAAGGAAATTGGACCCCAAAAGTTGTTGTCCAATTTGTCCTGAGTACGCTGATACCCATATGTGGGGGGGGGAAACTGTTTGGGCGCACGGCAGGGCTTGGAAAGGAAGTAGTAACGTTTTGGAATGCAGACGTTAATGGGGGTCATGTTCCGTTTGCAGTGCCCCAGATGAGCCTAAACAGTGGAAACCCCCCACAAGTGACCCCATTTTGGAAACTAGACCCCCTAAGGAACTTATTTAGATCTTTGGTGAGCACTTTTAACCCCCAAGTGCTTCACATAAGTTTATAATGCCCGGGCATGAAAATAAAAAATCCTATTTTTTTCCCACAAAAATTATCTTTTAGTCACTAATTTTTTATTTTCCCAAGGGTAACAGGAGAAATTGGACCACATAAGTTGTTGTACAATTTGTCCTGAGTACGCTGATACCCCATATGTGGGGGGAAACCACTGTTTGGGCGCACGGCAGAGCTCGGAATGGAAGGAGCACCATTTGACTTTTTCCAACCAAAATTGGCTGGAATTGAGTTTGGATGCCATGTTGCATTTGGAGAGCCCCTGATGTGCCTAAACAGTGGAAACCCTCCACAAATGACCCCATTTGGGAAACTAGACCCCCTAAGGAACTTATCTAGATTTTTGATGAGCAATTTGAACCCCCAAGTGCTTCACACAAGTTTATAACGTAGAGCCGTAAAATTTAAAAATCATATTTTTTCCACAAAAATGATCTTTTTACCCCAATTTTTATTTTTCCAAGGGTAACAAGACTCCAAAAGTTATTGTGCAATTTGTCCTGAGTGCGCTGATACCCCATATGTGGGGGTAAACCACTGTTTGGGTGCATGGCAGAGTTTGGAAGGGAAGGAGCGCCGTCTGACTTTTTCAACGCAGAATTGGCTGGAGGCCATGTCGTGTTTGGAGAGCTCCTGATCTGCCTAAACAGTGGAAACCCCCATAAATGACACCATTTTGGAAACTAGACCCCTCAAGGAACTTATCTAGATGTGTGGTGAGAACTTTGAACCCCCAGGTGATTCACTAAAGTTTATAACGTACAGCCGTAAAATAAAAAATCTTTTTTTTTTTTACAAAAATGATTTTTTTCGCCCCCAATATTTTATTTTCACAAGGGTAACAGAAGAAATTGGAACGCAAAAGTTGTTGTCCAATTTGTCCTGAGTACGCTGATACCCAATATGTGGGAGAAAACTACTGTATGGGTACACGTTGGGGCTCGGAAGGGAAGTAGTGACGTTTTGGATTGCAGACTTTGATGGAATGGTCTGGGGGCGTCATGTCGCATTTGGAGAGCCCCTGATGCGCCTAAACAGTGGAAACCCCCACAAGTGACCCCATTTTGGAAAATAGACCCCACAAG
Source organism: Oophaga sylvatica (assembly GCA_033576555.1). Taxonomy (NCBI): domain Eukaryota; kingdom Metazoa; phylum Chordata; class Amphibia; order Anura; family Dendrobatidae; genus Oophaga; species Oophaga sylvatica. The sequence continues at coordinate 61,786,186 of JARQOD010000002.1, read as the reverse complement.
GAACTTATCTAGATGTGTGGTGAGCACTTTGAACCCCGAAGTGCTTCACAGAAGTTTATAACGCACAGCCGTAAAATAAAAAAATCTTTTTTTTTTTGTTGCAAAAATGATTTTTTCGCCCCAATATTTTATTTTTACAAGGGTAACAGGAGAAATTGGACCCCCAAAAGTTGTTGCCCAATTTGTCCTGAGTACGCTGATACCCAATATGTGGGAGAAAACTACTGTATGGGTACACGTTGGGGCTCGGAAGGGAAGTAGTGACGTTTTGGATTGCAGACTTTGATGGAATGGTCTGGGGGCGTCATGTCGCATTTGGAGAGCCCCTGATGCGCCTAAACAGTGGAAATTCCCAACAAGTGACCCCATTTTGGAAAATAGACCCCACAAGGAACTTATCTAGGTGTGTGGTGAGCGCTATGAAGCCCCAAGTGCTTCACAGAAGTTTATAATGTACAGCCGTAAAAACAAAAAAATAATTTTTTTTGTACAAAAATGATATTTTCGCCCCCAGTTTTTTATTTTCCCAAGGGTAACAGAAGAAATAGGACAAATTGCACAATAACTCTTGGGGTCCAGAGTACGCTGATACCCCATATGTGGGGATAAACTACTGTTTGGACGCATGGCAGAGCTCAGAAGTGAAGGAGCACCGTTTGACTTTTTCAACGCAGAATTAGCTGGAATTGAGATCAGACGCCATGTCACATTTGGAGAGCCCCTGATGTGCCTAAACAGCGGAAACCCCCCAATTCTAACTCCAACCCTAACCCCAACACACCCCTAACCCTAGTCCCAACCCTAACCACAAACCTAACCCTAACACACCCCTAATCCCAACCCTAACCCTAATCCTAACTTTAGCGCCAACCCTAACCCTAACTTTAGCCGCAACCCTAACCCTAACCCTAATGGGAAAATGGAAATAAATACATTTTTTTAATTTTATTATTTTTCCCTTACTAAGGGGGTGATAAAGGGGGGTTTGATTTACTATTTATAGCGGGTTTTTATGATTGGCAGCTGTCACGCTAAAAGACGCTTTTTATTGCAAAAATAGTTTTTTGCATCGCCACATTTTGAGAGCTATAATTTTTGCATATTTTGGCCCACAGAGTCATGTAAGGTCTTATTTTTTGCGGTACGAGGTGACGTTTTTATTGGTACCATTTTTGAGCAGGTGACATTTTTTGATCGCTTTTTATTTCGATTTTTGGGAGGTTAGAATGAACAAAAATCAGCAATTCATGAATTTCTTTTGGGGGAGGCGTTTTTATTGTTCCGCGTGTGGTAAAATTGATAAAGCAGTTTTATTCTTCGGGTCAGTACGATTATGGCGATACCTCATTTATATCATTTTTTTATGTTTTGGCGCTTTTATAGAATAAAAACAATTTTATATAAAAAATAATTATTTTTGCATCGCTTTATTCTGCGAGCTATAACTTTTTATTTTTTTCGCTGATGATGCTGTATTGCGGCTCGTTTTTTTGCGGGACAAGATGACGTTTTCAGCGGTACCATGTTTATTTATATCGGTCTTTTTGATCGCGCGTTATTCCACTTTTTGTTCGGCGGTATGATGATAAAGCATTGATTTTTTGCTTCGTTTTTTTTTTTTTAAGGGGTTCACTAAAGGGTTAACTAGTGGGACAGTTTTATAGGGGGGGGAAGTTATGGACGCGGCGATACCAAATATGTGTACTTTTATTGTTTTGTTTTTTTTATTTACAGGAAGAAATGAATTTATTGGGGAATATTTTTTTTTTTTTTTAATTTATTTTGGATTTTTTTTTTACACATGTTTATTTTTACTTTTTTAACTTTTTACTTTGTCCCAGGGTGGGACATCACAGTATTTTATCAGATCGCTGGTGTGACAGTGTGCACAGCACTCTGTCACACCAGCGATCGCACAGGCATAGATGCAGGCTTCTCAGTGCCTGCTCTCGGCAGGCACTGAGGTAGCCGCCTCCCTCCAGGACCCCGGCGCCATCTTGGATCCGGGTCCTGGGAGGGAGGAAGCCCTCAGAACAGCGCGATCACATCGCGCTGGTCTGAGGGTCTCAGGGGGGCGCGCAGGGAGCCCCTATCCTGCGCGATCCTCCCCTGTGCCCCCAGTACACCGCGATCATGTTTGATCGCGGTGTGCTAGGGGTTAATGTGCCGGGAGCGGTCCGTGACCGCTCCTGACACACAGTCACGGGTGTCAGCTGTGATAATCAGCTGACACCCGGCGGCGATTAGCTGCGCTCCCCTCAGGAGCGCAGATGATCGCCTATGACATACTATCCCGTCCATGGGCAGAATGGCACGGGTTTTATGGACGGGATAGTACGTCTAATGTCAGAGAGGGGTTAAGAATGCTCTTGTCATAATTGGACGGAGAAGTATTCACATCGATTTTTCTGGCTAACACGGTACCACAATATAATTTATTATTGTACACCATTCCTCTAGAATGAATTCTTGTTGTTTATTCAAAAATCATGTGCACAGACAACGTTAAAAGTAAGCATTAGAATATCTTCCTACGTGTTTCAGAATTAAATTCCTTATTCATAATTGTTACCATCACCATTTTTAATGGCATAGATCAGCTGAAAGAAAAATGAAAGAAAGATTTTTTTGCTTGGTGAAGTTGCTTGCCACTTGCATTTGAAGTTAAATGGCTCTCTAAACAAGTGCCTAATTTTGCCTGCCCCTTTTCCAGATCTGCCTCTGGCTGCCTATGACAGCCATTCTTTGGCAGCATTCTACCTATGCACAATGTAGTAAGAAAGCTGCCAATCCATGCTGTTGGCGCAGTTATATAGAGTTCAGCATTGAGAGGACTAGCAGAGCTGCAGTAGAAAAAAATAATGATTTTATCAAAACTACAGCAAATAGCCCAGTAAGCGACACATTGCTGTAATCAGGGTCACTGCCCCTATTTTATATTGCATTTATATTGCTAATTGTAAACCTGGTGACAGAGAGCACGGCTTAGAGAATGGGTGGGGTGCCTTCCAACCCACTATATACTTTTCTCGGGCCCCTGTGCAGATTCCCAGGGACCGCAGTGCCAAGACCAGGAATCACAGAACTTGGGTCGACAGCCAGGAAAACGCTGATCACCGACCCTTTAATTGCTCATGACACTTCTGCAGCGTGTGCAATGAAGGCTTACATCCTGATGTGTGCCAGCGTCAAGACTTCCTATGTAGGCGGACTCATGGTGCTCTGCGCTCCAGCCCCACTGATGACAACAGCAGCAGCAGCCCCTCCTTCGATGTATATGTCCCAGAGTGTGTTGTGATGTATATGCCCCAGTGTCTCCTGTGATGTACAGTGGGGAGAATAATTTGATACACTGCCGATTCTGCAAGTTTTCGCACCTACAAAGAATGGAGAGGTCTGTAATTTTTGTCGTAGGTACACTTCACCTGTGAGAGACAGAATCTACAAATAACCAGAAAATCACATTGCATGATTTTTAAATAATTAAATTGCATTTTATTGCAATAAATAAGTATTTGATCACCTACCAACCAGCAAGAATTCTGTCTCTCACAGACCTGTTAGTTTTTCTGTAAGAAGCCTCCTACTCTGCACACATTACCTGTATTAATTGCATCTGTTTGAATTCGTTACCTGTATAAAAGACACCTGTGCACACACTCAATCACACTCCACATCTCCACCATGGCCAAGACCAAAGATCTGTCTAAGGACACCAGTGAGATAATTGTAGACCTGCACAAGGCTGAGATGGGCTACAGCACAAAGGCAAGCAGCTTGGTGAGATAGCAATAACTGTTGGCGCAATAATTAGAAAATAGAAGATAATAAAAATTTTGTATTTGTCTGACAGGCTGTGGGACACACCTGCCCACCACCCTGGCTGACTGGGGATCCTCCCTTCTTATCACCCTGACTGGTTGTGGGACACTCCTTCCCATCATCCTGCCAGACTCAGGGTACAAATTAGCCATGCCTCTGACAGGCTATGGGTACCTCTTTCCCATCATCCTGATAGATGGTCGGACACACATTCCCCTCGCTTCGTCCTCTTGTGAGACATACCTTCCCACCCTCTTGAACGGCTGGGGATAAGACCTTCCCTGCCCCCTTGTTATCTCAGGAGCTGTGCTAATCATGGGGCAGCTACCACCGATCATGTCACCGTCCATCATGACACTGGTCAGCTGCATGGGGCCACCTGATTCCTGGTCTCCAAGCCTGCACCCATTGCCTTTATGCTGGCTCCTTTGAGGGAATCCTCAGCAACATCACCCCGCAGCGTGATGTGGCTGAGTTCTCCTTCACCACAATACACTCTTTCATTAGGCATGACATTCACATTCACATTATTTTGAAATGCATAGCATATTATATCTGTGAGGATTGTCAGGGATGTAGTGGGCAACCAACTGTCCCAGATGAGTTCCCAATAACACATTTGTGGGGAGATTCTCTGACACCCCAACTTAACACCTTAACCCCCCACCTGCACACCAGTCCAGGAAAATCCGGGCCATCGGTAAGGTACACCGAACACCCCCAAATCCGGTGACAGTCAGGGTCTTCCCAGGTTTGAATTCTTCTGGTAACACAAACTCATTGTGGATGAGGGTACATTCTACACCAGTGTCCTTAAGCCCAACAGTAACAGTGTTGCACAGGATAACCAGTTGCAAATTCTCATGGACCCTCCCAGTTGCCCCACCACAAAAGGAATAGCTTCACTAGACTCCTGGGCTTCAGGTTTGGGGTTGACCTTCTGCCTCTCTGGGCAGGTAAGGCTGATGAGACCAGTTTGGTCGCAGGTATAACAACGTCGGGAGTCAGACGGGGGCTAGGTGCCGGAAGATGGGGCAGGACCCCGTGAGGGCCGTCTGACAGGGCACTGGGGGTGGTTGGTGGCTTACTCACTTTCCAACTGGCGATTACTGACTTCAGCACCTCAGGTGTATGATTGGCCTCATAGGCATCTTTCATCTGTGCTGCTTTACTGGTCTCCTTTGGCTCCTGGTCCAGCACAAACTGTCGCTCCCCGACAGGGCAAAACTGAAGAAACTGGGCTTTCACCATCAGTTCTTTCATTTCCTCGAAGGTGGTGATTGACAGTCCTCAGACCCATTGCTCAAAGTTGGTTCCTAACCCATTCACCACATCACTATAGCTATCATGTGATCCAGGCTGGAGGGCCTGGAAGTTTTTTCTGGTACACCTTAGGAGTCAGCTGGTACTTTTTTTTTTTATCAGGGCCTGCTTGATGGCCTCATACTCTCAATCTTGGTCTCGAGGGTGAAAAACAAAGAGCTCCAGAGCTTTTCCTCAGAGTCCTGGGGTTAAATATGGGGCACACTGGTCTTCAGGTAGCTGATACTGCCTGCAGGCTTTTTCAAACCCACTCACAAATATGTCCAAGTCCCGTCCTTGTTCATCACAAGAAAATGCTCAGGACAAGGTTTAAGGTGGTTGGCATAGCTGGACTCACTGCTCGATGGGGAATATCTCTGCATCCGGATTTGGGACAACCTCAGCTCATGTTCTCTCTGAGCTTGTCGCTCCTCTCACTCAGCGTGGGCTTGATGCTCCTCTCGCTCAGACTGGGCCCTCCGTTCTGCGAATTCACACTTTGCGTTCTTGTAGCACCAGCTGCAGACGCGCTTGAGGGTCACAGTCTCCCATTTGTTGCAGAAGGAGTGGCACACAAGAGTTCATTCCATTTTGGGAGCTGTGGTTGCTGCTAATCCCAACTGAGTCTGACAGCTCTGGAGCCGGAACCTTGGCTAGCTCTCCTGGTGCTCCGCTGGTCCCAGGATCTGGGGCCACATCATGTTGCTCTCTGGAATCATTCTTCACAAAGGCTCTTGTCATTCTTCACGGATTAACATCTCATTGGTCTTGTCTGACCTATCAAGACCTTGCTCTTCACACCGACTGATCAGTACCGCTTTCTCGTGCTTTTTATAAGCAGCTGCCTTAGCCACTTGCCAAATAAAAGATAGGATAGAAAAACAAGTGAAGGGGAGGGGTGTAACTGCTACATGTGCAGTATTGTCCCAGATTAAAAAAAATGAAGCACTCAGTGTGATTCCTCAAAACTCGGCACAGAATTCTCACAAGAACCGTGCAAGTTGTCAGTGAGATCAGTGATTTCTCAAACCAGATCACTGATATTCTGTAATATCCCTCCGCTTGCCACCAATTTGTCATGATATTGCAGCACGGGAAGGTCACGCAGAACCACCTGCTGTGATCATTGTGTCGAACAGCTCTCTCTTGCCCCCTATTGACTGACGATTAATGGAGGAGGCCGCAGGCTGTTTCCATTAGTAGGCCAGTGTGAAGATTTGAATTTGTGGGATGTAATAATCATCTAGGCAAAGTAACAATGCAACTGAATGAAGATTACAGCATCCCATCACCTGGACTTGCATCTGAGACCCCCTGTGGTGACAGTTCCCCTGGGTCTACTATCCCCATCCACAAAATGGGCCTAGTTGCTGGAATCACAATGGCTTGAGACCCTGAGATACAGATGAGATTATTAGAATTATTGCTTTGCATTTACCTTTAGCAATCTCCTGTCTGGCCTTAGATATACATAAGGTGCAGACTCGCCTTCCTCTGCTTTCGGCCACTGAATGGAAACACTGATTCCTGAGGATGTACTGAAGAGAAAGAAAATCACTAATAAAACACAACAAGCAAATATCTAATAAAACACAACAATATAACAATATTGGCGCAACTGGTGCTCCGTGCTGGAAAAGTCTGCATCTCGTAGAGCCGTGGACTCCACTCTGTGTATTGGTCCAATACTCTTTAGTTCATGGCCAGTTCCTCACAGCCGGGAAACTAACAGTGAGCGTATGGTATATACACCTCTGATTCCAATGCAGGCAATATATGTATATACCCTCAATAGAGTCACTGTGAACTCCACGATAACCCCAGCATTACTCGCTGCCACCACCAGTTGATTTTTATATTCAGACTGACTGGAGGCCTGGTTCTGGTAGCGTACAGCTTTCAGGGGTGTGGTTTACAGAACAAAAGGAACATAACTAATAAATTTTATATTTAATCGAAAAGGAGGCAGTGTTTATAAAAAATATATAAAAGATTTTGCCAGGGACACAATTCAGTACAACATATAGAATACAAATAAAAAGGAATAACAGAAGAAACTTAATATGTCGCTCACAGAGATGAGTCAACTTAGCTGAAGGAGAGCACTTTGATTTGGGGATTCATGCATACACGATGTGTATCTCTCTACTGGAACACCGATCACAATGTGTCTTGAGCTCTTATCAGGACATGAGTTTCACCCCCAACCTCCGGGATGACCTCACGTGGGTCTTGTTGTGGGAGGTCCTCAGCCCTTCAGTATTTTATGAAATCCACAATTTATACAATAACTTCACTCCTGATTATCGCACAAGTTTGAGATCGCTGCCATATTTTCCATCGGGATTTTATCTTTCCCCAGAGATCAAACAAGGCATGTGAGTTATCTGGCCACTATGAATTTGGGGCTTATAGGAGTTACAGTTATGTAGGGTTGAGCATTCCGATACTTCCGATACCTGAAATCCAATGTAAGTCTATGGGAACAAATATCGGAAGTAAGTATCGGAAGTACTTCCGATATTTTGTTCCCATAGACTTACATTGGATTTCAGGTATCGGAAGTATCGGAATGCTCAACCCTAGTTATGAGAAAACAAATGTGTGTCCCATCGGATTTTTACAATATTCATACTCATCTATCAGTACCTCAGCGTGTGCCAAAGATGTTTGGAAGAAAGTAATGTGCGCCTGTGAAGTACAATAGCTATCTCTAAAGGGTGTGAGATGGTCACTTTAGTCCTCTCAAAACCTAAAAAGCCTTTTCCTGTCTTAACTATTTGTCCAATCCCTTGAAAAGAGTTCTCCTGTCTAATCTAAGGGCCCCGTCTCACATAGCGACACACCAGCGATCCTGACAACGATCAGGATCGCTGGTGTGTCGCTACATGATCGCTGCTGAGCTGCCAAACAGGCAGCTCAGCAGCGATCAGGACAGCGACACTGCGGGTAACGTCGCCTAGTTACCCGCAGTGTACGTTGGATACCAGCGCGCTGATGCAGGGAGCTGGTAACCAAGGTACACATCGGGTTTCCAGGCGCTGCGCGATGCCTGGAAACCCGACGTGTACCTTGGTTACCAGCTCCCCTGCAGCAGCGCGCTGGTATCCAAGGTACACGTCGGGTTTCCAGGCACGGCCCCGTGCCTGGAAACCCGATGTTTACCTTGGTTACCAGGAGATTGCTGGTCTCCTGCCTGTCACACGCAGCGATGCATGCTGGCCAGCGGGAGACCAGCGATCAAAAAAAAGTCCTGGCATTTCTGACACGACCAGCGATTCACAGCAGGGGCTTGATCGCTGGTACGTGTCAGACATAGCGAGATCGCTGCTGAGATCGCTGTTTAGCAGCGATCTCGGTAGCGATCTCGCTATGTGAGATGGGGCCTTTAATCTCTATCACTTGTCCAAACTATAACTCTTTATCTATGCCAACTAGACACCCTCATTGATATTGAAAGAGTCATTTACTTCACAAAGAAGCTGCCTGCATGGTAATTAGGATGTTTCACTTCTCTTTGTGTTCAATTTAAGTCTATTTCTAAGGTTATGTTTCTACGGCCAGTATTTGCTGCGAATTGGATTCTGCGTCCAATCCGCTGCGGCCAGATGTTACAGCATAGTGGAGAGGATTTTATGAAATCCCATCTCCACCATGCGTTCAAACACGCAGGTGGCAGCACATGTGGTGCATCTTTCTAGACGGCAGCATGTCTATTTATCTTGCGGAGACGCACAGTCTCCACAAGATAAATAGCACCATTCTATGTATAGGATGCAGTGATTCCGCTGCGGAATCACTGCGCGTACAAAAGCCTGCAGCGCTTGGGACAGAGTGGGTATCCGCTGCGTTCAAAGCACTGCCACAACTAACCGCAGAAACATACCCTAAGAATGCCATCCAGGTTGCAAGCTCTTGTCCCATTCCAAAAGAGATAGGGCTAGAGGGAGAGGGGAGAATGCCCCTTCACTACAGAGTCATAGAAAATATTAAGACCCCTAAAGTCACTTCCCCCCCCCCCCCTCTTCCTCTCTCACACAGATTTCCAGTATTTCCAGTATGGAAAATAAAGCTTACATTCTAAACCTCCTTGGTGTAGTACTGCACAATAGGTGTGGGGAAGTAGGAAATTATATATATAGTTGTGCTCAAAAGTTTACACAACTGTAGCTGGGAAATGGCAAATCTAATTAAAATTCCCTTTGAAACCCAGACTCCCTGGTGTGGACAGGTAATTAATACAGGATACCTATTGTGCTATCCAGGGTGAACTATTGTTCTTTCAGGATAAATATGCTATGGTGAAAGAAATTCCCCAGAACTTTGTCTCTTCAATGGAAAGTTATGAATATCGGGGTTTATATAGATCCGATAGTGATGGGACATACATTTTCAACTTCAGGACTAATCAGGGAAGAATATGCATATTTTTTCATAAATGTGACACCTACCTATAAGCCCCAAATCAATAGTGGTCACATTGCTGACTCCAGCCATATCATGTTTACTATCTATGGAAAGGTAAAATCCCGATAAAAAATATGGCGGCGATCTTGAACGTCTGCGATTGGCTGGAGAGTAGATATTGTTAATGTTGGGAATTTCATAAAATCCTGAAGAGCTGAGAACATCCCACTACCAAGGAAGTATTCACAATCAATGATGGTTTCGGGAAACATGTCATCTGCTGGTGTAGGTCCACTGTGTTTTACCAAGACCAAAGTCAGCGCAGCCGTCTACCAGGAAATTTTAGAGCACTCCATGCTTCCCTCTGCCGACAATCTTTTTGGAGATTGAAATTTCATTCTCCAGCAGGACTTGGCACCTGTCCACACTGCCAAAAGTACCAATACCTGGTTTAAAAACAACAGTATCACTGTGCTTGATTTTCCTGCAAACTCGTCTGACCTTAACCCCATAGAGAATCTATGGGGTATTGTCAAGAGGAAGTTGAGAGACACCAGACACAACAATGCAACTGAGCTGAAGGCTACTATCAAAGCAACCTGGGCTTCCATAACACCTCAGCAGTGCCACAGGCTGATCGCCTCCATGCCACGCCGCATTGATGCAGTAATTGATGCAAACGGAGCCTGACCAAGTATTGAGTGCATTTACTGAACAAATGTGTAGCCCTGGTATGTAAGGCACACAATACCAGGAGGATGAGTGGAGAGGTAACGGTTAAGGGCTTGACATCACTCACATACACTTCAGACACACCCAGCAGGGGTGTATAGGGGAGTGTCCTGTAGCTCAGTGGAGTCTGAAAGTTTCTCCTGAGGGTGGAGGGAGTCAGGACTGGTGCCTGTTGGAGAGCCGAGATTCCTGTCAATACAGAGAGACGGTAGAAAAGTGGAGGCTAGTACGGATAACCGAATATTATCCTAGTCTAGTCAGTGCTGATATTAAGAGTGTGAGCAGGGCGAAGGGCGCAGTGGAAAAGAATTCTAGAAGTGCCTTAAGGATTGAACTATCCTGCATTGTTTACCGGTCACTGGGGACCGAAGTGTCGCTACAGCTTCAGGCGTGGTGATAAGAACAACCAGAGGTTCGCTGGACTTCAGGTCACAGGAACAAGCCTATTGTCGGTACGTAACTGGAGTCTGGGAGAGTGGGAACCTTGAGTCGATGCAGGACAACAGTAGGAACTCAGCTCTCTCACATTATATGGAAGGCTCCGACCACTATGCTGACCGGGCAGTACAGCTACAGAATTAGCTGGAGTTTTGAGTGAACTTAGCTTTATGCAGGTTGGACTCGTTACATGGAAAATTAAGGAGGCCTCTAACCTGCTCAGCCGTTACCTCGAAACGCATCCTCCATCCACCCCAACAGCTTCCCGGGACCTGCCTAAACATCTGACAAGTAAAAGGTATGGAAAGACGCTGGATGGTGTGAGACTGATTCATTTATTTGCACCCTACATGATTATAACCATAGACTTTGAGGGACCAGTCCCACCTGTGGGGGACCCGTCATCTAGCTGCCACAACATCCCCTCAGAGATCTACTGCAGCGCTGGTCTTAGTGATCAGACAACTACAGGTGGCGTCACGAACTGTTATCTACCAAATCCCCTGTAAATAAACCCTTTAACGCCTGACCGCCAGGGACACGGACCGAGCCACGCTACCAGTGACATCCCCCATAGAAATCTACGGGCTCGGCTCGAGTACCCCATATCCCTGGAAACCCACAATTGTGGTGCGTGGTCGAGACAAAAACTTGGCGTCACGAACAGGATCCGAAACTTGCAGAATTGTGAGCCCTGTGTGCCCGTGGAGTGTTTTGGTGAAAAAGACTGTTGCTGTTGTTTGGCGCCAAATACCGCCATATTTGCCGCCATATTCGCGCCCTAAGGCGCTGGAGAAGAAGGTGGGCGTACCTGAAAGAGCGCGCAAAGTCTTGGACACGCCCCCGGCTCTGACTCAGGTCCTGCGACAGGAAGTGGACGCTCTGACATCAGAGCGCCTGCGACGAAGGTCCTGTCCCCACCGCTGTGCCTGTGAAATAGCAGCTTCTGAAACCGGTAGGCTCCGTTTAACCAAGGGGGCACTAATATGTCACAACAACCGGCCGACAGTGCGGCCCCAGCCGGAGGCCCCGACCCCGCACCGCGTGGCATTGTAGCGCCAGATGGGGGCGCAGGCCCAGCACCCAGTCCGGTAGTTCCGCTCATGCCACTAACGCTCCCATATATGCCTGGGGCGAAATGGCTTCCCCAGTACAGCGGCAAGCCAGGCACTCTAGCAGGCTTCAAGCGGAAGTTATGCAGCATCCTAGAAATGTACTCCATGCCTGAGAGACAAAAAGCTGCTGTGCTGATAGGGCAGCTAACTGGCGCTGCTGAGAGGGAAGTGGAGACTTGGGATACCGTTGATCAGGAGTCGGTACCTGCGATCCTCTTTAAGCTACATGCCATGTTTGAAGACCGCACAGAAACGGATCTCCGGATGGCCTTCTACCACTGTACACAGCAGCCGGGTGACAGCATCAGGGACTACGCTTGCCGACTACAAGGAGCCCTGAGAGCCCTTAAGCAGATTAATAATATAAATGCTATCAACGAAAATAAGATGCTGAAAGAACAATTTATACAGGGATTGAGATCCCAAGAGGAACGCAGAACTGTAAACTGGTGGTCCTTAGATCATCCTGATGCTACCTTTGATGCCCTAAAGGACATGGCAATAAAAGGGCTGCGACCCCTGGGCAAACCTGAGGTGGCCACCCAACATCACCAGGGTGAAGTCACTCTGGAACCGGCAGTAACCCCCTTTTCCCCGCTAGTGGCAGAAGCCAAAACGCAGGTGACACCCACTAGTGAATTGGACTGTCTGCGCTCAGAGGTGCGCCAGCTGACTAAAAATCTGGCTGCTGTGATGAGTGCCCTGCAGCTGCGGAAAGAGGAAGAAGGGAAGATTTTATTAGCTGACTGCCCAGAAGACGTCCCGTGGATGCACCGGAGAAGAAGGAAGACGTCGCCCCCCCGGAGGAGGACAACGCCACCCCCAGGAGCGACCTCTGATCAACACCCTCCTCGTCGGGAGATCACCTGTTACCGTTGCAACCGGAAAGGTCATATGTCTCCACAGTGTCCTTTAAACGGGCAGAACCTGGGTCCGAGGGCCAACACCCAGGAGGAGATCCGTCAGGCCCCTTAGACTGGAACCGCAGGTATGTGGGTGGGCGACCCTACCTGTCTATCATTCTAGATGGTATTGCAGTTCCGGCATTGTAAGACACTGGGTCTCAGGTGACCCTAATACCTGATGCCCTATATACTAAGTTCTGGTCAATGGACAGTCTTAAACCCCCGAGCCCTGACTTTACCGTGTATGCTTCTAATGGTCTTCCTGTAGAAGTACTCGGGACAAAATGTGTGGATGTGAAAGTGGGCAGAGAGGAGTTGAAAGACCAGGGGCTTCTAGTAGTAAAGACTGTAAATGAAGAGAACGGTTTAAATATAATTTTGGGTACTAACATTATCAGTAACTGTCTGGGAGAAGTTGTGTTCTTACTCCAACAGCTCGCTGAAATTGCCAGACCAAGACAAAAGGGAGTAATCCAAAGAGAGATCCGGGCCCTGGTGTGTCAGCAGCAAGCGAAGCTTACAGACGGTGAAATTGGTAATGTACGGGTCACTGACTCGAATCCCATTGTGATACCCCCAATGAGTGAAATGATAATCTGGTGCAGGGCAGCCATAGGTCTGAGAGGACAGAACTACCAAGCTGTAGTAGAACCCCACCATTCAGAACATAGACCTACACTTATGACTGCTAGGGGAGTAGTGGAAGTGGTGAATGGAAGAGTACCGGTACGGCTCCTCAACTGGGGAGATGATGAGGTAAACTTACCCCGGTATGCAACCATTGCTAAACTACATGCTGTCGACAATAATTCTATTCTCCCGGCTGAGTCCTTAGACTCCCGCCAAATAGCGGAGGACAATGACCCGGCAACCCAGGTGGCGGAATGGTGTCAGCAACTCCATGTTGGGACGGACACCACTCCCGCTCACCAGAAGCAAGGGGTATTACGGGTGGTGCAAGAGTACGCTCAAGTGTTTAGCAAGCATCCACTTGATTTTGGGATAATTAAGGGAGTACAACATCATATCCCTACAGGCAGTCATCCTCCCATCAAAGAGCGGTACAGGCCTATACCCCAGCCCATTATCAGAAGGCTAAAGAAATGTTGCGAGATATGAAAGAAGCCGGAGTAATCAGGGATAGTTGTAGTCCCTGGGCAGCACCTCTAGTCCTGGTTAGAAAAAAAGATGGTAGCTTGAGAATGTGTGTGGATTACAGGCAGGTGAACCGCATAACACATAAAGATGCATACCCGTTACCACGTATAGAGGAATCATTAGCTGCTCTGAAAACGGCTAACTACTTTTCTACCCTCGATCTGACTAGTGGGTACTGGCAAGTGGCTGTGGCTGAGGAGGATCGTGAGAAAACGGCTTTCACCACCCCAATGGGGCTCTGTGAGTTCGACAGAATGCCGTTTGGGCTCAGCAGTGCCCCAGGAACATTTCAGAGAGTGATGGAGAACTGCCTGGGACATCTCAATTTTGAAACCGTGCTGCTATACCTAGACGACGTCATCGTGTACTCCAAGACATATGAGGACCATCTGAAGCACCTGGCAGAAGTATTTGAGTCCCTGTCCAGGTACGGGATGAAGTTGAAACCCTCAAAATGCCATCTACTCAAACAGAAGGTACAGTACTTGGGGCACATCGTCAGTTCGGAAGGAGTAGCGCCGGATCCAGAGAAAGTCACTGCTATCCAGAAGTGGCCGGAGCCGAAGAACCTCAAGGAAGTGCGACAGTTCCTGGGACTCACGGGTTACTACAGAAGATTCGTGAAAGATTACACGAAGAAGGCAGCCCCTTTACAGGACCTCCTAGTAGGACAATCCCTAAAGAGCAGAAACCCTCCCTTTAATTGGGGTAAGGAACAGGCTGAAGCATTCCAAAAGATGAAAGAGATCCTTACAGGCGATAAGATCTTGACCTATCCTGATTACAGCCAACCGTTCCTGCTGTACACCGATGCAAGTAATGAAGGTTTAGGAGCAGTTCTCAGTCAGAAGCAGAATGGCCAAGAAAAAGTCATCGCATATGCCAGCAGAAAACTCAGGCCAACTGAGAGGAATCCGGAAAATTATAGCAGCTTCAAGCTGGAGTTTCTGGCGCTGGTCTGGGCCATTACTGAGAGATTTAAGCACTATCTGGCCTCCAACCAGTTCACTGCGTTTACAGACAACAACCCCTTAACGCATCTGGAAACCGCCAAGCTGGGCGCCATGGAGCAGCGTTGGATGGCTCGGTTGTCCAATTACCAGTTTACCATCAAGTACCGGGCAGGCCGAAAGAATGCTAATGCTGACGCATTGTCCCGAATGCCGCATGAATCTGACACGGAAGAAGAATCGGACGACCTGGAAGAAATTGAGCTACCTGCGTTCCATCGAAATGGGATAGTCCACGAGCAGCGAGTCTACAGAAAGCAGCATGGTGCAACGTTAAATCCCTTACCCCATCACAGCTGGAAAGAGACTCAGGACAGCGATCCAGTGGTCAGCCGTATCAAGGAGTTGTTACGACAGGAAGGTTCCTCCTTGGAAAAAGATGCACCTATGTCAGCAAAGCTCCTGTGGAACGAGAGAAGCCGATTGTTCCTATACCGTGAGAAGTTGTGCAGGAGATACGTCAACCCCAGGACCCATGAGATGGTCTGGCAGATAGTGGTCCCCAAGGCAGACGTCCAAATGGTGTTGGAAGCATACCACGATCAAGCAGGACACTTTGGCTGGAGAAAGCTGGAGACCCTGTTGAGGTGCCGATTCTACTGGGTAGGGATGCGCAGCTCCATCGAGAGGTGGTGTCGGAACTGTGGACCCTGTGGTCTCAGAAGAAAGGACTACGGTAGTCAGAAGGCACCCCTGCAGCCTATCCGGACGACTCGTCCCTTGGAGATTGTGGCCTTGGACCACGTCAAATTGGCGCCAAGTAGATCTGGATACTCCTACGCCTTGACCATGGTGGACCATTACTCTAGATTTCTGGTGGTTGTTCCAGTTAAGGATCAAACAGCAGTGACGGCAGCAAGAACCTTTCAAGCAAGCTTCTGCAGACCGCATGGGTATCCGGAGCAAGTATTAACTGATCAAGGACCTGCTTTCGAGGCTGACCTATTCAAGGAATTCTGTCACATGTATGGGTGTAAGAAAATTAGAACAACACCATACCATCCTCAAACCAACGGCCTTTGCGAGAAAATGAACCACATTGTCCTTGATTTGTTGAAGTCTATACCGTTGGAAGACAGAAATCGGTGGCCGGACTTACTACCTGATTTGGTTGACTTGTATAACCATATACCTGTAAGTTCCACTAACTGCACTCCAGCCTATCTTATGAGAGCAAGGCCCGGGAGACTACCAATGGATTTAGAACTTGGAGTGGTAGAACCGGAGGCAGATGACGCCGTTGAAAACTGGGACATCAATCGGCAAGAGCAATACAGACGAGTGCAAGTCTGTGTAGAAGAAAGTCTCAACAAGGCACGGGAAAAACAGGAAGATATTTACAACAGGAATGCTCCTGCCAAACCTTTGATGCCTGGAGAAGTGGTATTGAAAAGAAAAAGGAAGATGCACAAATTGGACAACCAGTGGGAACAAGAACCCTACGTCGTACAAGATTCCAAATATGACAACAGAAAAGTTTGTATCATCAGTAAGGACGGAGGAAGAACAATATCCACTGTGTCCAGAGACCATTTGAAATTGTGCCCAGAACCCTTAAAGCTTCGTGAAGAGAACCCTGTCATCAATCGAGAAGAAAGAAAAGAAGAGGTCATACACACGGATCTGGGAGATTTCCCTGCGGATTGGCCCAGACTGGGAGATGCTGTAATCATTCCGGTGTTGCAGTTTTATCAGCCACAAGAGGAAGTTCTACCTCCAGTTGTGCCCATGGTGCCAGTTGAGCCAGTTCAGGAGTTACCTATTCCAGTAACACCTCAGCCTACAGAATCTCAAGAAGGATCATCAAAAGCAGCGCCCCATGTTATGGGATCCCCTGGTGAAGCTGACTCACACCGCCAGCCATCAGTACGCTTGCCAGATCCATAGAAAGATTGAGACAGTTCTATAGTTTGCCGTTGCGCAGAGCAGGTAGATCACAGACTAATATACCTGAAGCTACTCCACGTAGATCAGAGCGAACCACGAAAGGGAAGATACCTATTCGATATCAACAGTAATTCTAGTAAAATAATGTAATTTAACCCAGAAAAAGGTTACCTTATGTGAATATTGTAAAAAGTATTGTTATGGTATTGTGCATTACTAATTAGGAGGAATAATGGACTTCGAGGCTGTGGACTATGTCAGCCCCAGAACTGATAATGTATATAGTTGCACTTTACGCATTCTCGTGGTTCTATATCTAATTGTAACAATTACCTCTGAACATAAAACCCGTGTGGTGTGGCACTGAGCGAGGTCTGCGGCCAGATGTCCTGCAGCCCACCCAGGACCCACGTTGAAGGTTTGGTGCGGGTCCTTCACAAGAATACTGTTTGATATGACATATTTATTGAAAGTATGTTTTTGTATTTTTCTATGTTCATTGTACATAATGCAACGTTTTAAGAATTTCTTACCTCCCTGATGGGAAGAGTTTAATGTTTATCGTTAATGCAGAACAAAATGTCTTTCTTTTTATATTTCACAGCCCGGGAGTGCTGTATTTTACCAAGGGGGAATGTGTAGCCCTGGTATGTAAGGCACACAATACCAGGAGGATGAGTGGAGAGGTAACGGTTAAGGGCTCGACATCACTCACATACACTTCAGACACACCCAGCAGGGGTGTATAGGGGAGTGTCCTGTAGCTCAGTGGAGTCTGAAAGTTTCTCCTGAGGGTGGAGGGAGTCAGGACTGGTGCCTGTTGGAGAGCCGAGATTCCTGTCAATACAGAGAGACGGTACAAAAGTGGAGGCTAGTACGGATAACCGAATATTATCCTAGTCTAGTCAGTGCTGATATTAAGAGTGTGAGCAGGGCGAAGGGCGCAGTGGAAAAGAATTCTAGAAGTGCCTTAAGGATTGAACTATCCTGCATTGTTTACCGGTCACTGGGGACCGAAGTGTCGCTACAGCTTCAGGCGTGGTGATAAGAACAACCAGAGGTTCGCTGGACTTCAGGTCACAGGAACAAGCCTATTGTCGGTACGTAACTGGAGTCTGGGAGAGTGGGAACCTTGAGTCGATGCAGGACAACAGTAGGAACTCAGCTCTCTCACATTATATGGAAGGCTCCGACCACTATGCTGACCGGGCAGTACAGCTACAGAATTAGCTGGAGTTTTGAGTGAACTTAGCTTTATGCAGGTTGGACTCGTTACATGGAAAGTTAAGGAGGCCTCTAACCTGCTCAGCCGTTACCTCGAAACGCATCCTCCATCCACCCCAACAGCTTCCCGGGACCTGCCTAAACATCTGACAAGTAAAAGGTATGGAAAGACGCTGGATGGTGTGAGACTGATTCATTTATTTGCACCCTACATGATTATAACCATAGACTTTGAGGGATCAGTCCCACCTGTGGGGGACCCGTCATCTAGCTGCCACAACATCCCCTCAGAGATCTACTGCAGCGCTGGTCTTAGTGATCAGACAACTACAGGTGGCGTCACGAACTGTTATCTACCAAATCCCCTGTAAATAAACCCTTTAACGCCTGACCGCCAGGGACACGGACCGAGCCACGCTACCAGTGACATCCCCCATAGAAATCTACGGGCTCGGCTCCGAGTACCCCATATCCCTGGAAACCCACAATTGTGGTGCGTGGTCGAGACACATACATTTCAGTAGACTCATATGTATAAGCCTACAAAATTATACCTCCACAAATATACTTCAAAAAAGGAAAAATGAGGTTTTTCAATATAAAAATAATTTTTATTAAACAATTATTAAAAATGAATTTAAAATATTCATACATATACAAAAAAGCGGGGAACATATGCAATAAAGATATAAATAAAGCCTAATGAGGGTATTCATGCAAATGGTTAAATAAGGAATTCCTTACTAATAATCTCGGGAGAGAAAAAGGCTGCTCAAGTGTGCTATATATATCTACTATATGATGCAGCATAAAGTTCTCCTCTTTAAATAACACCTCAGCTGCATCACATCTAATGGGGTGTACCTAATTATATGTACTAAATGTCCAACTGGGGGTCTGTATGTGGGGGTAGACAGAGCAAAAACTGAGAACAAGGATGAATTCTCATTGCCACACAATAAGAGAAAAAAGAATGGATCTACCTGTGGCGAAACACTTTTGTATCCCCGGTCATAGTATGATGGACATGAAATTACTTGTATTAAAAGCTAAATTTAAATCTGAGAGAAACAGAAAAGTTTGGGAATATAAACTTATGATGACCTTTGATACACTCAGTGCTGGAATGAATGTATCGCATGGATTTATGTCTTTTTACATCAATTAAGGAATTTGCTCCTAAGACCTTCTGGGGCAAAACAACACAATACCAGACCCCAATCAGAGGGCAATAAAACTTTCTCACTCCTTATCTATGAACTGTTCCAATATTTATGTTCATCTCTATCTCCCATAATGACAGTTCTGCTTCACGTCACTTGTCTTATCTATTGCATTGTTTCTGTGCTGTGTTGTGTATAAATATGTGATTCTTCATGTTTTGTTTTAGTCTTTGCCTGATGAAGAGACCTGAGTAGTCTCGAAAGCTGCAATTTGTTACCATCTTTTCAGTTAGCCATTAAAAGGTATCAACCACTGAGGACTCTCAACTCTAAATATTTTTGTGTAGGGTCTAGTGTTTTTCACAGCCTTGAATCAGTTTTATATGTCCAGATGTCTAATATTTGATAATGTGAGTTTCCCCCAAATCGGTTTTAGGGCACTGCGGTCCAAAATTCCCCCCATCCCTCCCTAAAAAAAAAAAAAGTTCCAAAATGCATCCTCCAAAATTAAATAAAAACATTTTTCACATTTTTAAAAATAGTTTACAATAAAAAAAAATACAACCCGCAAAGTAAAGTAAAATTTGTAAAAGTCAAATAAAATTTCAAGCAAAAATTGGAAAATGTTTTCCTTTCTCCGACAAAAATAAGTAAATTAAGCAACAAGCTATATGCATCCTAAAATAGTACCAAAATAACTTAAAAAAAAAGTTTATATAGTTATATGATGGAAAAATAAAAAAAAGAATAGCTCTTATATTGCGGCTAATCAAAAATGGCTTTATTCTAGAAAACAGGATTTTATTGTGTAAATGTATTCAAATGTAAAAAAAGCCCCTCTACTTATTTGGTATTGTTGTGTTTGTGCAAACCCTTATAATAAAGCTCGCTGGCTGTTTATACCTCATAGCAAAGAACAGAAATCCCCCCCTGAAAAAAAATGACAGATTTGCACGCTGTTCCCTAAATAAAATTAACAACATCCAATGAATGTTATATGTACCTCAAATTCTGGCATCGAAAAATACATAGCATTTGGAAATAAAAGGTCCTCATACAGCATCTTGGATGGAAAATTTAAAAAGTTAAAGCTCTTGAAATGTGGAAAATAAAAAAATGAAATAAATTGCTTGGTTCTGAAAGGGAAGCTGTCACCCAATTTTTCGAGTATAAGATGCGGCCACAACCATCAGGGGCTTATCTACAGCATTCACGACAGCAAAGAAGAGGACGTCTGCGCTGCAAGATGGGAGGTGCCGGACCGGACCGCCACGCCCATCGGACCGGACCGTCACGCCCATCGGACCAGACCGGACGGCGGACCTCCCCTGGGTGAGTATAATATAACTTGTTTTTCTTCTCTTTCAGGTTACATCGGGGACTTTTCTACAGCATTACAGAATGCTGTAGATAAGCCCCTGATGGCGGTGGCCGCATCTTATACTCGAAAAATGGGGTGACAGACTCCCTTTAAGGTTCCAAAAAAAGTGCATAATTAAAGGGGTTAACAAAATATATGCAGTTTATGGTATTGGTGATCAATGTTTGATCACTGGAACTCCACAGCTTGGCTGTCAACCATTGAGTAGCCCTGCTGCTCCATTCAGTGTATGTCGGACTGATGAGACACAGATGTGGTAGAAGTTATCTTGACTCATAGCACACACTCTTGATAACTTGTCACAGAAGGTTATCTCACTTTAGGGGAATAAGTTAAAGGGGTTGTCTGGCCTAAGGTTACAAGTCTG
Source organism: Oophaga sylvatica (assembly GCA_033576555.1). Taxonomy (NCBI): domain Eukaryota; kingdom Metazoa; phylum Chordata; class Amphibia; order Anura; family Dendrobatidae; genus Oophaga; species Oophaga sylvatica. The sequence continues at coordinate 61,765,275 of JARQOD010000002.1, read as the reverse complement.
AAGTCACTTGTGAATCCTCACATTGCGCGCACCGCTTGCTAAGAGGATTCTCCAGTGCCGGCATCGGGAGCAGCAGGCGTCTGACCACAAGTATGTGATTTATGTACATGCGGTCACGTGCCGACTAGCAGAGTGTGGCCTCATTCAATGGAAGTGTATTGAGCAAATCCAGACATGTCTAGTCAGAATGTGACTGGAAGTACGCAAATCGCATACTTGTGGTCACATGACCACCAGCATCCAACGCGGAGAATCCTCACAGCACAGTGTGCGCGATATGAGGATTCACAAGTCTGCAGTCACATAGAGTGACTGCAGACTTATAGCTTAAAACCGGACAACCACTTTAACATTAACCAATGTCAATATACCAGTGTTGTGATATCTGTCTCAAGGTAACCATTGCTAGATCTGTAGCTTAGTGCTGTGCTTGACTATTTCTATTATTCCCTTAGACATTGAATGGAGCTATAGTGCACTAACATATCCAAAAATTTGCACAATCTCCTCTGTTGAAATGGTTGGGAACCCGATTCTGATAACTGGTCTCAGATCTGGGACCCACAGTGATTGTACATTAATGAGGTTTCCTGGGAATAAGTAGGGTAATAAATGTTTGTTGTGAGATAACCCATTTAAAGAGCACTAGAGAGCTTCAAGTGCTCTTCATTTACTGACAAAATCGAATAATGTTGTTTGCAGCTATATTTAGTGACAATTGTTCACAACCTCCAAAATTTACAAACTTTCTGCTGCGTGCATTAAATTAGTTAAGAACAATTAAAATACTCCAAAACAACTAATATAACAAGTGGTTTCTCCAAATTCAATAAACAATCACACTTTTAATGATTACTGCTGTCTCAATACTAAAGATGCTTGTCATAAATGGGTTGCATAATTCTTAACAGATCCTTTTTGGCTGTTATAACCTGCTGCAAAGGTTTTGCATACCCAGACACCAGCTTCTGGTAGCGTTCCTGAGGAATCGTAGCCCGTTTCTCATTGGCAATGTTTACTTCTTTCTTGCTGCAACTGCCTTCTTCAAATCCCGTCAAGTGTTATGGCCACAGCCGAAGCTTTCAGAATTTCTTCTGAATCCAAGCCTTGGTGGACTTTGTGGTATACGTGGAATCATTGCCTTGCTGAAAGGTCTAATGATGCTAAAGATTCCGCTTGCTCACAGGCATGACTTTTTTTCTAGGATTTACCGATATTTGATTGACTGCATTTTGCCCTCCACAGGTTTCCAGTGCCAGAGGAAGCAAAGAAGCCCCGGAGCATCACCAAGCCACTGCCATGCCTTACTGTAGAAAGGGTCTTCTTTTCATTGTGTATTTGATTCTTCTTCCTCAAGATATGCTGCTGATCAATAAGCCCAAAAATTTACAGTATAGTTTCAACACTCCACAGAGCAGAATTCTAGAACTCTGGATTATTTATATGGTTTTAAGAAATGTGTTAGTAGGATCAACCCTCCTAAGCCATCTATATGAGCATATAGGTCATAGGAAGCTGAATAAAATTATACATTGATAATTACAATCCGATATCTTATTCCATAGAAATCCATGTTTTTCTTTTATGTAATGAGCTGTTAAAATCTATGGGCCAGACATAGATCTCCCTGATAATTAGCCTCCTGAGCTTATTTTAAATGAAGGTGGGGTGTTACCAGTGTGATATGTAATTATTGATACTTTGCTCTCATGAAAACACACAGCTGTGCAGTGAGATCAGAACACAGTACAGCAGTAGTAAACTTTGTGTCATTACAAACACATTTGCAGTTGTCTTCTCATAGTGCTTCAGTTCTGCTGTACTGCCCCTTCCCCCATGCTGGTGGTGAGATGAAAGTTGAGTCGGTTATAGGAAATTTTGCCCCCAGCAGTTCGCCACAGCAATTTGCCCCCAGCAGTTCACCACCAGCAGTTCGCCCCAGGTACATTTCGCCCCCGCACATTTCACCTCTATCATTTCGCCCCCAGGAAGTTTCGCCCCCACACATTTCGCCCCCAGCGGGCAAAATGCTCTGACACTATAATGCAATCAGTTGTGAGGTTTAGATGTAAACAGTTGATTTAACATGTCACAAAAGTGCAGCACTCTGTACAGTACTTTTATGATATGTGGATTGATGACGGACGGGAATTCATGAACCACAAGGACAAACTAGCGAAACATCCAAACACAAAATTCTGGGGGCAAAACAGGGTACAAAGATCCGGGGGCGAACTGCCGGGGCGAACTGCTGGGGGCGAAGCATTGATGACGGACGGGAATTCATGAACCACAAGGACAAACTTGCGAAACATCCAAACACAAAATTCTGGGGTCAAAACAGGGTACAAAGATCCGGGGCCGAACTGCCGGGGGCGAACTGCTGGGGGCGAAACATCCGGGGGCGAACTGCTGGGGGCGAAACATCCGGAAGCGAACTGCTTGGGGCGAAACATCCGGGGCGAACTGTTGGGGGCGATATGTGCGGGGGTAAAATGTGCGGGGGTGAAACATCCTGGGTGCCAAATGCTGGGGACGAAATGTACCCGGGGTGAACTGCTGGTGACGAACTGCTGGGAGCGAACTGCTGGGGCGAACTGCTCAGGGCGAAACATCCAAATCCCATGTGGGTCATACCATTCAGCCCGTCCATAATAGGATGAATAAGCACTGGTCCAACATCAGGAATGGAGTAGTCAGTCATAGCCTGGCTAGGCATTTTCTTATTGAAAATTAAGAAAATCCAGATGGGTTGAAGCTAACTATATTAGCGCAAACATCAGAGAAAACTCCTGAGAGGTTTCAAAGACTTATCAACAGGGAGTGCTTCTGAATTTTTACATTATCGACCTTAATTCCATAGGACCTCAATGAATGTACAGAGAATACACGTTAATGGGGTATGAAATATGTATTTCTATAGGTGTATAATAATCCAATGGTTTTAAAAATCTTTTATAAAAACTTTTTTTCATATGTTTTCTATTTCTATATATTTATATATAGCTTTGTATTCTTTTTTTGCTTTAATTACATGTATCTTTTTACATTTTGCCCTCAGTGTAATGTTTTCTTGAGATTCTGTAATCTCCATCCAGTATATATGCCGAAGGTGACTTCATGTTTGAGTATACCTGATGAAGGGGGTGGAATTGCGAAGTTTAAGTGCAATAAAAATGCCATTTTACTGCCACCTGCTCGTCTTCCTCTGTGACACCGCCCGAATGGCATCGCTACTTTTTTTTGGTTATAATAAGGCACTGCTCCCTAGCAGATCTGTCAGAACTGAGAGGACAACTGCAAATGTGTTTGTAATGAGACAAAGTTCACTTCTGCTGTACTGTGCTAGCTCTGATCTCATTGCAGAGCTGTGTGTGGTTATGAGACTGTCAGTCATTACATGTCTCACAATGGTAATGACCTTTTTATTTACAATAAGCTCTGGAGGCAGATTCTCAGGGAGATGTACGTCTGGATAGTTTATCTGTGTAATGATACAACCATTCAGCTTACGCCAAAAAATATATCCCTTCTAAACAACTTTTATTAATAATTATAAAATATATTCCTACATTGAGGAACTGTATGAAGAATACACCAAGGTATTGAAAATAATTGGTTGGTAGTAAGTATACTAGGATGACCCTAGAAAACTCTAAATAGATTTAATACCTAACTGAAGATGTTGGCACCCTATATATGATATGGCGCCCATGCGCATCATCAGGGTCGGACTGGCCCACCGGAGAACCGGAGGATTCTCCGGTGGGCCCTGGCATCTGGGGGCCCTGGCACCTGCTGGCATACAGGGGCCAGTTGCCTAGGGCCCCCGCTGCTCCAGGGGCCCCCAGCCGGTGGCGTGTCGCTAATAGCGGCACACCATGCAGCTGCCATGGGGGCCCCGTGCCAGCGGAGCAGCAGCGGGTGACAGGAGGCAGGAGCCCCTGTCCCCGCTGCTAAAGAGAAATGAATATTCATTGCTTCCCATGCCCACATGGGCGTGGGAAGCAGTGAATATCATTACTTACCTGTCACCAGCTCCAACCGCTGAGCGTCGCTGTCCTCGCGTCCTCTCTTGCTGTGATGCTCAGGCAGAGGGAGCGATGACGTCATTAGTGAGCGCCGCGCCCTCTGCCTGAGCATTCACTGCCGGAGGACCGAAGACAGCGGCGCTCAGCAGTGGACCCGGTGACAGGTAAATATAGCAGGTGCTGGGGCCCTGAGCCTGCTCAGGACACCAGCACCTGGCCCCCAGCGACGAGAGGTGAGTGTAATGTATGTAGTACAGTTCATATAGCGTCTTGTGCTTGGGTGCGATGAAAATACATGAGACACAAGTTTGATATAGAAAGTCTTGTATTACTTCATACAAGTTGGCAAAAATAGTCACACAGTTTGCAGACACAGAAGCAGGAGACACAGCAGGCCAGAGTAATCTAAGCTCAGCAATCACTCTCCACAACAGGTTCAGGATCTTCTTCTCTGTTACCGTAAGTCCATGCAAACGTGGGTCTTTCAAAGAGCAGAGTTCAGAGTCCACAAGTGCTTCAGAGTTCCTCAGTAGGAATAGCTGGAGTACAAGGTCCAAGGCTTTAGGAGTCAGGTCACAGGTTCACTGCAGGCTAGATTCTGAAGCACTGATTGCTCAGCTGTGGCTGCTTAAGAAGCAAAAGGAGAGAATCAGGGCGGGAACATGCAAGCTGGAAACTCCATTTTGACTGAGGGCAAGATAGCTGCAGCAAGACAGAAAGTAAAATGGCTGACGAACAAACTGAGTTTCAGGAACATGTACACAGAACCTTACATTACTCCCCCCTTAGGGACAACCTCCGGATGACCTCAGACCAGGCTTGTGTGGGTACCTCTGATGAAACTGACGGAGCAAGCGAGGAGCATTAACGTTATTGACTGGTTCCCATGAGTTGTCCTCCACTGGGTAGCCCTGCCATTTAATCAGATATTGTAACTGATTTCTATACAACCTGGAATCTAAAATCCTTTCCACCACAAATTCTTCCTGACCATCGATTAGTACTGGGTCAGGGCAAGAGAAGAACGTCCAGGAAACGTATTGGGTGTCGCAGCCTTTAGTAGGGATACATGAAAGACAGGGTGGATTCTCATAGTTCTGGGCAGTTGAAGACGACAAGCAACGGCACTTATAATTTTACTGATTTTATAGGGTCCAATGTACTTATGTCCCAACTTAGACGATGGAATCCTTAACTTAAGATTTCTGGTTGACAGCCAGACCAAGTCTCCTACCTTGAAAGTTGGTGCAGGTTTACGAAATTTATCTGCTGCTTTCTTGTACCTTTCCTGAGCCGATTCCAGATTCTCCTTTAGAAGATCCATATTCTTCTGTAAAGACGTGATTCTTTCAGCCACTGCTGGTAAAGGCGTTTCTATGGGAAATCGTGGTAGAATGTTAGGATGATAACCTAGATTAGAGTAAAAAGGAGACTGCTTAGTGGAGGCACTCTGAGAGTTGTTATACGAGAACTCAGCTAATGGAAGTAGATCCACCCAATCATCCTGTAGGTGGCAGATAAAGCAGCGGAGATACTGCTCCAGGGTTTGATTGGTTCGTTCGGTCTGTCCATTAGTCTGGGGATGAAAAGCAGAAGAAAGGTTTACTTTAATGTCCAATGCTGCACAGAAATTTTGCCAAAACCTAGAAGTGAATTGCACCCCTCGATCCGAAATAACCTCATCCGGTACTCCATGTAAGCGAAACACATCTTTAATCATCAAATCTGATGTCTGTTTTGCAGTGGGTAAGCCGACACAAGGGATAAAATGAGCTGCCTTTGTTAGTCGGTCAACCACCACTAGAATGGTGTTCTTCCCTTGAGAGGTTGGTAACTCCACAATGAAGTCCATAGAAATGGATCCCCACGGGCGGGACGGGGTGGGAAGAGGCTGTAACAGACCAGTTGGTGAGGAGCGAGGTGTTTTGCATCTTGCACAGACTTCACATGAAGTGACATAGTTTAAAACATCCTTCCTGCAAGTGGGCCACCAAAAGAAACGAGAAAGAAATTCCTGTGTCTTTAGAATTCCTCTATGCCCAGCTATCTTGGAATCGTGAATGAGTTGCAATACTCTCAATCTGACTGTTTCAGGAATATACAGGCGTTGTCCCTGAATCCACACACCATTCTTAAAGACAAGACTTACGTCCCTTGGGGGTTGTGCCAAAAAGGAATCCGCATGGTATGCTTCCTTGATGTCCTTAAGTAGGTCTTGATTATGAATTACTCCTAGGAATCTAGAGTCAGGAAGAATAGTCTTAGAAGGAGTAATTGGACGTGTCTCTGCTGAGTAAATCCTAGAGAGTGCATCAGCCTTTCCATTGCGCGATCCTGGTCTATAAGAAATGATAAAATTAAATTGGTTTAAGAAAAGATTCCAGCGAGCCTGGCGAGGAGTCAGGCACTTAGCCGACCTGATAAACTCAAGGTTACGATGGTCTGTCAGGACGACTATTTGCTGTGCAGCTCCCTGAAGAAGGTGTCTCCATTCTTTGAAGGCGGCAATAATGGCCAACAACTCTCTATTGCCCACATCGTAGTTCCTCTCAGCCGAAGACAACTGCTGGGAAAAGAAGGCACAGGGATGCAAGACATTCTTCTCACCTGTTCTCTGAGAGAGTATAGCTCCAACGGCACAGTCTGAAGCATCCACCTCTATTATGAAAGCAAGCTCGGGGTTGGGATGTACTAGGATAGGTGCAGTGGTAAATTTATCTTTTAGACGGGAAAATGCTTCCTGGGCTTGGGGAGTCCAGGAGAACCTAGACTCTTTCCGGGTAAGTTGGGTGATAGGTGACACTACCTCAGAGAAATTTCTAATGAAACGTCTATAGAAGTTGGCAAACCCGATGAAGCGCTGTACCTCCTTCACATTTCTAGGACTTGGCCAATCCTTGATGGCTTGGGTTTTGCTTCCATCCATACTAATTCCTTGTGTAGACAGTACATACCCCAGAAATTGAATTTCGGTCCTATGGAATTCACACTTTTCAAGTTTGATGTAAAGATGATTTTGTCTTAGACGTTCCAAGACCATTCTCACATGTCCATGATGTTCCTCTGTGGAGTTAGAAAAAATTAGAATATCATCCAAATAAATTACCACGAATGTATCTAGGAGATCCCTGAAGATGTCATTCACCAAGTGTTGGAAAGTGGCTGGGGCGGTACTCAGACCAAAAGGCATAACTAGATATTCAAAGTGTCCATAGCGTGACCTGAATGCAGTCTTCCATTCATCCCCAGGTCTAATACGGACTAAGTTATAGGCCCCACGAAGATCTAGTTTAGAGAAAATTTTGGCATGTCGCACTCTCTCCAATAACTCAGGGATTAAAGGCAATGGATAACGGTTTCTAATAGTAACCTTATTGAGTTCCCTATAGTCTACGCATGGTCTCAGAGATCCATCTTTCTTCTTTACAAAGAAGATGGGTGCACCTGCAGGAGATGAAGAGGGGCGTATGAAGCCCTTGGCTAGATTTTCGTCTATGTAATCCTTTAAAGCCTTTAGCTCGGGCCCCGCCAGGGGGTAGATCTTACCAAAAGGTATCTCTGCTCCAGGCAATAATTCAATTGGACAATCATATGGACGGTGAGGAGGAAGCTGGTCAGCGTTCTTCTTGTCACATAAATCCACATAGTCCTGGTATACAGCTGGTAGTTCAGGGACTGACATGGTTCCTTTAGGAACAGAGCAAGCTGAAACTTTTGGACTCATCTGTTTCTCTGGAAAGTGTAATTCCTTGGTCTCCCAGTTAATGGTAGGATTCTGAGCCTGCAGCCATGGTAGCCCTAGAATAATGGGAAAGTGGGGAGAAGAGATAAGCATAAAGGACAGTTTCTCTTGATGATCTTTACCCATAAGAACCCTCAAAGGCTCTGTTTCCTGATCCACTGGTCCAGAGGTCAGCAGGGAGCCATCCACAGTTTCCATCTGTACTGGAGTAGCCTTCTTCACTGAACGTATTCCCTGTTTCAGAGCAAAGGAGACATCCATAAAATTTCCACTTGCCCCTGAGTCGATCATAGCAGAGCTAGACACCCAAGCTGAGTCAACCCAGAGTTTGATGGAAAGAAAGCAATGAGAATTGTTTTTCTTACAACTCAGCTGGGACACCGCTGAGGAAACTTGAAAAATGGCAGCGTTTACACAGTCAACGTCCTCAGAGGTAACGGAGTTTAAGTCCGAGAAATCAAGATCTGTTGCTGCAGATCTCTCTGGAGCCTGAGGCTCGGACCTGACAGATCCCCTCTCGCAACACTCACAATGAATGAGTGCTGCAGTAGTCTTACGAGAACGGCTGGGGCAGTTTATAATGAAGTGCCCTGACTTACCACGATAGAAACATAGATTCTCCTTAAAACGATGTTCCTTGCGTGCATCACTAACCCGTCGTTGTAAAGAGTCTACCTGCATGGGTTCAGGTTCAGGTTCCCGTGTAATCCTACTCAAAGGTTCCTTAGCTGGAGAGGAAGGTAGGAAAAGGTTAGTGCGATTGCTTTCGAACCATCTCTCATGCCTGCGTTCAGTCAGACGAGTATCAATACGGATGCAGTAGTTAATAAAGTCACCTAACGCAGTGGGAGGGTCGGCACGAGCAAGTTCATCCTTAATCAGTGGAGATAACCCCTTTCGAAAAATAGATTTTTTGGCGGAACTGTCCCAGGTGGTATCAAGGGCCCATCTCCTGAAATCCAAGGCATATTCAGCTACCGAGTGCTTACCTTGGCGCAAAGCTAACATGGCTGCTTCAGCTGTTGCACCTCGATTGGGGTCATCAAACACCTGCCCCATGGCTGAAATAAAAGCATCAAGGTGATTCAAACATTCATCCTCAGTCTCAATCAGAGGGTTTGTCCACATCAAAGCCTTGTTGGTAAGCAACATAATTATAGTAAGCACCTTAGATCGTTCAGTGGGAAATTGTGAAGCATGTGCAGAAAAAAAAGATTGCATTGATTAATAAATCCCCTGAATTTCTCACGTTCACCGCCAAAACGAAAAGGGGGCAACTTGGGAATCCCAGAACTCGGGCTACGTCAGGAGCCTGGACTCGCTCCTCTAGAACCTCAATCCTGGCTCGCAAATCCTGGGCAGTCTGTCCAAACACTTGCAAATTGTGATTAGTGAGGTCCTGTAGGCTTGAAAAACGGGTCTTTATATTCTGCAAATCTGCAAGGATATTATCAGTCACTCCGCAAAGTTCCTTTATGCGGGCCTCCATTTTCCAGATCTTTTAAGACAGGAGTACTGGAAGAAGAGGAGAGGAGAAAAAAAAAAACCAATAGTGTTTACCTGTGGTAACACTGCAGAGAGAAAAAAAAATTAAGGGAACTGCTCACCTGGAATGGTTGTGAGAAGTCACAACCACTATCATCACAGAAAGTTCACCCGGACATCTGATATCCACAGTTACAGCAGACAAAAAAGAGAAAAGAAAAAAAAAAAACAATAGTGTTTACCTGTGGTAACACTGCAGAAAAAAAAACACTTAAGGAAATTGCTCACCTGGAATGGTTGTGAGAAGTCACAACCACTGTCATCACAGAAAGTACAAGCGGACGTCTGATATCCACAGTTACAGCAGACACAGCCTTTCCAGACCCAGCAGACACTAACGTTTGGCTTCAGAATCTTGTAATGTATGTAGTACAGTTCATATAGCGTCTTGTGCTTGGGTGCGATGAAAATACATGAGACACAGGTTTGATATAGAAAGTCTTGTATTACTTCATACAAGTTGGCAAAAATAGTCACACAGTTTGCAGACACAGAAGCAGGAGACACAGCAGGCCAGAGTAATCTAAGCTCAGCAATCACTCTCCACAACAGGTTCAGGATCTTCTTCTCTGTTACCGTAAGTCCATGCAAACGTGGGTCTTTCAAAGAGCAGAGTTCAGAGTCCACAAGTGCTTCAGAGTTCCTCAGTAGGAATAGCTGGAGTACAAGGTCCAAGGCTTTAGGAGTCAGGTCACAGGTTCACTGCAGGCTAGATTCTGAAGCACTGATTGCTCAGCTGTGGCTGCTTAAGAAGCAAAAGGAGAGAATCAGGGCGGGAACATGCAAGCTGGAAACTCCATTTTGACTGAGGGCAAGATAGCTGCAGCAAGACAGAAAGTAAAATGGCTGACGAACAAACTGAGTTTCAGGAACATGTACACAGAACCTTACAGTGAGTATGTCTTTTTTTTTTTTTTTTTTGCAGCATCTATGGGGGCATAATCTGTGGAGCATTTATGGGGGCATAATCTATGGAGGCATAATCTGGCGAGCATTTATGGGGGCATAATCTGGGGAGCATTTATGGGGGCATAATCTATGGGGGCATAATCTGTGGAGCATTTATGGGGGCATAATCTATGGGGGCATAATCTATGGGGGCATAATCTGGAGCATTTATGGGGGCATAATCTATGGGGGCATAATCTATGGGGGCATAATCTGGAGCATTTATGGGGGCATAATCTATGGGGCATAATCTGGGGAGCATTTATGGGGGCATAATCTATGGGGGCATAATCTGGGGAGCATTTATGGGGGCATAATCTATGGGGGCATAATCTGGGGAGCATTTATGGGGGCATAATCTATGGGGGCATAATCTGGGGGGGCATAATCTATGGGGGCATAATCTGGCGAGCATTTATGGGGGCATAATCTATGGGGGCATAATCTGTGGAGCATTTATGGGGGCATAATCTGTGGAGCATTTATGGGGGCATAATCTATGGGGGCATAATCTGTGGAGCATTTATGGGGGCATAATCTATGGGGGCATAATCTGTGGAGCATTTATGGGGGCACAATCTATGGAGCATCTATGGGGGAATAATCTAAGGAGCATTTATGGGGGCACAATCTATGTAGCTTCTATGGGGGCATAATCTAAGGAGCACTTATGGGGGCATAATCTATGGAGCATCTATGGGGGCATAATCTATGGAGCTTCTATGGGGGCATAATCTAATGAGCATTTATGGGGGCACAATCTATAGAGCTTCTATGGGGGCATAATCTAAGGAGCATCTATGGGGCATAATCTAAGGAGCATCTATGGGGACACAATCTATGGGGGCACAATCTATGGGGGCACAATCTATGGGGGCATAATCTATGGAGGCATAATCTATGGAGCATCTATGGGGCATAATCTATGGAGCATCTATGGGGGCATAATCTATGGAGCATCTATAGGGGCATAATCTATGGGGGCACAATCTATGGAGCTTCTATGGGGGCATAATCTAAGGAGCATCTATGGGGGCATAATCTAAGGAGCATTTATGGGGGCATAATCTATGGAGCATCTATAGGGGCATAATCTATGGGGGCACAATCTATGGAGCTTCTATGGGGGCATAATCCTAAGGAGCATCTATGGGGGCATAATCTATGGGGGCATAATCTAAGGAGCATTTATGGGGGCATAATCTATGGAGCATCTATAGGGGCATAATCTATGGGGGCACAATCTATGGAGCTTCTATGGGGGCATAATCTAAGGAGCATCTATGGGGGCACAATCTATGGAGCATCTATGGGGGCACAATCTATGGAGCATCTATGGGGGCACAATCTATGGAGCATCTATGGGGGAATAATCTAAGGAGCATTTATGGGGGCACAATCTATGTAGCTTCTATGGGGGCATAATCTAAGGAGCACTTATGGGGCATAATCTATGGAGCATCTATGGGGGCATAATCTATGGAGCTTCTATGGGGGCATAATCTAATGAGCATTTATGGGGGCACAATCTATAGAGCTTCTATGGGGCATAATCTAAGGAGCATCTATGGGGGCATAATCTAAGGAGCATCTATGGGGACACAATCTATGGGGGCACAATCTATGGGGGCACAATCTATGGGGGCATAATCTATGGAGGCATAATCTATGGAGCATCTATGGGGCATAATCTATGGAGCATCTATGGGGGCATAATCTATGGAGCATCTATAGGGGCATAATCTATGGGGGCACAATCTATGGAGCTTCTATGGGGCATAATCTAAGGAGCATCTATGGGGGCATAATCTAAGGAGCATTTATGGGGGCATAATCTATGGAGCATCTATAGGGGCATAATCTATGGGGGCACAATCTATGGAGCTTCTATGGGGGCATAATCCTAAGGAGCATCTATGGGGGCATAATCTATGGGGGCATAATCTAAGGAGCATTTATGGGGCATAATCTATGGAGCATCTATAGGGGCATAATCTATGGGGGCACAATCTATGGAGCTTCTATGGGGCATAATCTAAGGAGCATCTATGGGGGCACAATCTATGGAGCATCTATGGGGGCACAATCTATGGAGCATCTATGGGGGCATAATACATGGACAGCATATGGGGCACAATCTATGGAGCATCTTGTGGGGCATAATACATGGGGCAGCATATGGGGCATAATCTCATATTCCACCTTCGGCTTATACTCGAGTCGATAAGTTTTCCCAGTTTTTTGTGGCAAAATTAGGGGGTCGGCTTATACTCGAGTATATATGGTATCTATCTATCTATCTATCTATCTATCTATCTATCTATCTATCTATCTATCTATCTATCTATCTATCTATCTATCTATCTATCTATCTATCTATCTAGCATTATACCCTATGAGGGGGGGGGCAGCATTATCCTCTATGAGGGGGCAGCATTATCCCCTATGAGGGGGGCTGCTTTATAATCTATGAGGGAGGCTACCCCAATTCCTGCTACATAATTAAGACATGTACTACCTTATATTATACTCTGATATTAGTGTGTTTTTACTGCACAATTGGTGGTCTTGTATTTATTTCTATGTAGCTACATAGTGGGCCCCAAGAATGATTTTCTCTGGTGGGCCCAAGGTGTTCCAGTCCGACGCTGCGCATCATCATCTTTCCCTAATAACCACAGGTTTCCCTAGGCATGTCACCAACCTACTCCTAAGGGCGGTTAAATGGAAAATATATAGGAATGCAGTACGAAGATGTAATATGTTGTCACCAGAAAATAGCAATTCACTATTGCAAATGATGTCATGTAGATAAATTACTATTAATGCCATTGCCTCATTGTTTTATTGCAAACAGCAGAAAGTTTGTAAATTGTACTAATAAACCTAATTTGCCATGGAGATTGCGTAATATTGATTGAAGTTGTATATTGCAAGTGAGTGGAAACGTTATTTCAATATACATTTCCTTAAAGAACAACAATAACTTCTGTTTTTTGTGTTAATGTGATTGTGTTAGATCACACGATGGGTCGTGTACTGCTATGGGGTTAAATTAAATTGCATGTTAGATTTTTTTTGGGGGGATCACCTTAAATCAAGGGCAAATTTTTCTCCAAAGTGTTCTTCTCATGTGATAGAAGGCAATCCCACTTTTGTATAACAATATCGCAATACATTTTGAACTGAGTGATTTGGCGACACTCTCACTGGCACCTAGCAGGTAGGGCAAGTTACCATGATCAAGCCCTCCATAGTACAACCCTGATGTGTTTGTATCTTTTGAATGTCACATAAGTATTTAATAAATATGTCATTAAAAATCATAGAAAGTCCAAGGCACCAGACGTTCTCCTCCATGGGATCTCTTTATTAATTACTGCACACAAAATATAAAAAGTACAAACAACGTTTTGGCAACATAAGGCCTTTTTCAAGCCAAACATAAAAGAAGTGTGCATACTTGGCTTGAAAAAGGCCTTATGTGGATGAAATGTCTTTTGTACTTTTTATGCAGTAATTAATAAAGCGATTCATAGAATGTTATTTCTGCATGAAGGGGATCATGATGGGGCATATTCTACATGAAGGGGATTATGATGTGGCATATTTCTACATAAAGGGGATTATGATGTGGCATATTCTACATGAAGGGGATCATGATGGGGCATATTCTACATGAAGGGGATCATGATGGGGCATATTTCTACATGAAGGGGATTATGATGTGGCATATTCTACATGAAGGGGATCATGATGGGGCATATTCTACATGAAGGGGATCATGATGGGCATATTTCTACATGAAGGGGATCATGATGGGGCATATTAATACAAGAAGGGGATCATGATGGGCAGGGCCGGCGTCAGCACCCGGCACACCCGGGCAAGTGCCGGGGCCCTGAGCAGGCGGGGGGGCCCACTCGCAGTCTGGCACCCCCGCGCCCGTTAGCGGAGGAGAGCGGTGTCAGCGCCGCCACTGGGCCCCCACCCGCTTGCTCAGGGCCCCGGCAGCAGCTGGCACAATACTTACCTCTCCCGTGCCTCCGCTGCCGCAGCTCCGGGCTCCAGGGGGCGTCGGCGCTTCCTCTCACAGCAGCGGCGCTGAATGACGTCATCATTCAGCGGCCGGCTGTGGCAGAGAGCGCGAGGACGCCGGACAGGTAAGACGTGTGTGTGTCTCTGTGTGTGTCTGTGTGTATGTAGTGTTGTGCTTTGTGTGTGTGTGTGTGTGTATGTGTATGTATGTGAGAGAGTGCTTGTGTGCTGTGGTGCTGTCTGTGTGTGATGATGGGCAGGCATTGCTGATAATGGGGAGGCATTGATGATGATGATGGGGAGAAGATGATGATGGGCAGGCATTGCTGATAATGGGGAGGCATTGATGATGATGGGGAGAAGATGATGATAATGGGCAGGCATTGATGATAATGGGCAGGCATTGATGATGGGGAGAAGATGATGATGGGCAGGCATTGATGATGGGGAGGAGATGATGATGGGCAGGCATTGCTGATAATGGGGAGGCATTGATGATGATGGGGAGGCCATGATGATGATGGGGAGGCCATGATGATGATGGGCAGGCATTGATGATGGGGAGGCGATGATGATAATGGGCAGGCATTGATGATAATGGGGAGGCCATAATGATGATGGGGAGGCCATGATGATGATGGGGAGGCAATGATGATGATGGGGAGGCAATCATGATGATAATGGGGAGTCTTTCCACAGCGCCCTTTCCTGAGCCGTAACAGTGCAGAACGCAGTACAGCGCAGAGGAGAGCTCCATATTTTGTATGGAGCATTATATGGGGACCAGTATCCTGTATGGAGCATTATATGGGGACCAGTATCCTGTATGGAGCATTATATTGGGTCCAGTATTCTGTATGGAGCATTATTTTGGGTCCAGTATTCTGTATGGAGCATTATATTGGCGGTGACATCCTGCATGGGGTATTATATGGGTGATGAGGGGGAGACTGTGGTGCCCATAATATTGTATGGAGGACTGTACTGTCCAGTCTGTTCTGTGCGCTGTGAGGATTTGGCGGTTTTTGAGCTATTGTACAATTTACAATAGATATCACTCATGTAATGGAAGAAGTGAAGTATTTGGCATTGTACTGTACCCATATTACTCTGCTGTATCTGTGCATCATGAATCGTGGTCTGTGTGAAAGGGGCCCACTGAGGCTCTTTCGCCCGGGGCCCATAAAAACCTGGCCTGATGATGGGGCATATTACTACAAGAAGGGGATCATGATGGGGCATTTCTACATGAAGGGGATCATGATGGGGCATTTCTACATGTAGGGGATCATGATGGGCATATTTCTACATGAAGGGGATCATGATGGGGCATTTCTACATGAAGGGGATCATGATGGGAATATTACTACAAGAAGGGGATCATGATGGGGCATTTTTCTGCATGAAGGGGATCATGATGGGGCATTTCTACATGTAGGGGATCATGATGGGCATATTTCTACATGAAGGGGATCATGATGGGGCATTTCTACATGAAGGGGATCATGATGGGGCATATTACTACAAGAATGGGATCATGATGGGGCATTTCTGCATGAAGGGGATCATGATGGGGCATATTACTACAAGGGGATCATGATGGGGCATATTTCTACATGAAGGGGATCATGATGGGGCATTTCTACATGAAGGGGATCATGATGGGGCATATTACTACAAGAAGGGGATCATGATGGGGCATATTTCTACATGAAGGGATCATGATGGGGTATATTTCTACATGAAGGGAATCATGATGGGGCATTTCTACATGAAGGGGATCATGATGGGGCATAATACTACAAGAAGGGGATCATGATGGGGCATTTCTGCATGAAGGGGATCATGATGGGGCATTTCTACATGAAGGGGATCATGATGGGGCATTTCTACATGAAGGGGATCATGATGGGGCATAATACTACAAGAAGGGGATCATGATGGGGCATTTCTGCATGAAGGGGATCATGATGGGGCATTTCTACATGAAGGGGATCATGATGGGGCATTTCTGCATGAAGGGGATCATGATGGGGAATTTCTGCATGAAGGGGATCATGATGGGGCATTTCTACATGAAGGGGATCATGATGGGGCATAATACTACATGAAGGGAATCATGATGGGGCATTTCTACATGAAGGGGATCATGATGGGGCATTTGGCACGTTTTGGCACGTCGTCATAAATAATTGAGTTTTAGGTTGCAGTTTGGGCGCTCGGTCTCAGAAAGGTTCGCCATCACTGCCCTAGGGTGTAATTCATCTGGACCAGGAGATTTAAATTAATTTAAATTAGCTAAGTGTTCCATGGAGGAGAATGTCTGGTGCCTTGGTTTTTCTTTGATTTTTTAATGATCTTGCAATATTCTGGAGACTTGTACCAAGATTGCACCGACAACAGAGAGAGGTGCATGGGAGTAAAGATTCTTCCTAATAAAACAGGTTAAATATCAGGCAATATTCGTACCAGTTAATATACTGCACTTACTGTAGACAAATTTTCTAGTAATGAATGAGCCTCTTTATCATATGACTAAAAATGTATACATAATATTTGATGATGGAGAAGTCTACACCATGGAAAGCAGCGATGACAGAGTGGCGACATACAAACAATAATGGATACGGTAATATAGAATACACTCTGGATCTATGTGCCTTTTAGATAGACCAGAACTCAATATTTACATTAAATGAAAATCCATTTTGTACCATGCAATCCGGAGATCCCAGAAGTGTAAGTGGATGCACAGCACTGGATAAACATGCAGAGGCGGTGGAAACTCTTGTTGGTTGGGAGTGAAATAAAAAGGCCATATTTCCTATGTGTTTAATATATACAACAATAGGATTTTATGAAGGGAGTGAAATCAGAGCGTTAACAGTTCCTGGTTCCCGATACAATATCTGGAACTTCACTCCTCTTTGTGATGTGCAGCATGATTGTTTTTTTGGTCCCCTTAGCTTCTGAAGCCCTTGTGTCCCCCTAAAAAAGTTTTTAATCTTGGGGGTACAGATAAAAGCAAATGTAATAGTGTGTTCACATTGTGTGTTATAGGTCTACAGTGAAAATGCCATCAATTGGATTATTTTTGAATACCCCAAAAAAGTTTATTAAACATACACATCATTTTCACTATATTCCTTACCCCTTAGAGGGAGTCTGTCACCAGGCTTTTGCTACCTCATCGGAGAGCAGTATGATGTAGAGGCAGAGACCCTGATTCCAGTGATGTATCACTTTGTTTACAGGGTGCAGCAGTTATGATAGAATTACAGTTTTCTCTGCTGCAGATCAAGCAGAGCTCAGGGAACAGCTATGGGGGCTGCCTGTGCACCCTCCTACGCTAACCTGTTCCTGGGCTGTGGGAGAGGGACATGGTCCTTGACACCCCTGGACATTGCTCTGTCATCTCATGGCTGCGATACATCGATGACGTGTTTTTCATCTGGCAGGGCTCCACGTCGCAACTTGATTCTTTCCTTCATCAGCTTAACGTTAATGAGTACAACATTAAACTAACCTGGAAATACAGTCAAGCCGCAATTGACTTTTTAGATATCAACATTTTCAAATCGGCTGACGGAACAATCGGCACTGATATATTTCGGAAGGCTACTGCCACCAACGCACTTCTGCATTTCTCCTCTTCTCACCTCCCTAAGCTTAAAAGCTCCATACCCGTTGGCCAATTTCTGCGAGCACGCCAAATTTGTTCGGACAATTCATCATTCCATAAGCAAGCACGTGATCTGGCCAATCGATTTAAAAACAGAGGCTATCCTGATAGAGATATCATGAGAGGCTATACACGGGCAGCCAATTCCAATCGGTCTACCCTCTTAACCCAAGTCTCCAAAAATAAGAAAACCCAATATGACCAATCAGGACCAAGGTTTGTTACAAATTTTAACTGTAATTGGATGGAAATTAACAAAATCCTGCAAAAACATTGGTCTGTATTACTAACGGACAGGATCTTAAAACAACAACTGACTTCTTTTCCATCCATCTCCTGGCGTAGATCACAAAACTTGAGTGATATTCTCTGCAGTAGTCATTATGTACCCCCTAAACACAACTTTTTTTCTGCAACCAATAAGGGTCCCCCCTGGGGTAGCTTTCCTTGTGGAAATTGTTCTGCATGCCAATTCATTCCTAGGTCCAAAGAATTCTTCAATTCCGATAGAGATAAAACGTACAGGATAGTCCATCATATTACTTACAACACAGAGGCAGTGATTTATCACGCCTGTTGCCCCTGTGACCGTATCTATATCGGTATGACTACAAGACCTCTCAAAGTAAGAGTACAGGAACACGTTAAAGACATTAAAAATGCAGTAAATTGTTCTGATCTAAGTTCTCTTAAAACAATCCCTAAACACTTTTTTGAATTCCATGGCAGCAACCCAAAAGGTTTCTCTGTCAGAGGTATCGACCATATTTATATGGGCATTCGTGGTGGAAATCTGAAAAAGAAACATCTACAAAAAGAAACACGTTGGATAGTAACACTAAATACCCTCATGCCCAAAGGCCTAAATGAGGCCATCAGTTTCAAGTCCTTTCTTTAATATTGTATTTTTGTTTGTATTTTTGTTTGTGTCTTTGTTTGGTTTTGCTTTTGTTGTCACTTTATATTATCTGTTTTTATCTTAGTATATTATCTTATTTTATTTGTACAGTACATCCTATGTACCTGACCGTCATACCTGCTTCCTGACCTCTCCTTATGCTTGTCAGCACAATGATGGACTACTATCAACTATATAAAGACTTTTTCTTTTTTCTCTTTTCTTGATTCCTGTATATGGACAGATTTATAAAGACTTTCTTTTGATTTATTGTGGTTATTTTTAGGTTATTTTAAGAGTGAAAATAATTTTTCTTGCCACAAATGTCATCAGACGGCATCATTATTATATACTTGTTATATGTCGTATGTGGCGTTTGATTTTTGTGTTGAATTTTATATGTTATATACTATCTACAACACTTAAGTCTATGGAGAATGTATAGCTCAAATTAGGAATAATATTATGTGCAGAACTCTGCCAATTGAGCGTAATAGCTCTCTGATTGGCCATGCGTTTGTCAGTATAAATATGACTCGTATAGTTGCCATACTCTATACATTATCTATATATGATGCCCTATATATTCTTCTTAACTAGCCAATGGAGATGAATGCCTACCTCTATATAGATTAGGTTTTTCTACTTTATTTCACAATCTCAACTTAGCTCTTTTCATACCTCGTCATCATATCACAACTCTATACTTATCTATTACATATCTTCTTCCTGTTCTCTTTCGTAACTTCTCCTGCTGACTTCTTGGAGCCATTGCGCAGACGCGACTCTGACGTGCGCTGCACCCAACCGTGATGTGGCCGGCCGGGCGCGCTGCCGCGGAGATGGGATGGGATGACTTCGGTCCTCCCTCCCATCTGTTGTGACGCGCGCCGGCCCGCCCCCTCACGGGACAGTGCATCACGCACAGCTCGCGCCGATTCGCAGGTCAATCAATCAGGTCAGGTACAAATCCTCCCACCCTCCCCAAACTAGCCACGCCTCCTGACGAAGCCAAGGCGGTGAAACGCGCGTCGAGGCTCCTGTGCGTTCTCCCAACCTCTCTGCTCACGGCACTTACATGTCACAAGGTATTTTACATGAATAGACATTTAAGTATTTGCTGTTATAATCTATGTGTAGCTTGTTGCGCTTTACACTGGATAGAATCGTTACAATATTTACTTCAAGCTTCCACTGGCTTTCATTAGTTGCGATATGCTTAGCATTTTGCCACTTTATTTAGCTCCTGGCAGTTATTATGCAGCCTAATCATTTCCAACGGCAACTATATCTGTACAGCACTAATGAAGAAGTTTGACTGTTTAAATCCTGCTTGTTACACTTTGCTACTTACTTATCTGCAGACTCGTTGGGAGACGTTTTTGTTTCTCTATGTGTGCTCATTTTCCAACTGCTGCACACCTGTTCTCTTCAGCTGTTATTTAACCCCTCACATGAACACTTTGTTTTGTCTAATTTATACTTATGTTTAATATATGTAATAAACTTTAAAAAAATTTTTGATTAAACCCCCTGTTTGTGGCTTTATATTATTATCATTATCTCTATCCTTATTCTTATGGGATTACATGCTGTGATTAGATAATTAACTTTGGGTGTTTTTTATAAGAAACATATAGCCACTTTTCTATGTTTTTGGTTCTGAGCGCTCAGAATGCTGAGCTGTGTATAACCCTGCCCACACTCCTGATTGGCCTCTTTTTGTGTACATTGTACATTGACAGAAAGCTGCTAATCAGTGGAGGGGGCGGGGTTACACAAAGCAGTTGACTAGGAGGCATGAGACACCTAGTCCAGGAGTCAGAGGCGTAGCTAGGGTTTTGGTTTAGGGGGGGCGAAACTTCTGAGTGGGCCCCTAACCAGAGAACCTCAGCAAATGACCGCGCCGTTGCCAAAAATAATCTATATAAAAAGACCAATATTGATATCACCGCCATATGGTCAGTGGTAAATAACACCAGTCCTACAGAACATATAAGAGATCATAGCAGAGTTACAGATAATGACTTACCGCTGACGGTCTTTCTGATGGAATCGTTCACTTTTCATGTCTTTTTCATCTGGCCCAGACCGACATAACGACTCCTCCAGCCAGGACTCGACTGCAGAGAATACAACAAAGACACGTTTCACTTCTTATATTGTCAGCACTGTCACGGTCACCAATTGGATTATTCTCAACCTGTACAAACTCCTCATCCTGCTGATACCCCAATACTGAGCCACTGCTGCCGTATGTGTCCCTATTACTGCACCGGATACCCAAATACTGAGCCGCTGCTGCCTTATGAGTCCCTATTACTGCTCCTGATACCCAATACTGAGCCGCTGCTGCAGTATGTGTCCCTATTACTGCTCCTGATACCCCAATACTGAGCCGCTGCTGCCATATGTGTCCCTATTGCTGCACCTCATATCCCAATACTGAGCCGCTGCTGCCATATGTGCCCCTATTACTGCACGTGATACCCCAATACTGAGCCTCTGCTGCTGTATGTGTCCCTATTACTGCTCCTGATACCCCAATACTGAGCCTCTGCTGCAGTATGTGTCCCTATTACTGCACCTCATATCCCAATACTGAGCCGCTGCTGCAGTATGTGTCCCTATTACTGCACGTGATACCCCAATACTGAGCCGCTGCTGCCATATGTGCCCCTATTACTGCACGTGATACCCCAATACTGAGCCGCTGCTGCCGTATGTTCCCTATTGCTGCACCTGATACCCCAATACTGAGACGCTGCTGCTGTATGTGTCCCTATTACTGCACCTGATACCCCAATACTGAGCCGCTGCTGCCGTATGTGTCCCTATTACTGCACCTCATATCCCAATACTGAGCCGCTGCTGCCATATGTGTCCCTATTACTGCACCTATTGTGTGGTTCTGTGCCCTCTAAATTCTAAAGCAACTCTCTATAATATAGTAATGCCAGGTGCAAGTGCCCTAGAAAACAGTGCCCACATTTTGTCCCCTAGAATGTAATAATGCCCCGTGTGCCCCTTTGACAGTCACAGTAACCAGAGTTCCCCTATAACAATAAGTGCCCACTTTACACTTAATGTCCTGAGTCTCCCCCCTGTACAGCTCCCCTATACACCATATAATGCCCCTCACTGGATATATACTGACCCCTTAATATCCCCAAACTATTTAATGGCTCCAACACTGTATGATGGCCCCGCCACTATAATCCCCACACTGTATGATGGCCCCCTAGATAGCATCCATATAGCATAATACACCAGATAGTCCTCAATATAGTATAATGCACCCCCATAGGCAGCCTCTCTATTATAATGTACCCCCATAGACAGCCTCTGTATTATAATGAACCCCCGTAGGCAGCCTCTATAGTATAATGCACCACCATAGGCAGCCTCTGCATTATAATGCACTCCCCATAGACAGCCTGTGTATTGTAATGCACCCCCATAGGCAGCCTTTGTATTATAATGCACTCCCCATAGGCAGCCTCTGTAGTATAATGCACCCCCATAGGCAGCCTCTGTATTATAATGCACTCCCATAGGCAGCCTCTGTATTATAATGCACTCCCCATAGACAGCCTCTATATTATAATGAACCCCCATAGGCAGCCTCTGTATTATAATGAACCCCCGTAGGCAGCCTCTATAGTATAATGCACCCCCATAGGCAGCCTCTGTATTATAATGCACTCCCCATAGACAGCCTGTGTATTGTAATGCACCCCCATAGGCAGCCTTTGTATTATAATGCACTCCCCATAGGCAGCCTCTGTAGTATAATGCACCCCCATAGGCAGCCTCTGTATTATAATGCACTCCCCATAGACAGCCTCTATATTATAATGAACCCCCATAGGCAGCCTCTGTATTATAATGAACCCCCGTAGGCAGCCTCTATAGTATAATGCACCCGCATAGGCAGCCTCTGTATTATAATGCACTCCCCATAGACAACCTGTGTTTTGTAATGCACCCCCATAGGCAGCCTTTGTATTATAATGCACTCCCCATAGGCAGCCTCTGTAGTATAATGCACCCCCATAGACAGCCTCTGTATTATAATGCACCCCCATAGACAGCCTCTGTAGTATAATGCACCCCCCATAGACAGCCTCTGTATTATAATGCACCCCATAGACAGCCTCTGTATTATAATGCACCCCCACAGACAGCCTCTGTGTTATAATACACCCCCATAGACAGCCTCTGTATTATAATGCACCCCATAGACAGCCTCTGTATTATAATGCACCCCTATAGACAGCCCCTGTATTATAATACACCCCCATAGACAGCCTCTGTATTATAATGCACTCCCCATAGGCAGCCTCTGTAGTATAATGCACCCCCCCATAGACAGCCTCTGTACTATAATGCACCCCAATAGACAGCCTCTGTATTATAATACACCCCCATAGACAGCCTCTGTAGTATAATGCACTCTCCATAAGCAGCCTCTGTATTATAATGCACCCCCCATAGACAGCCTTTGTATTATAATACACCCCCATAGACAGCCTCTGTAGTATAATGCACTCTCCATAAGCAGCCTTTGTATTATAATGCACCCCCATAGACAGCCTTTGTATTATAATGCACCCCCATAGACAGCCTCTGTGTTATAATGCACCCCCATAGACAGCCTCTGTATTATAATGCACTCCCCCATAGGCAGCCTTATTTATAATGCACCCCCATAGGCAGCCTTATTTATAATGCACCCCCATAGGCAGCCTTATTTATAATGCACCCCCATAGGCAGCCTTTGTATTATAATGCACCCCCATAAGCAGCCTTATTTATAATGCACCCCCATAGGCTGTCTTATTTATAATGCACCCCCATAGGCAGTCATTTATAATGCACCCCCATAGGCAGCCTTACTTATAATGCACCCCCATAGGCAGCCTTATTTATAATGCACCCCCATAGGCAGCCTTACTTATAATGCACCCCCATAGGCAGCCTTACTTATAATGCAGCCCCCCATAGGCAGTCTTATTTATAATGCACCCCCATTACAAAAATAATAAATCCAGTACTCACCTCTCTTGCTCCCGGCTCCTGCGCTTCATCACGCCCGTTGTCAGACGCTGAGAGGGGGGATTATGGGAGAGAAGGAGAGCTTACTCCTTCTCTCACAATGCGGTCAGCTGTATTGGCTTTATGCCGATACAGCTGACCCTCCGATGACGGGCGGGGGGCCCACTGCTGGCACCGGGCTCCCCACCGCCTGCTCAGGCCCCAGGCGGCCGGTGGCAGAGCGATTCTCCCTGCTCTGCCGCAGAATGTAACTGTGTCGGCGCGCTGTGCACGTCGATGCAGTTACAGTAGTGTAGCTCTGGGAGGGCCCCCTCCGAGCGCGGGCACCGCCCCTCTGCCCCCGGTAGCTACGCTACTGAGAAGGAACCATCCTGGCCACCATGGATGTGAAATCTTTGTACTCTAATATCCCACACCAGGATGGATAAAATGCCTGCAAAGTCTTCATGGAAAACACCGGCGGGAATGATGCGGATTCTATGGTGAAACTCATAAAATTCATCCTCACCCACAATTACTTTGAATTTGACGACAAGATCTATCTTCAGGAGACTGGCACAGCGATGGGAAGTAAAATGGCTCCACAGTATGCAAATCTTTTCATGGCCAAGCTTGAAAGCGACTTTTTGTCCTCGTCCCATCAGACCTCGGGTCTACTACCGCTACATTGATGAGATCTTAATCATCTGGACGGAGTCTGAGCAACAGCTAAAGACGTTCCACGAACAGTTTAACCAATTTCATCCCACCATCAACTTAACACTCAACTACTCCAGCACTGAGATTAACTTTTTAGACACCATCATTAAGCTACAGAACAATGAAATAGACATCCCTGTATCAGAAGCCAATCGACCGTCCAACATACCTTAAATGGGACAGTTTCCATCCAAAACACATACAAAACTCTATTATCTACAGCCAAGCCATCAGATACGACCGTATATGTTCCAACCCCATGGACAGAGATGAACACCTTGGTCGCCTCAGAAAGATCTTTCTGAATCAGGGCTACCATCCAAGAACAAATGAAAACCAAATTACAAGAGCCACCAGAATATCAAGGAATCACCTGCTACATTAGAAAGCTAAAGAAGAAAATAACTGGGTGCCTCTAGTGGTCACCTACAATCCAAATCTGGAGGTGCTAAGGAGAGCTGCACGGAAACTACAACCTTTACTACAAAAAGATGCCCGATTACAATCCATATTTCCAGACCCCCACTACTGTGCTTTAGGCAGCCCCCAAATCTAAGAAGCATCATTGTCAGAAGCTCCCTGTCATCTCCAACAGCTGCAGGAACCTTTCCCTGCAACAAGAAAAAATGTAAAACCTGTGCATCTATAATGACCACGGACAAGATAAAGATCCCCAACTCCCATCAGGACTACAAGATCCCACGTACTTTAAGCTGCATCACATCTAATGGGGTGTACCTAATTATATGTACTAAATGTCCAACTGGGGGTCTGTATGTGGGGGTAGACAGAGCAAAAACTGAGAACAAGGATGAATTCTCATCGCACACAATAAGAGAAAAAAGAATGAATCTACCTGTGGCCAAACACTTTTGTATCCCCGGTCATAGTATGATGGACATGAAATTACTTGTATTAAAAGCTAACTTTAAATCTGAGAGAGACCGAAAAGTTTGGGAATATAAACTTATGACGACCTTTGATACACTCAGTGCTGGAATGAATGTATCGCATGGCCCTGTAGACTTTGAGCCCTCGCGGGCAGGGTCCTCTTTCCTTCTGTACTTGTGTGTCCCTTGTCTAGCACACGTTTATTGTACCTGTCTATATTTTCCCTTTTCATATGTAAAGCGCCATGGAATAAATGGCGCTATATAAATGTGTAATAATAATAATAATAATAATAATAATTTATGTCTTTTTACATCAATTAAGGAATTTGCTCCTAAGACCTTCTGGGGCAAAACAACACAATACCAGACCCCAATCAGAGGGCAATAAAACTTTCTCACTCCTTATCTATGAACTGTTCCAATATTTATGTTCATCTCTATCTCCCATAATGACAGTTCTGCTTCACGTCACTTGTCTTATCTATTGCATTGTTTCTGTGCTGTGTTGTGTATAAATATGTGATTCTTCATATTTTGTTTTAATCTTTGCCTGATGAAGAGACCTGAGTAGTCTCGAAAGCTGCAATTTGTTACCATCTTTTCAGTTAGCCATTAAAAGGTATCAACCACTGAGGACTCCCAATTCTAAATATTTTTCTATATACAATATATTAAGAAATGATTAGCGCGGCGGGTGTCGTATTGGCAGTAGCCCTTTAAGGGACGCTGCTGATCACATTATTGCTCGCTGTCCATGTGTGACCTGTAACCTTTTTATAAACTACAGATGGAGCGGCTACAATGAGTTTATTATAGAAAGGAAATCTGGCGATGAATATAATACATATTTAATAAGACGGAGATTAGAAGTTCAGCCTGTGCCCTGGGGTGACAACATGGAAGGCTTATTAACTAAATGCAAGCACTTCTCCATCACCGGCACACTTCTATCATCTCACCGGATAGAAACTCTGACGCATCTCACATATCGATCAGATGTGAAACTTCCCTATGGGGGCGACACATGGAAGAAACAGACAGGACGTCTCTGATATATAGGGGGGGCTGCATATAAAGCTGGTGTCCGTGCCTGCGCCCCTTTAACCGCAGCGTTTTATACATGTGTTATATAAGAGGTTTTCCAACGACTGGTCCAGGACTGTGTCGTCTTCTTGATTTCCGTGGCTGCTCCAGGAGTCCTCAGAGGGAGTATAAGAGCCAGAGTATTAAAGGAATTGTCCATATATCATAAAAGAGAAAAAAAGCAACAGAAAGGAAGCGGGGCGCTCCACTCCGAACGAATCACTGCAACGGAGTGGGAATAAAAAGCATCTACCGCTCTG
Organism: Oophaga sylvatica; assembly: GCA_033576555.1. NCBI lineage: Eukaryota > Metazoa > Chordata > Amphibia > Anura > Dendrobatidae > Oophaga > Oophaga sylvatica. The sequence continues at coordinate 61,738,398 of JARQOD010000002.1, read as the reverse complement.
AAGGGCTTAACGCCGGTCACAAACATGTATCTGCCTACTAAATCAACTGATCGACAAAGCTTTGATCAGTGACTGCAGCTTACCTGCCCTACAGGGGGTCAGAGGGAGTCAGAAATTCACCACGTATCTTTTCAGGCTGCTGCAATGTCTAACCTTCCTACTTTACACTGCAACGCTGCTTGTTCATATTACAGATACCAAATGATACTTGACATTACGACCAGAAATTTTAACTCAAAACCACTACAGGGTAACAACGTCCACCCCTTCTCAAAAGGCACTAGTCTATGTATCGCCCCTCGATCATCCAGCACCCCATCCAGATATGTCACATCAAGGTCATCTTCCTGTCTTTCCATCATTACATTTCTTGACATGTTGTAACAATATACATAAAAAGGTAAAAACAATCACTGGAAGAGCAGAAACCATGGCAGTATTGTGTTACATGAAGTCCAGCACCCGTCTGCAGTGTGATCCAAAAGCAGGTTTAGTTTTATACTAGTCGCTTTTACTATTCCAATGCCTACTGCTAAGTAGATGCGTGGTGCAGCCTGGGCGTGGCCAAGATGCTCACTGCACCCTAGTAAACCACAGATTTTCCATGTCTCTGCCTCCTGCTCGTCACACGGCTCAGCTCTGATGGAAAGTATCCAACATCGACTCCACCCTGACATCTTATCTGAGTCTGGGAAAGCTGGGTGACTGTGGGTGAGACCGCCAATCCATGCACAATCTATTTCCTGTACTGCCATCTGCAATTACTACGGATTTCCACATCTCAGTGTTACTTTCAGCTCCAAACAACATTTGAGGTCACCGACAATAACACATTTATTCTCTGCTATCCAAAGCTTCTCTCCCCCCACCTGAAAAGTTTCATAAGTTTTTTTTATTTTTCCGTCAAAATATTTTTACTTTTTCCCCCATACGAAGGTATTTATTCATGTTATTTTTTGTAATAACCGAAACCGCTAGTTTTAACCATATAATGTAGAACAAGAAAAAATATGATATGGGGGGGTGAAATAATTGTTTGAGATTTATTTTTGTGTTCACTTTTAAAATTGTTCTGCAAATGCGGTAGATTATGGCGATAAAAAAATAAAAAATTAACAATTGTTTTACTGCTTTTCTAAGTTTATGAGTTTGTGGGGGCATTTTTTAGAACTTTTTTTTCATTAATGAGCTGTGTGTAAGCACTTGGTGTAGCATTAATCAAAAAATGTTCTAATATTTCGGGTTATTTATGACTTTTTACATGTATTTCAATTTTTTGTGGTGCATGTAGAAGAGGGGAATGCTAAAAACAAGCACCCCTACCGACGATGCATCCACAATATTTTTACCTTTGTATTTATTTTTTTGTTTTACTTTATTGTGGTGTTATTTTTTTTTTCACCAGTGTTTTACAGTACTTTTTTTACCATCCCTTCACAATATTTACCTTTTATTTATTCTGTTTATATTTTTTTACTGTATTTTTTCATTAACTGTTAATGTATTTTTTAATTATTAAAAAAAAATATGTATATATATATATATATGAAATATATTTAAAAAAAAAAAAGGATTTAAAGGAACAGTGCACCTTAAGATGAACCCTTTACCTAAAGAATAAAAATGTAAAAGACGCGTTCTATAGTAAAATGATCACAGGACACAGACTTTTGCTCCTTAAAAGTTTATTACATTAATGTTTCCGAAAATGTGTGCAGTTGCGCTCTTCTGTGAACGAGTTGAAGTGGCGGCATCAAGGGAAACATCTTTCAGTCCTTGGTCTCCCGACGCATCTAGGGAAACATCTTTCAGTCTTTGGTCTCCCGATGCATCAAGGGAAACATCTTTCAGTCTTTGGTCTCCCGACGCATCAAGGGAAACATCTTTCAGTCTTTGGTCTCCCGACGCATCAAGGGAAACATCTTTCAGTCTTTGGTCTCCCGACGCATCAAGGGAAACATCTTTCAGTCTTTGGTCTCCCGACGCATCAAGGGAAACATCTTTCAGTCTTTGGTCTCCCGACGCATCAAGGGAAACATCTTTCAGTCTTTGGTCTCCCGACGCATCAAGGGAAACATCTTTCAGTCTTTGGTCTCCCGACGCATCAAGGGAAACATCTTTCAGTCTTTGGTCTCCGACGCATCAAGGGAAACATCTTTCAGTCTTTGGTCTCCCGACGCATCAAGGGAAACATCTTTCAGTCTTTGGTCTCCCGACGCATCAAGGGAAACATCTTTCAGTCTTTGGTCTCCCGACGCATCAAGGGAAACATCTTTCAGTCTTTGGTCTCCCGACGCATCAAGGGAAACATCTTTCAGTCTTTGGTCTCCCGACGCATCAAGGGAAACATCTTTCAGTCTTTTGTCTCCCGATGCATCAAGCGAAACATCTTTCAGTCTTTGGTCTCCCGACGCATCAAGGGAAACATCTTTCAGTCCTTGGTCTCCCGACACATCAAGGGAAACATCTTTCAGTCCTTGGTCTTCCGACACATCAAGGGAAATATCTTTCAGTCCTTCGTCTTCCGACACATCAAGGGAAACATCTTTCAGTCCTTGGTCTTCCGACTACATTGCACGGCGGCGGCTGAGTCTGCGTCTGCGAACTAAATAATAAGAAAAAGTAATAATCGTCTGCTGCCCACTGAATACTAAAGATTGGTCAGCTCCGCACCAGTCCTGCGGCCGACACGATGCTTCAGGGGGCTTCTCCTGGTCCTGTGTCGCCTCCTACGTCTGCTGTGTTCCGTCCTCATTCTTGAAGGCATGATGACAATATAGAGCTTCTTTTCTTCCGGCCAGGAGCAAGATGACAAATGATGGCTGCAGGCCTCCAGGAGGGATTTTTATAGCAGCTTACTACTGTGACGTCATAATTCGATGACATACCACGTGGGTGTGGCCCCTTTGTGTAGTCAGAGGGTGTGGTCGGATGATCTCAGCGATTTGCATATTCCGTGACTTCATAAAACTGATGTCATCGAGCGTGTCATGAACATTCTATTTGGAATCCTGACTTCAGCCTCGTTCTGAATAAATATTATAAATATACATTTTTTTAAAATTTCCTATGCTCCCCTCTTTTTCACTTAATTACTAACTTGACAGATGCTTGGGAAAGCTAGCAGTGAGTTCAGTAAATATAATGGCACTCATGATTGTAGTTATTTTAACCTTCCCTCAAAAAACAGTTATGGACAAAGCAGGACTGTTATGTTACGGTAGCTGAGGAGTGCAGGTAAAAAAGGAAATACACCAGAGCAGTTGGAATCTATGAGATTGCAGTACCCTGACTAACCACCGCAACTAGAGGCAACCGTGGAGCGTTCCTACGATGGTCCTAGACGCCTCGTCACAGCCTGAGAAACTAACTACACCTAAAGATAGAAATAGGAAAGCTATCTGCCCCGGAGCAGAACCCCAAAGATAATAGAAAGCCCCCAAACATGTAATGGCGGTTAGACAAGAGGAAATACTGACACAGAAAGAAAATAGTATGAGCAAACGCTGGGGCCCAAACTATCTAAATAGAAAAGGACAGGAAGGGTACTTACTGCAATCCCAGAAAACCCTGAAAAACACCAACTCTACTAATTTCAAAATCACCTGAGATCACACGACCTCTACCACCTAAATTAGTTCTCTGGTGTAACAAAAACAGCAGCCACTGAAAAAACTGCAAAAAGCAAAAGTACAAAACACAGTGGCTGGACTAAACTGAGAGGGCAAAAGCCCCGGAGGGGACCCAAAAGGCCCCACAGAAGTGCAGGACAAAATGCAAAAATATAGCAAAAACACAAAATAAGAAATTGTCTTATCTGATAGCAGGAGATGCAGACACGACACAGCAGGCTACAAGGGAAACTGGAAAGAAGGATTCAGACCAGAACAATTGATCACCGGCAACCCTGATGGGAAAATGATTCCCTTAAATAAGACCAATCAGTAACACCTGATTCCCAATCCTCACTAGTACCGCTTGTAACCACCAGAGGGAGCCTCTGCTCAGAACTCATCTCAAACCCATTCACAACAGTACCCCCCCCTTGAGGAGGGGTCACCGAACCCTCATCTGAGCAACCAGGTCGGTCAGGATGAGTTCTATGATACGCACGGATAAGTCTCCTAGCATGGATGTTCGAAGCAAACACCCAAGAATTATCTTCCTGACCATAACCTCTCCATCCAACCAAATACTGGAGTCTTCGTCTAGAAAAACGAGAATCCAATATTTTCTCAACCACATACTCCAGATTGCCCTCAACCAAAACAGGGTCAGGAGGCACAGCAGCAGGAACCACTGGCTCAACAAACCTCTTCAACAAGGACTTGTGGAACACGTTATGGATCTTAAATGTCCCTGGAAGAAGCAAACGAAAAGAAACAGGATTAATAATCTCCATGATCTTATAAGGTCCAATGAACCTAGGCTTAAATTTAGGAGATGCTACTCTCATAGGAATATTCTTTGAGGACAACCAGACCAAGTCCCCCACTTTAAACCGAGGACCATCAGTCCTATGCCGGTTAGCAAACCGCTGGGCCTTCTCCTGAGAGAGGGACAACCTCTCCACTACCTGGTCCCAAATCTGCTGCATACGCTCAACAACAGAGTCAACACCTGGACAGACAGAAGCCTCCGTCTGTCCTGAAGAAAATCGAGGGTGAAACCCAGAATTACAGAAAAACGGAGACATCAAAGTGGCAGAGCTAGCCCTATTATTAAGAGCAAACTCAGCCAAAGGCAAAAAAGAGACCCAGTCATCCTGATCAGCAGACACAAAGCATCTTAGATAAGTCTCCAATGTCTGGTTTGTTCTCTCAGTTTGACCATTGGTCTGAGGATGAAATGCCGAGGAGAAAGACAATTGAACACCCAGTTTAGAACAAAAAGTCCTCCAAAATCTGGAAACAAACTGGACTCCTCTGTCAGACACAATGTTCTCAGGAATGCCGTGTAAACGAACCACGTGCTGAAGGAACAACGGCACCAATTCAGAGGAGGAAGGCAACTTAGGTAATGGCACAAGATGTATCATTTTGGAAAACCTATCACAAATTACCCAGATGGTGGTCATTCTCTGAGAAACAGGAAGATCGGAAATGAAATCCATAGAGATATGGGTCCATGGTCTCTTGGGCACAGGCAATGGCATCAACAAACCACTAGAGCGAGAGCAAGGCTTGGAGCGAGAGCAAGTCCCGCAGGACTGCACAATTCCTGACATCGCGAGACAAGGTAGGCCACCAAAAGGACCGACCAACAAGTCTTGGTACCAAAAATTCCGGGATGCCCAGCCAATGCGGAACAATGAATCTCAGACATCACACTCTTTTTCCATTGGTCCGGGACAAACAA
>JARQOD010000002.1:61528040-61725540 GCA_033576555.1 Oophaga sylvatica | reverse complement strand
GATCACAGGTTTAAAAAAAATATATATAATATTATATTTTTTTTTTTTTTTTTCGCCATTTATGCCACCTGGGATTTTATTCTCATTTTTCAGTTTATTCCGAAATGAACGGCGCCACAACAGTGGAGTTATTGACCCTGCACAATTTTTTTTAAATAAAATGCAGGTAACCCGTTTTACTTAAAGGGAATCTGTCACCCTAAATTGGGGGATATTTAAATGATGGCAGTCAGGTCAGATGGGCGGTGTTTTGGGTACTTGCCTTAACATGTTGTTCGCCGCTGTATCCATTATTTCTGGAATTGTAGTCGTTGCCCTCCATATAATGCACCTGCGCATTGCAATCTGCGGGTAAAACATACTGCGCGTGCGCAATTCAAGATTGCAATGCGCAGGCACGTTATATGGAGGGCAACGACTACAATTCCCAGAAATAATGGAGACAGCAGCGAACAACATGTTAAGGCAAGTACCCAAAACTCCGCCCATCTGACCTGACTGCCATCATTTAAATATCCCGCCAATTTAGGGTGACAGATTCCCTTTAATTGGTGCAGAAAATCTGCAACATCAAAAAAGCCACCAATAAAATCATCTTAGGAACATAACCTAAAAGGCTTAAGGCCTGTGCACACAATGAAGATGACTCTTTTTTTTTTTTCCCTACGCAGATTTGTCACAAAACCTGAATGGTTTCCTGATGCCAGCGAAGTGAAGGAGAGTCCTGAAGTCTCGAGCACACGCTGCTTATTTGTGACTCAAAGATTTTAATGAAAAATTATCCCATTGTATGTTGCATTTGTCCTGCCGAGAGATGCAGAAATATCTGCACCAAATACTTAACCTGTGCGCAGACCATTAAAGAAGATTTCTACAGTTACAATACACCATACAGGTGTGACTGCGGTGTAATTCGGCTCTCGCACAGGTGCTTGGTTCCTTGCGCCATACTTCGCCCTCTCTGAACCTCATTTATTATTTAGGGAAAAGTATGCATCATGCCCCCATATGTGCACAAGTTTCGGAGACTTGTCGGCAGTGTTCATCCGTGTTCCTTACTAGCTTGTTATCGCCCCCCATCTCCTTCGCACAGGCGGAGGGCTTCCCAATGTCACATGTGGTCTCTTCCGTCAACAGCAGCACATTTTCCCGGCTGCCTCATTAGGCGTGCCGCTTGTTGTGCCGAATACCTAAGCGGACAAATATTTCCTGCTCTCCGTGTTTTGTATCTCATTTTACTGTAAGCGGCCGGTCACGAGGGGGGCCGACACAGGGGCTTAAAGAGCACTGGCCCAATTAGAACGCTCACACCCCAGTGTGCCATGGTGAGCCGCGACCCATCAAGCTGCACACGTAACCTGTCGACACGCAGCAGAGGCGTAGCTAGGGGTTCAGCTCAGAGGGGGCGAAACATCTGAGTGGGCCCCTAACATGCGGACATATCATTGGTGCAACCTGCGTGACAGCACATGGGCACAAAAAGTAAGGGGGCCCATTTCTACCTCCAAAAAAGGTGCAAATTTGCATTTTTAGGGGTTCTTGAGCAGCAAAGGGATCATATATTGTTCTTGCACAGGGGCCCTTTCTGTCTGTGGCCGCCTGGGTCCCCTAACCAGGTAATCATGATTATAACTTTGGTGGTATGGGGGAACCTCAGGAGATGACCGCACTGTTATGGAAAATAAAAGTCTATACAAAGACCAGCATTGATATTACCGCCATATGGTGACATATAGTGGTAGATACCAGTCCTGCAGGACATATAGAGATTACTGTACAGTTATAGATGGTGACTTACACAGGACGTCCTTTCTGGAGGAGTCATTCACTTTTCTATCTGGCCCAGACCGACATGTCAACTTCTCCAGCCAGGAGTCATCTGCAGAGATTACAACAAAGACACATCTGTCTTCTCACATTTCCAGCACCGTTCACATGTAAAATCATGAAATCATAGAATGGTAGAGTTGGAAGGGACCTCCAGGGTCATCGTGTCCAACCCCCTGCTCAATGCAGGATTCACTAAATCATCTCAAACAGATGTCTGTCCAGCCTCTGTTTGAAGACTTCTATTGAAGGAGAACTCACCACCTCTCATGGCAGCCTGTTCCACTCATTGATCACCCTCACTGTCAAAAAGTGTTTTCTAATATCTAATGTGTATCTTCTCCCTTTCAGTTTCATCCCATTGCGTCTCCTGTTTTCATGTGCAAATGTATTCCCAACCTGCACAAACTCCTCATCCTGCCTATACCCCAATACTGAGCCCCTGCTGCCATGTCCCTATTACTGCACCTGCTGTGTGGTACAAAAACAGAGCTCCTCTTCCTGCCTCACATAGTAATGCCACCACTGCCCCTTACATCGTAATAATGCCTCCTTTGTGCTCTTTAGATGGTAAAATTGCCCCCTAGAAAATATTAATTTCCTGTACATGTGCCCTATACATTTTGTCCCTGGAAAGTAATAATACTCCATGTGCAACTTTGATGGTCACAATACTGAGAGCCCCTATAACAATAATGTTTAAGTGCCCACTTAACATTTAATAATGTCCCCATACATAACGCCTCTATATACAGTATGTTGGGCCCACAGATCCCCTCTACACCATATGATGATCCCACAACTCCCATATACACTATATGATGATCCCACAGCTCCCCTATACACAGTATGATGATCCTACAGCTCCCCCTATACACCATATGATTGGCCCACAGCTCCCCCTATACACCATATGATGATTCCACAGCTCCCCTATACACAGTATGATGATGCCACAGCTCCCGTACATACAGTATAATGTCCCCCAGAGTTCCCCTATGCATAGGATGATGTCCCCACTGCTCCTCCAATACACAGCCTCTGTATTATAATGCTCCCCCATAGGCAGCCTCTGTATTATAATGCTCCCCATAGGCAACCTCTGTATATATAATGCTCCCCCATAGCAGCCTCTGTATTATAATGTACCCCCATAAGCAGCCTCTATAGTATAATGCACCCCCCATAGACAGCCTCTGTATTATAATGCACTCCCCATAAGCAGCCTCTGTAGTATAATGCACCCCCCATAGGCAGCCTCTGTATTATAATGCTCCCCCATAGGCAGCCTCTGTATTATAATGCTCCCCCATAGGCAGCCTCTGTATTATAATGCACCCCCATAGGCAGCCTCTGTAGTATAATGCACCCCCATAGGCAGCCTCTGTAGTATAATGCACCCCCCATAGACAGCCTCTGTAGTATAATGCACCCCCATAGACAGCCTCTGTAGTATAATGCACCCCCATAGGCAGCCTCTGTAGTATAATGCACCCCCCATAGACAGCCTCTGTATTATAATGCACCCCCATAGACAGCCTCTGTATTATAATGCACTCCCCATAAGCAGCCTCTGTATTATAATACACCCCCATAGGCAGCCTCTGTATTATAATGCACCCCCATAGGCAGCCTCTGTATTATAATGCACCCCCATAGACAGCCTCTATATTGTAATGCACTCCCCATAGGCAGCCTCTATAGTATAATGCACCCCATAGGCAGCCTTTGTATTATGATGCTCCCCCATAGGCAGCCTCTATAGTATAATGCACCCCATATGCAGCCTCTGTATTATAATGCACCCCCATAGACAGCCTCTGTATTATAATGCACTCCCCCATAGGCAGCCTCCGTATTATAATGTACCCCCACAGGCAGCCTCTGTATTATAATGCACCCCCATAGCCAGCCTCTGTATTACAATGTACCCCCATAGGCAGCATCTGTATTATAATACACCCCCATAGACAGCCTCTGTATTATAATACACCCCCATAGACAGCCTCTGTATTATAATGCACTCCCCCATAGGCAGCCTCTGTATTATAATGTACCCCCACAGGCAGCCTCTGTATTATAATGCACTCCCTATAGACAGCCTTTGCATTATAATACACCCCCATAGACAGCCTCTGTATTATAATGTACCCCCATAGGCAGCCTCTGTATTATAATGCACCCCATAGACAGCCTCTGTATTATAATGTACCCCCAAGGGAGCCTCTGTAATATAATGCACCCCCATAGACAGCCTCTGTATAATAATGCACCCCTATAGACAGCCTCTGTATTATAATACACCCCCATAGACAGCCTCTGTAGTATAATGCACCCTCATAGACAGCCTCTGTAGTATAATGCACCCCCATAGACAGCCTCTGTAGTATAATGCACCCCCCATAGACAGCCTCAGTATTATAATGCATTCCCCATAGGCAGCATCTTTATTATAATGCACCCCCATAGACAGCCTCTGTAGTATAATGCACCCCCCATAGACAGCCTCTGTATTATAATGCACTCCCCATAGGCAGCCTCTGTATTATAATGCACCCCCATAGGCAGCCTCTGTAGTATAATGCACCCCTATAGACAGCCTCTGTAGTATAATGCACCCCCATAGACAGCCTCTGTATTATAATGCACCCCTATAGACAGCCTCTGTAGCATAATGAACCCCATAGACAGCCTCTGTAGTATAATGCACCCCCATAAGCATCCTCTGTATTATAATGCATTCCCCATAGGCAGCATCTTTATTATAATGCATCCCCATAGGCAGCCTCTGTATTATAATGCACCCCCATAGGCAGTTTCTGTATTATACTGCACTCCATAGGCAGCCTGTGTATAGTAATGCACACCTATAGACATCCTCTGTAGTATAATGCACCCCCATAGACAGCCTCAGTATTATAATGCACTCCCCATAGGCAGCATCTTTATTATAATGCACCCCCATAGACAGCCTCTGTAGTATAATTCACCCCCCATAGACAGCCTCTGTATTATAATGCACTACACATAGGCAGCCTCTGTATTATAATACACCCCCATAGACAGCCTTTGCATTATAATACACTCTCCATAAGCAGCCTCTGTATTATAATGCACCCCCATAGTCAGCCTCTGTATTATAATGCATCCCCATAGACAGCCTCTGTATTATAATGCACTCCCCCATAGGCAGCCTTATTTATAATGCACCCCCATAGGCAGCCTTATTTATAACGCACCCCCATAGGCAGCCTTATTTATAATGCACCCCCATAGGCAACCTTGGTATTATAATGCACCCCTATAAGCAGCCTTATTTATAATGCACTCCCATAGGCAGTCTTATTTATAATGCACCCCCATAGGCAGTCATTTCTAATGCACCCCCATAGGCAGTCATTTATAATGCACCCCCATAGGCAGCCTTACTTATAATGCACCCCCATAGGCAGCCTTTTTTATAATGCACCCCCATAGGCAGCCTTACTTATAATGCACCCCCATAGGCAGCCTTACTTATAATGCAGCCCCCCATAGGCAGTCTTATTTATAATGCACCCCCATAGGCAGCCTCTGTAGTATAATGCACCACCATATGGAGCCTCTGTAGTATAATGCACCCCCATTACAAAAATAATAAATCCTGTACTCACCTCTCTTGCTCCCGGCTCATGCGCTACTCACTGCTCTCCCTCTCTTCTCCTGACAGCGGGCGCCGGCAGGTGACTGCATCGCGCCCGTTGTCAGACGCTGAGAGGGGGATTATGGGAGAGAAGGAGAGCTCACTCCTTCTCTCACAATGCGGTCAGCTGTATTGGCTGGATGCCGATACAGCTGACCCTCCGATGACGGGCGGGGGGCCCACTGCTGGCACCGGGCCCCCCACCGCCTGCTCAGGCCCCATAGCGGCCGGGCGGCAGAGCAGGGAGAGCGATTCTCCCTGCTCTGCCGCAGAATGTAACTGTGTCGGCGCGCTGTGCACGCCTATGCAGTTACAGTAGTGTAGCTCCGGCTGGGCCCCATCCGAGCGGGGGGCCCCGAGGCCACCGCCCCCACTGCCCCCGGTAGCTACGCTACTGAGAAGGAACCATCCTGGCCACCATGGATGTGAAATCTTTGTACTCTAATATCCCACACCAGGATGGATTAAATGCCTGCAAAGTCTTCATGGAAAACACCGGGCGGGAATGATGCGGATTCTGTGGTGAAACTCACAAAATTCATCCTCACCCACAATTACTTTGAATTTAACGACAAGATCTATCTTCAGGAGACTGGCACAGCGATGGGAAGTAAAATGGCTCCATAGTATGCAAATCTTTTCATGGCCAAGCTTGAAAACGACTTTTTGTCCTTGTCCCATCAGACCTTGGGCCTACTACCACTACATTGATGAGATCTTAATTATCTGGACGGAGTCTGAGCAACAGCTAAAGACGTTCCACAACAGTTTAACCAATTTCATCCCACCATCAACTTAACACTCAACTACTCCAGCACTGAGATTAACTTTTTAGACACCATCATTAAGCTACAGAACAATGAAATAGAGACATCCCTGTATCAGAAGCCATTCGACCCTCCAACATACCTTAAATGGGACAGTTTCCATCCAAAACACATACAAAACTCTATTTTCTACAGCCAAGCCACCAGATACAACCGTATATGTTCCAACCCCATGGATAGAGATGAACAACTTGGTCACCTTAGAAAGACTTTTCTGAATCAGGGCTACCATCCAAGAACAATTGAAAACCAAATTTCAAGAGCCACCAGAATATCAAGGAATCACCTGCTACATTACAAGACTAAAGAAGAAAATAACCGGGTGCCTCTAGTAGTTACCTACAATCCAAATCTGGAGATGCTAAGGAGAGCTGCACGGAAACTTCAACCTTTACTACAAAAAGATGCCCGATTACAATCCATATTTCCAGACCCCCCACTACTGTGTTTTAGGCAGCCCCCAAATCTAAGAAGCATCATTGTCAGAAGTTCCCTGTCCTCCCCAACAGCTGCAGGAACCTTTCCTTGCAACCAGAAGAAATGCAAAACCTGTCCATTTATAATGACCACGGACAAGATAAAGATCCCCAACTCCCATCAGGACTACAAGATCCCAGGTACTTTCAGCTGCATCACATCTAATGGGGTGTACCTAATTATATGTACTAAATGTCCAACTGGGGTCTGTATGTGGGGGTAGACAGAGCAAAAACTGAGAACAAGGATGAATTCTCATTGCCACACAATAAGAGAAAAAGAATGGATCTACCTGTGGCGAAACACTTTTGTATCCCCGGTCATAGTATGATGGACATGAAATTACTTGTATTAAAAGCTAAATTTAAATCTGAGAGAAACAGAAAAGTTTGGGAATATAAACTTATGATGACCTTTGATACACTCAGTGCTGGAATGAATGTATCGCATGGATTTATGTCTTTTTACATCAATTAAGGAATTTGCTACTAAGACCTTCTGGGGGAAAACAACACAATACCAGACCCCAATCAGAGGGCAATAAAACTTTCTCACTCCTTATCTATGAACTGTTCCAATATTTATGTTCATCCCTCTCCCATAATGACAGTTCTGCTTCACGTCACTTGTCTTTTCTATTGTATTGTTTCTGTGCTGTGTTGTGTATAAATATGTGATTCTTCAGAATTTGTTTTAGTCTTTGCCTGATGAAGAGACCTGAGTAGTCTCGAAAGCTACAATTTGTTATCATCTTTTCAGTTAGCCATTAAAAGGTATCAACCACTGAGGACTCTCAATTCTAAATATTTTTCTATATACAGTATATTAAGAAGTGATTAGCGCGGCGGGTGTCGTATTGGCAGTAGCCCTTTAACCCCTTACTGCCATCGGACGTACTATCCCGTCCATGGTACCTGGGCCCGTATGATCGGGGACGGGATAGTACGTCTCGTGCGATCGGACGCGCTCCCAGGGGGAGCGCAGCCGATCGCGGCCGGGTGTCAGCTGATTATCACAGCTGACACCCATGACTGTGTGTCAGGAGCGGTCACGGACCGCTCCCGGCACATTAACCCCTTGCACACCGCGATCAAACATGATCGCGGTGTACTGGGGGCACAGGGGAGGATCGCGCAGGGTGGGGGCTCCCTGCGCGCCCCCCTGAGACCCTCAGAGCAGCGCAATGTGATCGCGCTGTTCTGAAGGCTTCCTCCCTCCCAGGACCCGGATCCAAGATGGCGCCGGGGTCCTGGAGGGAGGCGGCTACCTCAGTGCCTGCCGAGAGCAGGCACTGAGAAGCCTGCTGCACTGCCTGAGCGATCGCTGGTGTGACAGAGTGCTGTGCACACTGTCACACCAGCGATCTGATAAAATACAGTGATGTCCCACCCTGGGACAAAGTAAAAAAGTTAAAAAAATAAAAATAAACATGTTTTAAAAAAAAATCCAAAATAAAAAAAAAAAATATATATATTCCCCAATAAATTCACTTCTTCCTGTAGATAAAAAAAACAAAGGAATAAAAGTACACATATTTGGTATCACCGCGTCCGTAACGACCCCCCCTATAAAATTGTCCCACTAATTAACCTCTTTAGTGAACCCCTTAAAAAAAAAAAAAAAAACGAAGCAAAAAATCAATGCTTTATCATCATACCGCCGAACAAAAAGTGGAATAAACACGCGATCAAAAAGACTGATATAAAAAAACATGGTACTGCTGAAAACGTCATCTTGTCCCGCAAAAAACGAGCCATCATACAGCATCATCAGCAAAAAATAAAAAAGTTATAACTCGCAGAATAAAGCGATGCAAAAATAATTATTTTTTATATAAAATTGTTTTTATTCTATAAAAGCGCCAAAACATGAAAAAATGATATAAATGAGGTATCGCCATAATCGTACTGACCCGAAGAATAAAACTGCTTTATCAATTTTACTACACGCGGAACGGTATAAACACCTCCCCCAAAAGAAATTCATGAATTGCTGATTTTTGTTCATTCTAACCTCCCAAAAATCGAAATAAAAAGCGATCAAAAAAACGTCACGTGCTCAAAAATGATACCAATAAAAACATCAACTCGTCCCGCAAAAAATAAGACCTCACATGACTCTGTGGGCCAAAATATGCAAAAATTATAGCTCTCAAAATGTGATGATGCAAAAACTATTTTGCAATAAAAAGCGTCTTTTAGCGTGACAGCTGCCAATCATAAAAACCCGCTATAAATAGTAAATCAAACCCCCCTTTATCACCCCCTTAGTAAGGGAAAAATAATAAAATTAAAAAAAAGTATTTATTTCCATTTTCCCATTAGGGTTAGGGTTAGGGTTGCGGCTAAAGTTAGGGTTAGGGTTGGCGCTAAAGTTAGGATTAGGGTTAGGGTTGGGATTAGGGGTGTGTTAGGGTTAGGTTTGTGGTTAGGGTTGGGACTAGGGTTAGGGGTGTGTTGGGGTTAGGGTTGGAGTTAGAATTGGGGGGTTTCCGCTGTTTAGGCACATCAGGGGCTCTCCAAATGTGACATGGCGTCTGATCTCAATTCCAGCCAATTCTGCGTTGAAAAAGTCAAATGGTGCTCTTTCACTTCTCAGCTCTGCCATGCGTCCAAACAGTAGTTTATCCCCACATATGGGGTATCAGCGTACTCTGGACCCCAAGAGTTATTGTGCAATTTGTCCTATTTCTTCTGTTACCCTTGGGAAAATAAAAAACTGGGGGCGAAAATATCATTTTTGTACAAAAAAAAATATTTTTTTGTTTTTACGGCTGTACATTATAAACTTCTGTGAAGCACTTGGGGCTTCATAGCGCTCACCACACATCTAGATAAGTTCCTTGTGGGGTCTATTTTCCAAAATGGGGTCACTTGTTGGGGATTTCCACTGTTTAGGCGCATCAGGGGCTCTCCAAATGTGACATGACGCCCCCAGACCATTCCATCAAAGTCTGCAATCCAAAACGTCACTACTTCCCTTCCGAGCCCCAACGTGTACCCATACAGTAGTTTTCTCCCACATATTGGATATCAGCGTACTCAGGACAAATTGGACAACAACTTTTGGGGTCCAATTTCTCCTGTTACCCTTGTAAAAATAAAATATTGGGGCAAAAAAATCATTTTTGCAAAAAAAAAAGGATTTTTTATTTTTACGGCTGTGCGTTATAAACTTCTGTGAAGCACTTCGGGGTTCAAAGTGCTCACCACACATCTAGACAAGTTCCTTGTGGGGTCTATTTTCCAAAATGGGGTCACTTGTGGGGGGGTTTCCACTGTTTAGGCGCATCAGGGGCTCTCCAAATGCGACATGACGCCCCCAGACCATTCCATCAAAGTCTGCAATCCAAAACGTCACTACTTCCCTTCCGAGCCCCAACGTGTACCCATACAGTAGTTTTCTCCCACATATTGGATATCAGCGTACTCAGGACAAATTGGACAACAACTTTTGGGGTCCAATTTCTCCTGTTACCCTTGTGAAAATAAAATATTGGGGGCGAAAAAATCATTTTTGTAAAAAAAAAAGGATTTTTTATTTTTACGGCTGTACGTTATAAACTTCTGTGAAGCACTTCGGGGTTCAAAGTGCTCACCACACATCTAGATAAGTTCCTTGTGGGGTCTATTTGCCAAAATGGGGTCACTTGTGGGGGGTTTCCACTGTATAGGTGCATCAGGGGCTCTCCAAATGTGACATGACGCCCCCAGACCATTCCATCAAAGTCTGCAATCCAAAACGTCACTACTTCCCTTCCGAGCCCTGACGTGCGCCCATACAGTAGTTTTCTCCCACATATTGGGTATCAGCGTACTCAGGACAAATTGGACAACAACTTTTGGGTTCCAATTTCTTCTGTTACCCTTGTGAAAATAAAATATTGGGGGCGAAAAAATCATTTTTGTAAAAAAAAAAAAAGATTTTTTATTTTACGGCTGTACGTTATAAACTTTAGTGAAACACCTGGGGGTTAAAAGTTCTCACCACACATCTAGATAAGTTCCTTGAGGGGTCTAGTTTCCAAAATGGTGTCATTTATGGGGGTTTCCACTGTTTAGGCAGATCAGGAGCTCTCCAAACACGACATGGCGTCCAGCCAATTCTGCGTTGAAAAAGTCAGACGGCGCTCCTTCCCTTCCAAACTCTGCCATGCACCCAAACAGTGGTTTACCCCCACATATGGGGTATCAGCGCACTCAGGACAAATTGCACAATAACTTTTGGAGTCTTGTTACCCTTGGAAAAATAAAAATTGGGGTGAAAATATCATTTTTGTGGAAAAAATATGATTTTTAAATTTTACGGCTCTACGTTATAAACTTGTGTGAAGCACTTGGGGGTTCAAATTGCTCACCAAAGATCTAGAAAAGTTCCTTAGGGGTCTAGTTTCCCAAATGGGGTCATTTGTGGGGGGTTTCCACTGTTTAGGCACATCAGGGGCTCTCCAAATGCAACATGGCATCCAATCTCAATTCCAGCCAATTTTGGTTGGAAAAAGTCAAATGGTGCTCCTTCCATTCCAAGCTCTGCCGTGCGCCCAAACAGTGGTTCCCCCCCACATATGGGGTATCAGCGTACTCAGGACAAATTGGACAACAACTTATGTGGTCCAATTTCTCCTGTTACCCTTGGGAAAATAAAAAATTAGTGACTAAAAGATAATTTTTGTGGGAAAAAAATAGGATTTTTTATTTTCATGCCCGGGCATTATAAACTTGTGTGAAGCACTTGGGGGTTCAAAGTGCTCACCAAAGATCTAAATAAGTTCCTTAGGGGGTCTAGTTTCCAAAATGGGGTCACTTGTGGGGGGTTTCCACTGTTTAGGCTCATCTGGGGCACTGCAAACGGAACATGACCCCCATCAACGTCTGCATTCCAAAACGTTACTACTTCCTTTCCAAGCCCTGCCGTGCACCCAAACAGTTTCCCCCCCCCACATATGGGGTATCAGCGTACACAGAACAAATTGGACAACAACTTTTGGGGTCAAATTTCCTTGGGAAAATTCAAAAATTTGGGACTAAAAAATCATTTTTGTGGAAAATTGTTTTTTTTTTTTTCACACCCAGGCATTATAAGCTTTTGTGAAACACTTGAGGGTTCAAAGTGCTCACAACAGATCTAGATAAGTACCTTAGGGGGTCTAGTTTCCAAAATGGTGTCACTTGTGAGGGTTTCCACTGTTTAGGCGCATCAGGGGCTCTCCAAACACGACATGGCGTCCAATCTCAATTCCCGCCAATTTTAGTTTGAAAAAGTCAAACGGCGCTCCTTCCCTTACGAGCTCTGCCGTGTGCCCAAACAGTGGTTTTCCCCCACATATTGGGTATTGGCGTACTCAGGAGAAATTGCATAACAACCTTATCTGTCCATTTTCTCCTTTTACCCTTGTGAAAATAAAAAAAAAGTTTGTAAAAGATCATTTTTGTGGCTAAAAAGTTAAATATTCATTTTTTCCTTCCACGTTGCTTTAGTTCCTGTGAAGCACCTGAAGGGTTAATAATCTTCTTGAATGTGGTTTTGAGTACCTTGAGGGGTGCAGTTTTTAGAATGGTGTCACTTTTGGGTAACAACGTCCACCCTTCTCAAAAGGCACTAGTCTATGTATCGCCCCTCGATCATCCAGCACCCCATCTCAGATATGTCACATCAAGGTCATCTTCCTGTCTTTCCATCATTACATTCTTGACATGTTGTAACAATATACATAAAAAGGTAAAAACAATCACTAGAAGAGCAGAAACCATGGCAGTATTGTGTTACATGAAGTCCAGCACCCGTCTGCAGTGTGATCCAAAAGCAGGTTTAGTTTTATACTAGTCGCTTTTACTATTCCAATGCCTACTGCTAAGTAGATGCGTGGTGCAGCCTGGCGTGGCCAAGATGCTCACTGCACCCTAGTAAACCACAGATTTTCCATGTCTCTGCCTCCTGCTCGTCACACGGCTCAGCTCTGATGGAAAGTATCCAACATCGACTCCATCCTGACATCTTATCTGAGTCTGGGAAAGCTGGGTGACTGTGGGTGAGACCGCCAATCCATGCACAATCTATTTCCTGTACAGCCATCTGCAATTACTACGGATTTCCACATCTCAGTGTTACTTTCAGCTCCAAACAACATTTGAGGTCACCGACAATAACACATTTATTCTCTGCTATCCAAATCTTCTCTCCCCCCACCTGAAAAGTTTCATAAGTTTTTTTTATTTTTCCGTCAAAATATTTTTACTTTTTCCCCCATACGAAGGTATTTATTCATGTTATTTTTTGTAATAACCGAAACCGCTAGTTTTAACCATATAATGTAGAACAAGAAAAAATATGATATGGGGGGTGAAATAATTGTTTGAGATTTATTTTTGTGTTCACTTTTAAAATTGTTCTGCAAATGCGGTAGATTATGGCGATAAAAAAATAAAAAATTAACAATTGTTTTACTGCTTTTCTAAGTTTATGAATAGAGTTGAGCGATACTTTCCGATATCCAAAAGTATCGGAATCGGAATGGTATCGCCGATACACAAAAAATATCGGCGATACCCGATACCGATACCGGAAATACAATGTAAGTCTATGGGAACAAAATATCGGAATTAAAAAAAACCCATTCTTGCCTTGTTGGTTAATTGTACATGAAGGAAAACAACAAAGAGTAATGTAGAATTTATTGGGGGAGGTTGAGGAGACATTAAAGGCATAGATGTTTAACACAATGCAATGGAATAGCATTAATATTTCTTTTTTTGAAATACGTTTGGATTGACGAAGAAATTGACAATGTTGTTAACCTTTTTTCTATTTTGTCAAATATGTCTGTTTCACAACTTCCATGCTCTTCACCTTTTTAACTTTTCACACACTTTCTCCTTCATAATCTTCAGCAGCATCATCTTTCTCATCAAATTATTCTTCATCTTCACCTTCTTAATCTTCTAAAACTTCTTGCTATTCATCTTTTTGTTAACATTACTTATATTGTTCTTATTAAACAGTTATTATTCTTCATATTCTACTTCTTCATCTTCTTCCTATTCATCCTTTTCATCATATTCTTATTTGTGACAGACATTCCTGTACTTGTAATCTGTAAAACTCTGAATTTTCATCCTTCCGTTCTTGCTGTCACGAAAAATTTTAATTACAACAGTATTTGTCCGCGTTCAGTTTAGCCTGCAGCAGCATCAGGCATTTTCCAGGGGCACCACGAGGAGGAACGGACTCACCCCCATACACTGCTTAGTCTTCTTCTGCTTAGAATTTAGAGCATATATATTGCTCTTCATTTTGGTCTTATACTTAATGTTCTTCTGCTTTTTGATCTTCTGCTTATTGTTCTTCTGTCTCTTGTTCTGTATCTTGTAGTTTGTCTTAACCTTCTTTGTCCTGTTGGTGATGGTACAAAAGCCAATGGAAGTAACGAGGACCAGCTGACTGTGCTGGAACCCGGAGGGTCAGCAGAAGGAAAAGAGCCAATGGCACAACGAGGACCAGCTGACGTTACTGGGACACGGTTACTAAGCAGGAGGTACCTGTGCTCCAAAGCACTACCAAGGACCAGCAGACGTTGCTGGAACTCGGATACCGACATGGAGGCACCTAGGCCAAAGGCACTGCGGAGAACCAGCTGACGGTACTGGAACCCGGACGGGTAGAAGAAGGTACAAGAGCCAATGCAAGTGACGAGGACCAGCTGACTGTGCTGGAACCCGGAGGGTCAGCAGAAGGAAAAGAGCCAATGGCACAACCGAGGACCAGCTGACGTTACTGGGACACGGTTACTAAGCAGGAGGTACCTGTGCTCCAAAGCACTACCAAGGACCAGCAGACGTTGCTGGAACTCGGATACCGACATGGAGGCACCTAGGCCAAAGGCACTGCGGAGAACCAGCTGACGGTACTGGAACCCGGACGGGTAGAAGAAGGTACAAGAGCCAATGCAAGTGACGAGGACCAGCTGACTGTGCTGGAACCCGGAGGGTCAGCAGAAGGAAAAGAGCCAATGGCACAACCGAGGACCAGCTGACGTTACTGGGACACGGTTACTAAGCAGGAGGTACCTGTGCTCCAAAGCACTACCAAGGACCAGCAGACGTTGCTGGAACTCGGATACCGACATGGAGGCACCTAGGCCAAAGGCACTGCGGAGAACCAGCTGACGGTACTGGAACCCGGACGGGTAGAAGAAGGTACAAGAGCCAATGCAAGTGACGAGGACCAGCTGACTGTGCTGGAACCGGAGGGTCAGCAGAAGGAAAAGAGCCAATGGCACAACCGAGGACCAGCTGACGTTACTGGGACACGGTTACTAAGCAGGAGGTACCTGTGCTCCAAAGCACTACCAAGGACCAGCAGACGTTGCTGGAACTCGGATACCGACATGGAGGCACCTAGGCCAAAGGCACTGCGGAGAACCAGCTGACGGTACTGGAACCCGGACGGGTAGAAGAAGGTACAAGAGCCAATGCAAGTGACGAGGACCAGCTGACTGTACTGGAACCCGGAGGGTCAGCAGAAGGAAAAGAGCCAATGGCACAACCGAGGACCAGCTGACGTTACTGGGACACGGTTACTAAGCAGGAGGTACCTGTGCTCCAAAGCACTACCAAGGACCAGCAGACGTTGCTGGAACTCGGATACCGACATGGAGGCACCTAGGCCAAAGGCACTGCGGAGAACCAGCTGACGGTACTGGAACCCGGACGGGTAGAAGAAGGTACAAGAGCCAATGCAAGTGACGAGGACCAGCCGACTGTGCTGGAACCCGGAGGGTCAGCAGAAGGAAAAGAGCCAATGGCACAACCGAGGACCAGCTGACGTTACTGGGACACGGTTACTAAGCAGGAGGTACCTGTGCTCCAAAGCACTACCAAGGACCAGCAGACGTTGCTGGAACTCGGATACCGACATGGAGGCACCTAGGCCAAAGGCACTGCGGAGAACCAGCTGACGGTACTGGAACCCGGATGGGTAGCAGAAGGTACCCATGGAAATTAAAGTTGAGGCAGCAGGACTGTTTGCCGTTCACACAGCAGGGGAACAGCTGACATTACTGAACCCCAGTAACACAGGAGCAAGTGTAGACTGTGCTAACAGCACTTCCGAGAAACAACTGGCGGTGTTGTAACCCAGGGATGAGAAGAGAACAGGGTGGAGGCAGCAGGACTGTTTGCCGTTCACACAGCAGGCGAACAGCTGACATTACTGAACCCCAGTAACACAGGAGCAAGTGTAGACTGTGCTAACAGCACTTCCGAGAAACAACTGGCGGTGTTGTAGCCCAGGGATGAGAAGAGAACAGGGTGGAGGCAGCAGGACTTTTTGCCGTTCACACAGCAGGGGAACAGCTGACATTACTGAACCCCAGTAACACAGGAGCAAGTGTAGACTGTGCTAACAGCACTTCGAGAAACAACTGGCGGTGTTGTAACCCAGGGATGAGAAGAGAACATGGTGGAGGCAGCAGGACTTTTTGCCGTACACACAGCAGGGGAACAGCTGACATTACTGAACCCCAGTAACACAGGAGCAAGTGTAGACTGTGCTAACAGCACTTCCGAGAAACAACTGGCGGTGTTGTAACCCAGGGATGAGAAGAGAACATGGTGGAGGCAGCAGGACTTTTTGCCGTACACACAGCAGGGGAACAGCTGACATTACTGAACCCCAGTAACACAGGAGCAAGTGTAGACTGTGCTAACAGCACTTCTGAGAAACAACTGGCGGTGTTGTAACCCAGGGATGAGAAGAGAACATGGTGGAGGCAGCAGGACTTTTTGCCGTACACACAGCAGGGGAACAGCTGACATTACTGAACCCCAGTAACACGGGAGCAAGTGTAGACTGTGCTAACAGCACTTCCGAGAAACAACTGGCGGTGTTGTAACCCAGGGATGAGAAGAGAACAGGGTGGAGGCAGCAGGACTGTTTGCCGTACACACAGCAGGGGAACAGCTGACATTACTGAACCCCAGTAACACAGGAGCAAGTGTTAACTGTGCTAACAGCACTTCCGAGAAACAACTGGCGGTGTTGTAGCCCAGGGATGAGAAGAGAACATGGTGGAGGCAGCAGGACTTTTTGCCGTTCACACAGCAGGGGAACAGCTGACATTACTGAACCCCAGTAACACAGGAGCAAGTGTAGACTGTGCTAACAGCACTTCCGAGAAACAACTGGCGGTGTTGTAACCCAGGGATGAGAAGAGAACAGGGTGGAGGCAGCAGGACTTTTTGCCGTACACACAGCAGGGGAACAGCTGACATTACTGAACCCCAGTAACACAGGAGCAAGTGTAGACTGTGCTAACAGCACTTCCGAGAAACAACTGGCGGTGTTGTAACCCAGGGATGAGAAGAGAACATGGTGGAGGCAGCAGGACTTTTTGCCGTTCACACAGCAGGGGAACAGCTGACATTACTGAACCCCAGTAACACAGGAGCAAGTGTAGACTGTGCTAACAGCACTTCCGAGAAACAACTGGCGGTGTTGTAACCCAGGGATGAGAAGAGAACAGGGTGGAGGCAGCAGGACTGTTTGCCGTACACACAGCAGGGGAACAGCTGACATTACTGAACCCCAGTAACACAGGAACAAGTGTAGACTGTGCTAACAGCACTTCCGAGAAACAACTGGCGGTGTTGTAGCCCAGGGATGAGAAGAGAACAGGGTGGAGGCAGCAGGACTTTTTGCCGTTCACACAGCAGGGGAACAGCTGACATTACTGAACCCCAGTAACACGGGAGCAAGTGTTAACTGTGCTAACAGCACTTCCGAGAAACAACTGGCGGTGTTGTAGCCCAGGGATGAGAAGAGAACATGGTGGAGGCAGCAGGACTTTTTGCCGTTCACACAGCAGGGGAACAGCTGACATTACTGAACCCCAGTAACACAGGAGCAAGTGTAGACTGTGCTAACAGCACTTCCGAGAAACAACTGGCGGTGTTGTAACCCAGGGATGAGAAGAGAACAGGGTGGAGGCAGCAGGACTTTTTGCCGTTCACACAGCAGGGGAACAGCTGACATTACTGAACCCCAGTAACACGGGAGCAAGTGTTAACTGTGCTAACAGCACTTCCGAGAAACAACTGGCGGTGTTGTAGCCCAGGGATGAGAAGAGAACATGGTGGAGGCAGCAGGACTTTTTGCCGTTCACACAGCAGGGGAACAGCTGACATTACTGAACCCCAGTAACACAGGAGCAAGTGTAGACTGTGCTAACAGCACTTCCGAGAAACAACTGGCGGTGTTGTAACCCAGGGATGAGAAGAGAACAGGGTGGAGGCAGCAGGACTTTTTGCCGTACACACAGCAGGGGAACAGCTGACATTACTGAACCCCAGTAACACAGGAGCAAGTGTAGACTGTGCTAACAGCACTTCCGAGAAACAACTGGCGGTGTTGTAACCCAGGGATGAGAAGAGAACATGGTGGAGGCAGCAGGACTTTTTGCCGTACACACAGCAGGGGAACAGCTGACATTACTGAACCCCAGTAACACGGGAGCAAGTGTAGACTGTGCTAACAGCACTTCCGAGCAACAACTGGCGGTGTTGGAGCCCAGGGTCAAGGAGGATGTTTAAATACTAGATCAAGTATTTTCCTTGTTACGTGTCAATTAAAAATGTCTATACTCCAAACAAGAGAAATATAACCTTTAGTACCATAAGATGATGATTTTACTTTAAAAAATATATGTAAATTAATAATTGACAAACATAAACGCATACATTAACATGTTGAAAAGCAATGCAAACCACAATAAAAATCGGTTAAATAATCTGCTATACGGTTTTAAATAAAAGCATACAAGTACATATCAGAATCCATTAATGATGGATAAGTAACAGTATGTACACCATTTTCATTTGCTGAATAATATCACTAAAAAGTTTTTAAAAATATCTAAAATTTCCATCATGTAATACTGATAATATGTGCCAATCATTTATATTAACAAAAATAACCTTTAAAAAGTGCATAGTGAAAACAGCTATTTATGCCTGACTGTGGACTTGCAAGCATGACAACGGATAGATAAGGTATATATAGATGAGACTGCATAGCCACAGATGGTGAATGGCGATGTAATACTGTACCTCAATAAAGTGTGCGTTACTACTACATCCTTTTTTTTATATAGCTTTATAAAAGGGTACGTGCATGTATGCTTGCGCCTTTGTTTGGACGCACAGACTGGCTTCCTGCTGTGACGCGTTGGGTATTGGAGCGTCTGTGCGTCTTATGACGCAGACTAACATTCACGGTGCGCATCGTTCATCATCGCAAGCGTACCGACAACACAAAGGCGTTGTCATGACTGCTTTACTCAGTAAACATGCACCTATGATGAAACATACACGCATGTGCCCTATTACATAACAAGCTACAAGAAAAATGCGTGTGAGGTGTGACACAGCTGTTTTGTTAAGGTACAGTATTATATCGACATTGTACAGGTGTCGCTATTCAGTCTGATAAATAGATATCATTCACCTATTCTATCAGTTGTCGTTCTTTCAGCACCACTTACAGGTATATATTTTGCTATTGTGACTATGCACTATTGACTTTACCAAGGTAATGCATGATTTTTGTTAGCGATTATCATGTTTACATGAAGGACCTTTATGATATGGGCTGTTAACTTTCTAATCAAATATGTATTTTTTAAAATGACACAAATATAAGTAATGTTGAAGAGGACTATTCCTACATGCATTGTTTGCACAATATTACAGGTGTACATCACGTCCCTTAATCAACATTGGATATTATATTTACTTGTATGCTTTTATTTCAAAGGCAAGAACACTGAAGTATAACCTTCGCACTGCAGCAGTTGTCAAAGTTCAACCCACATTATGCACTTCCAACATTGCAGTATTTGAGTCATCATGATGTGAGTTGGATTTGTCTAAGCTATGGAGTGACAAGGTTGACCATCAGTATCCTATAGCATAAGTAGGCTTTTGTGTTTGCATTTGTTTTCGACATGTGCATATCTGTAATAATATGTCACAATTATTTTGTTACCGATTTGTGACAGACAAATCATTTTATGGTTTGAAAGTTGACGTTTCAAATGTTTACAGCTTAGAAATCATGGTGTAGCCTCATATCTATGTGTAGCACTAGACACTTTGAGATGTCATGTTTTTTTCACCATGATTAGGTAGCTAGCAGTAATTTTTGCCGGACACACAGCAGGGGAACAGCAGGCGTTACTGAACCCCACAAACACATCAGCGATTGTTTTCATCTGTGCATCTAACACTTCTGAGCAGCAACTGGCGCTGTTGAAGCCCAGGGTCAAGGAGGGTGTAGGCAGAGGCCTAGTATGAGACGTTTGAAGTTGAAGTTGTAGTTAGCAGCAGTAATTTTTGCCAGACACACAGCAGGGGAACAGCAGGCGTTACTGAACCCCACAAACACATCAGCGATTGTTTTCATCTGTGCATCTAACACTTCTGAGCAGCAACTGGCGCTGTTGAAGCCCAGGTCAAGGAGGGTGTAGGCACAAAATATTGAGTTATTGCCTTGTTACGTGGCCATTGCAAATGTATGTACTTCAAACAAGAATAAATGAAGTTTTACTACGACAATAAAATGATGAATTTCAATTACAAGAATAGAAAAATATTTATACTTGACAGTCCTCTGTGGTTGATAACGTTTAATGGCTAACTGAAAATATGGTAACAAATTCAAAGCTTTCGAGACTACTCAGGTGTCTTCATCAGGCTAAGAGTAAAGCCAAAAATGAAGAATCACATATTTCTACACACAACAGGACACAGGAATAGCTAAGACAAGTGAGGGAGGGACAAGTGAGGGGAGACCGGCAACAAAAAGGAGAACAAGGATGAATTATCAGCGCCACACAATCACAGATAAATTAATGAATTTACCTGTGGCAAAAGACTTTTGTATGCCCGGTCATAGCATGATGGATATGGAATTACTGGTATTAAAATATAACTTCAAATATGAGAAACGTACAAAGGTTTCAGAATATAAGCTCATCATGACCTTTGACACTGTTAGTGATGGAATGAATAGATCACATGGATTTATGTCATTCTATATCAATTAAGGAATCTGCGTCTATGCCCTTCCAGGGTCATGAAAACCCAAAAAAAGACGCCAATGAGAGGGCAATCAAAATTTCTATCCTTATCTAGGAACTGTTCCAATATTTATGTTCATCCCTGTGAGATAATGACAGTTCTGATACACGTCACTTACTTGTCTTACCTATTGCACTATTCCTGTGTCCTGTTGTGTATAGAAATATGTGATGCTTAATTTTTTTATTTAGTCTTTCCCTGATGAAGAGACGTGAGTAGCCTTGAAAGCTTGCAATTTGTTTCCATCTTTTCAGTTATCCATTAAAAGGTATCAACCACTGCTGACTCTGAAGTCTAAATATTTTTCTATCTACTGGCTAACACGGTACAAAGATACACATGTTTTCTAATTTCAAGAAGGAAAAATAAAGAAAATACAAATATAAAAGCATATATGCACATGCCAAAAATAAATGGAACAACACAACACCCAAAAAATTGGTAACAAAATATAGTGTTGTAAATTTAAGAATAAAAGTCCATTTTTTTTTTTATGAATAATGCTTAAGGAACGCTATGTTAAACCATAACATAGTGAAGACAATGGATTTTGTAATAGTCACTCATCATCATCATCGCAAATTTTATGTGACAGTCACAGACATTTCAATTATTTAAGTTCATAAAATCGTAACTTTCTATAGCATGTATGACATGTCCAGCATGGACTCATCAATGTGATTGATGACACAATAATGTACGATAAAAAATAACCATTTAAAAAAACATTAGGCATTGTTTGTCACAATTTAAGTGTGTGCCTGCAAGTGTAGGTGAAACAAAGGCTACGGATAGCAAAGGTATATTCTATGTCTGTATCAGACAGTGGACAGCCTCTGATGGGTAATGCCGATGTTATACTGTACGTCAATAAAGTCTGCGGCTGAAATCATGCATTTTTTGCTTGTAGAGTGTTGAAGAGGGTAAAAGAATGTCTGGTTGCGCAAAGCTTTATCCGTCAACACTACCTTCCTACTGTCACGCGTAGGGTAGGGTAGCGTGTGGCAATTAGCTGACTATCAAATGTGAGGTTAGGCTGCGTTATTGCGCACTAGGGACGCAAAAAAAAATACAGCAGTAATAATTTAATGTGTAATACTCCACCTATGACAAACAAAAAAATTACGTTCCCTCTTTAACAATGTACAAGACTAACAAGCCTAATGGTTGACGCTGACTTAATTGAGATACAGTATTACATCAACATTGTCCATGAGTAACTATGCACTGTGATACCTATATACCAGTATTAATTTATATCTCTTGTGGTTGTTTCAACAGCACTTGCAGGTATAACTACCTATTGTCAGTATGCATGATGCACTTTCTAGATGTAATAATTTATTATTGGACATTATTACCATGTTTACATGCTGGCCATTTCATATATGGTGTTTGAAGTTACAGTTGGCATCAGTATGTGTATTTTATAATGTCTGTCATAAATAAAACTCGTGATGATGATGATGAGGATTTAATGATTCGTACATCCATTGACTGCATTATCTTACAGGTACAGATAAAGTTCCTTAAAAAGCATTAATTCATAAGTCTGAAATGTACTTTTATGCATTAATTTCAAAATGTGAAGAGTAGACTATGTTTTATTTTTTGTTACCATTTCTAATAGACATGTGCAGATATGCGCTGTGATGACAAATTATTATTTGTCCATATTTGTCATAAAAATTTATCATTCTAGGCGTGCAAAACTTCACAATTTCATGTTTTCAGCATAACAAGCAGGATGACGGCTCTTCCCTATTTGGAGCATGTTGGTCATGTGTTTTTCTGTCCATGTGTCGGGAACAGGAGACTTCTTGCCGTTCACACAGCAGGGGAACAGCTGGCGTTACTGAACCCCACTAACAGTAGAGCTTGTGTTTTGTTCTGTGGACACGACACTTCTGAGCAGCAACTGGCAGTGTTGGAGCCCAGGGAGTAGAGTTCAGGTGGTAGAAAGATGAACATAACAGGAGACATGGATAACGTTGCGAACCAGTTATTTAATCTGAAAACGGACAGACAAATTCTGCCGAGATCCATGCCTTGTTCATTTTCAGAAAAGTAAGCCAGTCTACATTATCGGAGGATAGTCGCATGCGACGGTCTGTTAGTACACCACCTGCAGCACTAAAGACGCGCTCCGATAATACACTGGCAGCAGGGCAAGCCAGCACCTCCAATGCATACTGGCTAAGCTCTGGCCATGTATCCAGCTTAGAGACCCAAAACTTGAATGGGGAAGAGCCATCTGGGAGTACACTGAGAGGCAAAGCCAAGTAGTCTGTCACCATCTGACGGATACGTTGCCTCCCGCTGACTGGAGCCCTCTCGGATGGTGTAGACATTTGTGGCGCTGCCACAAAACTTTGCCACATTTTTAACATACTGGTCTTTCCCTGTGCAGAGGCACTGCGTGTGCTCCCTCTTGTTGCAGAGCTCTCTACACTGCCTCGACGCACAGAGCTGCTTTGTAAAGCAGTAGCAGCAGCAGTGCTCTCGG
The DNA here is from genome assembly GCA_033576555.1 of Oophaga sylvatica. Classification (NCBI taxonomy): domain Eukaryota; kingdom Metazoa; phylum Chordata; class Amphibia; order Anura; family Dendrobatidae; genus Oophaga; species Oophaga sylvatica. Next base: position 61,702,089 of record JARQOD010000002.1, on the reverse strand, counting down.
CAGTAAGGTAGAACATTAGGGATTGCACCAGTGTGTCTTGGTACTCCCGCATTTTACGCTCCCGGTTCAACGGTGTGATGAGGCTTTTGACGTTGTCCCGGTAGCGAGGGTCTAGGAGGGTGTACACCCAATAATCAGACGTCGTGAGAATGTGGGCGATGCGGCGGTCGTTTCTTAGGCACTGCAGCATGAAATCAACCATGTGCTGCAGACTCCCAACTGGCAAAGAAACGCTGTCCTCTGCAAGAGGCGTTATCTCTGCCTGCTCTGCATCACCCCACCCTCGCTCTACATACTGACTAGAGCATTGTGTACCTCCCTCTGGAGCGATGTCTTCCTCCTCCATTGACTCCTCCTCCTCATCCTCCTCACAAAGTGAGCCCTGCCCAGCCCTTTGTGAGGAACCACGTTGCGCTGACTTTCCAGAAGGTGATGGAATTTGTGACTCCTCATCCTCCACCTCTTCCAAAACCTCATCCCTTATTGCTTGCAGTGTTTTTTGAAGCAGGCAGATAAGGGGGACAGTCAGGCTGACTAGTGCATCATCTGCACTCGCCATCCGCGTTGACTCATCAAACGCACGCAAAACGTGGCACATGTCCTTCATAGTGGCCCACTCATTAATGGTGAAGTGTGGACGGCGCAAATTGCGTGTTGATTGCGCCTGATGCAGCTGATACTCCATAACTGCTGGCTGCTGCTCACACAACCGCTCCAACATATGTAACGTTGAATTCCACCTGGTGGATACGTCACATATGATGCGATGTTCAGGAAGGCGCAATCTGCGTTGCAGAGCTGCAATGCGCGATCTGGCCATGCTGGAACGTCGCAAGTGAGCGCACTCTAGGCGGACCTTGTGCAGCAGTGCATCAAGATCCGGATAGTCCCTCAAAAAACTCTGCACGACCAAGTTGAGCACATGTGCCAGACATGGTATGTGAGTGAGGTTGCCAAGGCCCAGAGCTGCCACCAGATTTTGGCCATTGTCACACACTACCAAGCCTGGCTGGAGATTCGCTGGCAAAAACCACACGTCGCTCTCCTGCTTGATGGCATTCCAGACCTCCTGCGCTGTGTGGCTTCGATTCCCCATGGGAATTAATTTCAGAACGGCCTGTTGCCGTTTGGCCACGGCTGTGCTCATATCGGTCGCATCAGGTAAGCGTCCACGGGTCCATGTGGAGGTAGACCGTGACGGCTCCTGCAGCGATGATTCTGAGGAACTGGAGTAGGAGGAGGAGTCAATGTGGACAGACTTGATTCCGGCAATCCTTGGAGTTGGCAGAACACGTACAGCGCCACTCGCAAGATCTGTACCCGGCTCCACAACATTCACCCAATGGGCAGTGAGTGAAAGGTATCGTCCCTGGCCATGGGTACTGGTCCACGCATCGGTGGTCAGGTGGACCTTGCTACTGACGGCGTTTAGTAGCGCATGTTTAATTTTTGCCTCAACATGCTTTTGCAGACCAGGGACGGCTTGCCTGCTGAAATAAAATCGGCTGGGCACATTGTATTGTGGGACTGCCAATGCCATTAATTCACGGAAACTGTCAGTCTCCACCAGCCTGAATGACAGCATTTCAAGGGACAGGAGTTTTGCAATGCCAGCATTCAGAGCCTGTGCTCGTGGATGGTTTGCCGAGTATGGCCGTCTTTTATCCCATGCCTGTGCTACCGATGGCTGTTTTGTGGCCTGGGTGTGTGAGGATGACAGGGAACTTGCAGCTGTGGGTGGAATAACACTGTGTCTCTGGACAACAGTGACAGAGGTTCTTCCATGGCGATCCTTTGAGGAAGCCGAACCAGCTGTGTGTGAACTGGAGGAAGAGGCTCCAACACGAGCTGAAGATGTAGGTGCTGCTGTAGGTTGGCCTACATCTCCAGTGTGTCTTTGTAACTCAACAAAGTGCTTTGACCGCACATGTTTCCACATATTTGTTGTATTAAGGTTACTGACACTTTTACCTCTTTTAATTTTTTGATTACACAGCTTGCATTTGACATAGCAAATATCATCTGCAACTGTATCAAAAAAGGACCACGCAGAGCAAGTCCTGGGAGCGCCCGGTTTGGCTGTTGGAAGAGAACTGCTCCGAACGGGTGCCAAACTGGAGGCTACAGGCAAGCGAGTCTGCAGCCTACCTCTCCCTACTGTTTGGACCGTTGGGGCAATCTCTTCCTCAGAGCTGCTCCCACCACCTTCCTGTTCCTCACGCCATGTTGGGTCTTGGACCTCATCATCTCCACCACTACCCTCTTCCAACACCTGCTGTTGTTGGGTGGTCTGGCCAGCACCATGCTCAACAGAAACTGGCAACTGAGTCTCATCATCATCAGATGCGTTCTGCGGTGTGCTGACCATCGGCACTGGCTCACCCGCCTCTTCAGATTCAGAGAGACACAGCTGTTGCGCATCACTGCATACTGCCTCTTCTTCACATTCCAGAATGCTGCTTGGCTGGGCCCCTGTTTGCAAGCCAACAGATTCTGAGAACAGAAGCAGAGACTCAGCTGGCTCCTGTACAGAGCTCTCTGACTGCCTGGGCAATTTGGCAGGCGGTGAAGAGACTGATGGTTGTTCAACAGTGCTGTGGTCCTGAGAGGAGGTGGAAGCTATTGAAGTCGAGGCATTGGCTGCCATCCAACCAACAACGGCTTCAATTTGTTCTTCACGCAGCAGGGGGGTACGCTGAGCTCCTACAAAAGTGCGCATAAAGGAACGCTCACGGGGAAAACTGGTGGATGCTGTGTCACTGGGTGCGGCAGCAGCCACAGAATCCCCACGTCCTCTCCCTGCTGCAAATCCACGGCCTCGACCACGACCACGTGCCTTACTCACTGACTTCTTCATCTTGGTAGATTGATAAAGAAAGTCAGAAAAGTTATAAGGCCTAAGTGTGGTTATTCCTCACAGACTACAGTGAACCCTGCAGACAACTGTTCAGTATCTGTGAAAGGCCCCTTTGTGTACTTCTATAGTGTTTGCAACCAATGTATTGTATACGGATGGAAGCGCGTCACACTAATAGATTAGATTTTTTTCCACTAAAATGGAGCAGCACCAATTAGAGAAAAATGTGAAGGATGAGGCAGTGACACACGCTCAGCAGACTACAACCGGCAGTGGTTGAAGAACAAACTGGAGCGTAATCTGCACTCACAAAATGAAAAGCTCACAGACTACAGTGAACACTGAAACACAACTGTTCAGTAGCTGTTAAAGGCCCCTTTGTGTACTTCTATAGTGTTTGCAACCAATGTATTGTATACGGATGGAAGCGCGTCACACTAATAGATTAGATTTTTTTCCACTAAAATGGAGCAGCACCAATTAGAGAAAAATGTGAAGGATGAGGCAGTGACACACGCTCAGCAGACTACAACCGGCAGTGGTTGAAGAACAAACTGGAGCGTAATCTGCACTCACAAAATGAAAAGCTCACAGACTACAGTGAACACTGAAACACAACTGTTCAGTAGCTGTTAAAGGCCCCTTTGTGTACTTCTATAGTGTTTGCAACCAATGTATTGTATACGGATGGAAGCGCGTCACACTAATAGATTAGATTTTTTTCCACTAAAATGGAGCAGCACCAATTAGAGAAAAATGTGAAGGATGAGGCAGTGACACACGCTCAGCAGACTACAACCGGCAGTGGTTGAAGAACAAACTGGAGCGTAATCTGCACTCACAAAATGAAAAGCTCACAGACTACAGTGAACACTGAAACACAACTGTTCAGTAGCTGTTAAAGGCCCCTTTGTGTACTTCTATAGTGTTTGCAACCAATGTATTGTATACGGATGGAAGCGCGTCACACTAATAGATTAGATTTTTTTCCACTAAAATGGAGCAGCACCAATTAGAGAAAAATGTGAAGGATGAGGCAGTGACACACGCTCAGCAGACTACAACCGGCAGTGGTTGAAGAACAAACTGGAGCGTAATCTGCACTCACAAAATGAAAAGCTCACAGACTACAGTGAACACTGAAACACAACTGTTCAGTAGCTGTTAAAGGCCCCTTTGTGTACTTCTATAGTGTTTGCAACCAATGTATTGTATACGGATGGAAGCGCGTCACACTAATAGATTAGATTTTTTTCCACTAAAATGGAGCAGCACCAATTAGAGAAAAATGTGAAGGATGAGGCAGTGACACACGCTCAGCAGACTACAACCGGCAGTGGTTGAAGAACAAACTGGAGCGTAATCTGCACTCACAAAATGAAAAGCTCACAGACTACAGTGAACACTGAAACACAACTGTTCAGTAGCTGTTAAAGGCCCCTTTGTGTACTTCTATAGTGTTTGCAACCAATGTATTGTATACGGATGGAAGCGCGTCACACTAATAGATTAGATTTTTTTCCACTAAAATGGAGCAGCACCAATTAGAGAAAAATGTGAAGGATGAGGCAGTGACACACGCTCAGCAGACTACAACCGGCAGTGGTTGAAGAACTAACTGGAGCGTAATCTGCACTCACAAAATGAAAAGCTCACAGACTACAGTGAACACTGAAACACAACTGTTCAGTAGCTGTTAAAGGCCCCTTTGTGTACTTCTATAGTGTTTGCAACCAATGTATTGTATACGGATGGAAGCGCGTCACACTAATAGATTAGATTTTTTTCCACTAAAATGGAGCAGCACCAATTAGAGAAAAATGTGAAGGATGAGGCAGTGACACACGCTCAGCAGACTACAACCGGCAGTGGTTGAAGAACTAACTGGAGCGTAATCTGCACTCACAAAATTAAAAGCTCACAGACTACAGTAAACCCTGCAGACAACTGTTCAGTAGCTGTGAAAGGCTCCTTTCTGTACTTCTATAGTGTTTGCAACCAATGTATTGTATACGGATGGAAGCACGTCACACTAATAGATTTGATTTTTTTCTAATATAATGGAGCTGCACCAATTCCACAAAATAAAATAAAAAAAAAAAAGAGTCAGTGACACGTGCAGATGCCTACAAACAGCGGTGGATGCAGAGCAAACTGCAGCGTCACCTGCACTGTCCACACACACCTTGCACAGAGCTGTTAAAACAACACTGGCAAAATGAAGCTTTACACAGCGGTTGGTAAACTTGCCTGCCTCAAGCACAGTAGTACACAAAATCGCAATATCTAACTGTCCCTCAGAGTGAGCAGAGTAGCGTTCTGTCCCTAACTGAGTTCACAGCACAGTGACGCTAAAATGGCTGCGGCGCCTTTTATAGTGCATTCTGACATCATTTCAGCAGCCAATCACAGCCATGCCATTAGTTAAGATGACTGCAGCATTACAGGATGTGCCCACACTTCATAAGATTCATCATTGGCTGACTAACATCACATTGCCTCTCAAAGAATTATGGGAACTTCCGATTCCGGTATACGATATTGAAAAAGTATCGGAATTAAGTATCGGAATTCCGATAACGCGAATATCGGCCGATACCCGATACTTGCGGTATCGGAATGCTCAACACTATTTATGAAGTTAAAAAAAATAGAGTTTGTGGGGGCATTTTTTAGAACTTTTTTTTCATTAATGAGCTGTGTGTAAGCACTTGGTGTAGCATTAATCAAAAAATGTTCTAATATTTCGGGTTATTTATGACTTTTTACATGTATTTCAATTTTTTTGTGGTGCATGTAGAAGAGGGGAATGCTAAAAACAAGCACCCCTACCGACGATGCATCCACAATATTTTTACCTTTGTATTTATTTTTTTGTTTTACTTTATTGTGGTGTTATTTTTTTTTTCACCAGTGTTTTACAGTACTTTTTTTACCATCCCTTCACAATATTTACCTTTTATTTATTCTGTTTATATTTTTTTACTGTATTTTTTCATTAACTGTTAATGTATTTTTTTAATTATTAAAAAAAATATATATATATGAAATATATTTAAAAAAAAAAGGATTTAAAGGAACAGTGCACCTTAAGATGAACCCTTTACCTAAAGAATAAAAATGTAAAAGACGCGTTCTATAGTAAAATGATCACAGGACACAGACTTTTGCTCCTTAAAAGTTTATTACATTAATGTTTCCGAAAATGTGTGCAGTTGCGCTCTTCTGTGAACGAGTTGAAGTGGCGGCATCAAGGGAAACATCTTTCAGTCCTTGGTCTCCCGACGCATCTAGGGAAACATCTTTCAGTCTTTGGTCTCCCGATGCATCAAGGGAAACATCTTTCAGTCTTTGGTCTCCTGACGCATCTAGGGAAACATCTTTCAGTCTTTGGTCTCCCGATGCATCAAGGGAAACATCTTTCAGTCTTTGGTCTCCCGACGCATCAAGGGAAACATCTTTCAGTCTTTGGTCTCCCGACGCATCAAGGAAAACATCTTTCAGTCCTTGGTCTCCCGATGCATCAAGGGAAACATCTTTCAGTCTTTGGTCTCCCGATGCATCAAGGGAAACATCTTTCAGTCTTTGGTCTCCCGACGCATCAAGGGAAACATCTTTCAGTCTTTGGTCTCCCGACGCATCAAGGGAAACATCTTTCAGTCTTTGGTCTCCCGACGCATCAAGGGAAACATCTTTCAGTCTTTGGTCTCCCACGCATCAAGGGAAACATCTTTCAGTCTTTGGTCTCCCGATGCATCAAGGGAAACATCTTTCAGTCTTTGGTCTCCCGACGCATCAAGGGAAACATCTTTCAGTCTTTGGTCTCCCGACGCATCAAGGGAAACATCTTTCAGTCTTTGGTCTCCCGATGCATCAAGGGAAACATCTTTCAGTCTTTGGTCTCCCGACGCATCAAGGGAAACATCTTTCAGTCCTTGGTCTCCCGACACATCAAGGGAAACATCTTTCAGTCCTTGGTCTTCCGACACATCAAGGGAAATATCTTTCAGTCCTTCGTCTTCCGACACATCAAGGGAAACATCTTTCAGTCCTTGGTCTTCCGACTACATTGCACGGCGGCGGCTGAGTCTGCGTCTGCGAACTAAATAATAAGAAAAAGTAATAATCGTCTGCTGCCCACTGAATACTAAAGATTGGTCAGCTCCGCACCAATCCTGCGGCCGACACGATGCTTCAGGGGGCTCCTCCTGGTCCTGTGTCGCCTCCTACGTCTGCTGTGTTCCGTCCTCATTCTTGAAGGCATGATGACAATATAGAGCTTCTTTTCTTCCCGGCCAGGAGCAAGATGACAAATGATGGCTGCAGGCCTCCAGGAGGGATTTTTATAGCAGCTTACTACTGTGACGTCATAATTTGATGGCATACCACGTGGGTGTGGCCCCTTTGTGTAGTCAGAGGGTGTGGTCGGATGATCTCAGCGATTTGCATATTCCGTGACTTCATAAAACTGATGTCATCGAGCGTGTCATGAACATTCTATTTGGAATCCTGACTTCAGCCTCGTTCTGAATAAATATTATAAATATACATTTTTTTAAAATTTCCTATGCTCCCCTCTTTTTCACTTAATTACTAACTTGACAGATGCTTGGGAAAGCTAGCAGTGAGTTCAGTAAATATAATGGCACTCATGATTGTAGTTATTTTAACCTTCCCCTCAAAAAACAGTTATGGACAAAGCAGGACCCTGCCTCATTTATGAAACCAACAAGCTCTGTTTCCCGTAGCAACCAACCATAATGCTGCAGTCCAAGAAAAGCTGATATTTGCTTGGTTGCTATGGGCAACAAGACCAGTTTTGCTTTCCAAATGAGCAAGCATTACCCACATTTTTAAGTCCCAAATCTTGGCGGTAAAAAGCTGACCCCAAGACACTTTGGGTGTGCATAAACCGTGTGTTTTTTTGGCTTTAACGGTCCTGCCAAAATGGTGACTGTTAGTAAGCAAACTAAGGAAGGCGCAGCAGGACACATGCCATAAACACGGTGTTGTCGTCCATAGCAACCAGCATTCCGAGCCACTTAAGAAGTGAAACTGAGATGTGATTGGTTGCTGCAGGCAACAAGTTTACCGTAAATCAGGCCTCGGTGTCCCTTGTGGAGGAGGAGTGCTCCTTTAAAAGACGCCTGAACAGAATTTTTAACATTTCGGGATATTTCTAGATTTTGACAGTGTGACAAAAACCCAGTGTTCGGGGTGCCGAACCCAAACAGTAAGGGTATGTTTCCACTATCAGGAAACAGTCCGGATTAGCTGCGTGTTTGACGCTGTACGTTGGGGCAGCGTCAAACACGCAGCGTCCAGATGTTACAGCATAGTGGAGGGGATTTCAAGAAATCCCGTCTCCACTATGCTGCAAAACATGCAGGCGGAAGACCTGCGTTTCCGGACATGCGGCGCGTCTTTTTAGACCGCAGCATGTCCTAGTCCCTTGCGGCGACGCTACGTCGACGCAAGGGAAATAACACAGGGCTTTGCAGCCCTGCGGTCATTCTGGATGTGTTCTGGATGTGTCCTGAACACATCCAGAATGAGCGCGCGTTCAGAAGGGGGCGGAGCTTTGGGCGGAGGTGGAATTTCCGCTCCGTCCAAAGCGCTGTGTTTCCGTACCATGGAATCACAGCCTTACACGGACTTCCTGGTGAAGTCGGTGTCCGTGTCTGAACATTAGGTGTTTGGTACAGATGCCGAACTTTACTGTTCAGGTTCACCCCTCTCTAGTGATCAGATCTAGCAACGCATGCAATTGTTTAACCTGTTAAATGGCACTGTCATGCATATCAATGGTAGTTGAAAAGCTTTAACATGGCGCAGTCAGTTCAGACAACCATCTGCGACATGATCCATGGGTGCAGATGGGGCGCCTTGGTAGTCGAAGAGCCTACATAAGAGCCACATATCTGACAAGCTATAAATGTTCGGCAATTTCACATTACAATATAGAACTCCAGTATGTTCTACAAGCGATCACAGGTTTAAAAAAAATATATATAATATTATATTTTTTGTTTGTTTTTTTTCGCCATTCATGCCACCTGGGATTTTATTCTCATTTTTCAGTTTATTCCGAAATGAACGGCCCACAACAGTGGAGTTATTGACCCTGCACAATTTTTTTTAAATAAAATGCAGGTAACCCGTTTTACTTAAAGGGAATCTGTCACCCTAAATTGGCGGGATATTTAAATGATGGCAGTCAGGTCAGATGGGCGGTGTTTTGGGTACTTGCCTTAACATGTTGTTCGCCGCTGTCTCCATTATTTCTGGAATTGTAGTCGTTGCCCTCCATATAACGCGCCTGCGCATTGCAATCTGCGGGCAAAGCATACTGCGCGTGCGCAATTCAAGATTGCAATGCGCAGGCGCGTTATATGGAGGACAACGACTACAATTCCCAGAAATAATGGAGACAGCAGCGAACAACATGTTAAGGCAAGTACCCAAAACACCTCCCATCTGACCTGACTGCCATCATTTAAATATCCCGCCAATTTAGGGTGACAGATTCCCTTTAATTGGTGCAGAAAATCTGCAACATCAAAAAAGCCACCAATAAAATCATCTTAGGAACATAACCTAAAAGGCTTAAGGCCTGTGCACACATTGAAGATGACGCTTTTTTTTTTTTCCCTACGCAGATTTGTCACAAAACCTGAATGGTTTCCTGATGCCAGCGAAGTGAAGGAGAGTCCTGAAGTCTCGAGCACACGCTGCTTATTTGTGACTCGAAGATTTTAATGAAAAATTATCCCATTGTATGTTGCATTTGTCCTGCCGAGAGATGCAGAAATATCTGCACCAAATACTTAACCTGTGCGCAGACCATTAAAGAAGATTTCTACAGTTACAATGCACCATACAGGTGTGACTGCGGTGTAATTCGGCTCTCGCACAGGTGCTTGGTTCCTTGCGCCATACTTCGCCCTCTCTGAACCTCATTTATTATTTAGGGAAAAGTATGCATCATGCCCCCATATGTGCACAAGTTTCGGAGACTTGTCGGCAGTGTTCATCCGTGTTCCTTACTAGCTTGTTATCGCCCCCCCATCTCCTTTGCGCAGGCGGAGGGCTTCCCAATGTCACATGTGGTCTCTTCCGTCAACAGCAGCACATTTTCCCGGCTGCCTCATTAGGCGTGCCGCTTGTTGTGCCGAATACCTAAGCGGTACAACCCTGATGTGTTTGTATCTTTTGAATGTCACATAAGTATTTAATAAATATGTCATTAAAAATCATAGAAAGTCCAAGGCACCAGACGTTCTCCTCCATGGGATCTCTTTATTAATTACTGCACACAAAATATAAAAAGTACAAACAACGTTTTGGCAACATAAGGCCTTTTTCAAGCCAAACATAAAAGAAGTGTGCATACTTGGCTTGAAAAAGGCCCTATGTGGATGAAATGTCTTTTGTACTTTTTATGCAGTAATTAATAAAGCGATTCATAGAATGTTATTTCTGCATGAAGGGGATCATGATGGGGCATATTCTACATGAAGGGGATTATGATGTGGCATATTTCTACATGAAGGGGATCATGATGGGGCATATTCTACATGAAGGGGATCATGATGGGGCATATTTCTACATGAAGGGGATCATGATGGGGCATATTCTACATGAAGGGGATCATGATGGGGCATATTTCTACATGAAGGGGATCATGATGGGACATATTACTACATGAAGGGGATCATGATGGGGCATTTTTCTGCATGAAGGGGATCATGATGGGCATATTTCTACATGAAGGGGATCATGATGGGGCATATTAATACAAGAAGGGGATCATGATGGGCAGGGCCGGCGTCAGCACCCGGCACACCCGGGCAAGTGCCGGGGCCCTGAGCAGGCGGGGGGGCCCACTTGCAGTCTGGCACCCCCGCGCCCGTTAGCGGAGGAGAGCGGTGTCAGCGCCGCCACTGGGCCCCCCCCCGCTTGCTCAGGGCCCTGGCAGCAGCTGGCACAATACTTACCTCTCCCGTGCCTCCGCTGCCGCAGCTCCGGGCTCCAGGGGGCACCGGCGCTTCCTCTCACAGCAGCGCCGCTGAATGACGTCATCATTCAGCGGCCGGCTGTGGCAGAGAGCGCGAGGACACCGGACAGGTAAGACGTGTGTCTCTGTGTGTGTCTCTGTGTGTGTCTGTGTGTATGTAGTGTTGTGCTTTGTGTGTGTGTGTGTGTGTGTGTGTGTATGTGTATGTATGTGAGAGAGTGCTTGTGTGCTGTGGTGCTGTCTGTGTGTGATGATGGGCAGGCATTGCTGATAATGGGGAGGCATTGATGATGATGATGGGAGAAGATGATGATGGGCAGGCATTGCTGATAATGGGGAGGCATTGATGATGATGGGGAGAAGATGATGATAATGGGCAGGCATTGATGATAATGGGCAGGCATTGATGATGGGAGAAAGATGATGATGGGCAGGCATTGATGATGATGGGGAGGAGATGATGATGGGCAGGCATTGCTGATAATCGGGAGGCATTGATGATGATGGGGAGGCCATGATGATGATGGGGAGGCCATGATGATGATGGGCAGGCATTGATGATGGGGAGGCGATGATGATGATGGGCAGGCATTGATGATAATGGGGAGGCCATGATGATGATGGGGAGGCCATGATGATGATGGGGAGGCCATGATGATGATGGGGAGGCAATGATGATGATGGGGAGGCAATCATGATGATAATGGGGAGTCTTTCCACAGCGCCCTTTCCTGAGCCGTAACAGTGCAGAACGCAGTACAGCGCAGAGGAGAGCTCCATATTTTGTATGGAGCATTATATGGGGACCAGTATCCTGTATGGAGCATTATATGGGGACCAGTATCCTGTATGGAGCATTATATTGGGTCCAGTATTCTGTATGGAGCATTATTTTGGGTCCAGTATTCTGTATGGAGCATTATATTGGCGGTGACATCCTGCATGGGGTATTATATGGGTGATGAGGGGAGACTGTGGTGCCCATAATATTGTATGGAGGACTGTACTGTCCAGTCTGTTCTGTGCGCTGTGAGGATTTGGCGGTTTTTGAGCTATTGTACAATTTACAATAGATATCACTCATGTAATGGAAGAAGTGAAGTATTTGGCATTGTACTGTACCCATATTTCTCTGCTGTATCTGTGCATCATGAATCGTGGTCTGTGTGAAAGGGGCCCACTGAGGCTCTTTCGCCCGTGGCCCATAAAAACCTGGCCTGATGATGGGGCATATTACTACAAGAAGGGGGATCATGATGGGGCATATTTCTACATGAAGGGGATCATGATGGGGCATTTCTACAAGAAGGGGATCATGATGGGGCATATTAATACAAGAAGGGGATCATGATGGGGCATATCTACATGTAGGGGATCATGATGGGCATATTTCTACATGAAGGGGATCATGATGGGGCATTTCTACATGAAGGGGATCATGATGGGGCATATTTCTACATGAAGGGGATCATGATGGGGCATTTCTACAAGAAGAGGATCATGATGGGGCATATTACTGCAAGAAGGGGGATCATGATGGGGCATATTTCTACATGAAGGGATCATGATGGGGCATTTCTGCATGAAGGGGATCATGATGGGGCATATTAATACAAGAAGGGGATCATGATGGGGCATTTTTCTGCATGAAGGGGATCATGATGGGGCATATTTCTACATGAAGGGGATCATGATGGGGCATTTCTACATGAAGGGGATCATGATGGGGCATATCACTAGAAGAAGGGGATCATGATGGGGCATATTACTGCAAGAAGGGGGATCATGATGGGGCACTTTTCTGCATGAAGAGATCATGATGGGGCATTTCTGCATGAAGGGGATCATGATGGGCATATTACTACAAGAAGGGGATCATGATGGGGCATTTTTCTGCATGAAGGGGATCATGATGGGCATATTAATACAAGAAGGGGATCATGATGGGGCATATTAATACAAGAAAGGGATCATGATGGGACATATGTCTACATGAAGGGGATCATGATGGGGCATATTACTACATGAAGGGGATCATGATGGGGCATATTAATACAAGAAGGGGATCATGATGGGACATATTTCTACATGAAGGGGATCATGATGGGGCATTTCTACATGAAGGGGATCATGATGGGGCATATTACTACATGAAGGGGATCATGATGGGCATATTTCTGCATGAAGGGGATCATGATGGGCATATTTCTGCATGAAGGGGATCATGATGGGGCATATTAATACAAGAAGGGATCATGATGGGGCATATTAATACAAGAAAGGGATCATGATGGGACATATTTCTACATGAAGGGGATCATGATGGGGCATATTACTACATGAAGGGGATCATGATGGGGCATATTAATACAAGAAGGGGATCATGATGGGACATATTTCTACATGAAGGGGATCATGATGGGGCATTTCTACATGAAGGGGATCATGATGGGGCATATTAATACAAGAAGGGGATCATGATGGGCATATTTCTGCATGAAGGGGATCATGATGGGGCATATTTCTACATGAAGGGGATCATGATGGGGCATTTCTACATGAAGGGGATCATGATGGGGCATATTACTACATGAAGGGGATCATGATGGGGCATTTCTACATGAAGGGGATCATGATGGGGCATATTAATACAAGAAGGGGATCATGATGGGGCATTTTTCTACATGAAGGGGATCATGATGGGGCATTTCTACATGAAGGGGATCATGATGGGGCATATTAATACAAGAAGGGGATCATGATGGGGCATTTTTCTGCATGAAGGGGATCATGATGGGGCATATTTCTACATGAAGGGGATCATGATGGGGCATTTCTACATGAAGGGGATCATGATGGGCATATTACTGCAAGAAGGGGGATCATGATAGGCATATTTCTACATGAAGGGGATCATGATGGGGCATTTCTACATGAAGGGGATCATGATGGGCATATTTCTACATGAAGGGGATCATGATGGGGCATTTCTACATGAAGGGGATCATGATGGGGCATTTCTACATGTAGGGGATCATGATGGGCATATTTCTACATGAAGGGGATCATGATGGGGCATTTCTACATGAAGGGGATCATGATGGGCATATTACTACAAGAAGGGGATCATGATGGGGCATTTTTCTGCATGAAGGGGATCATGATGCGGCATTTCTACATGTAGGGGATCATGATGGGAATTTTCTACATGAAGGGGATCATGATGGGGCATTTCTACATGAAGGGATAATGATGGGGCATATTACTACAAGAATGGGATCATGATGGGGCATTTCTGCATGAAGGGGATCATGATGGGGCATATTTCTGCATGAAGGAGATCATGATGGGGCATTTCTACATGAAGGGGATCATGATGGGGCATATTACTACAAGAAGGGGATCATGATGGGGCATTTCTACAAGAAGGGGATCATGATGGGGCATATTCTACATGAAGGGATCATGATGGGGTATATTTCTACATGAAGGGAATCATGATGGGGCATTTCTACATGAAGGGGATCATGATGGGGCATAATACTACAAGAAGGGATCATGATGGGGCATTCTGCATGAAGGGGATCATGATGGGGCATTTCTACATGAAGGGGATCATGATGGGGCATTTCTACATGAAGGGGATTATGATGGGGCATAATACTACAAGAAGGGGATCATGATGGGGCATTTCTGCATGAAGGGATCATGATGGGGCATTTCTACATGAAGGATCATGATGGGCATTCTGCAAAGGGGATCAAGATGGGGCATTTCTACATGAAGGGGATCATGATGGGGCATAATACTACATGAAGGGAATCATGATGGGGCATTTCTACATGAAGGGATCATGATGGGGCATTTGGCACTTTTGGCACGTCGTCATAATAATTGAGTTTTAGGTTGCAGTTTGGGCGCTCGTCTCAGAAAGGTTCGCCATCACTGCCCTAGGGTGTAATTCATCTGGACCAGGAGATTTAAATTCATTAAATTAGCTAAGTGTTCCATGGAGGAGAATGTCTGGTGCCTTGGTTTTTCTTTGATTTTTTACTGATCTTGCAATATTCTGGAGACTTGTACCAAGATTCACCGACAACAGAGAGAGGTGCATGGGAGTAAAGATTCTTCTATAAAACAGGTTAAATATCAGGCAATATTCGTACCAGTTAATATACATGCACTTACTGTAGACAAATTTTCTAGTAATGAATGAGCCTCTTAGCATATGACTAAAAATGTATACATAATATTTGATGATGGAGAAGTCTACACCATGGAAAGCAGCGATGACAGAGTGGCGACATACAAACAATAATCCATCCCATGAATGGCAGCGCTTCCCAGGACTCACATCCAAAGATGATATTTCATATTTTTTTATTTAATAAGTTAAAATGGATGAGATACAACGCGTTTCGGATACAGTATATATCCTTCATCAGGTATCATAAAAACACAGTACAAATCCTAATAATATAAAATTTTAACTTATTAAATAATAAAAAAATATGAAATATCATCTTTGGATGTGAGTCCTGGGAAGCGCTGCCATTCATGGGCTGGATGTGCCTTTCTTGATTTACTCATCCTGTGTGAGCCTGAATCTGGCTCTTTCACTTGGATCCACCCGAGGCAAGCTGCAAGCCCTGTCTATTGAAAAGTATCCCAGAAGGATTTTTGAGGATATACAATCTAAAGCCATATTAGTCTTCTATCAGGTGAGTGCATAAAATTGTGCACACTCTAAAGACTATAATATTGTTTTTACGCACTTAGGGCGCCGCGATTTGTCTATTCTTCTCTCCCAAACAGGGTTTTTTTTTTTTGTATACAAACAATAATGGATACGGTAATATAGAATACACTCTGGATCTATGTGCCTTTTAGATAGACCAGAACTCAATATTTACATTAAATGAAAATCCATTTTGTACCATGCAATCCGGAGATCCCAGAAGTGTAAGTGGATGCACAGCACTGGATAAACATGCAGAGGTGGTGGAAACTCTTGTTGGTTGGGAGTGAAATAAAAAGGCCATATTTCCTATGTGTTTAATATATACAACAATAGGATTTTATGAAGGGAGTGAAATCAGAGCGTTAACAGTTCCTGGTTCCCGATACAATATCTGGAACTTCACTCCTCTTTGTGATGTGCAGCATGATTGTTTTTTTGGTCCCCTTAGCTTCTGAAGCCCTTGTGTCCCCCTAAAAAAGTTTTTAATCTTGGGGGTACAGATAAAAGCAAATGTAATAGTGTGTTCACATTGTGTATTATAGTTCTACAGTGAAAATGCCATCAATTGGATTATTTTTGAATACCCCAAAAAAGTTTATTAAACATACACATCATTTTCACTATATTCCTTACCCCTTAGAGGGAGTCTGTCACCAGGCTTTTGCTACCTCATCGGAGAGCAGTATGATGTAGAGGCAGAGACCCTGATTCCAGTGATGTATCACTTTGTTTACAGGGTGCAGCAGTTATGATAGAATTACAGTTTTCTCTGCTGCAGATCTAGCAGAGCTCAGGGAACAGCTATGGGGGCTGCCTGTGCACCCTCCTACGCTAACCTGTTCCTGGGGCTGTGGGAGAGGGACACGGTCCTTGACACCCCTGGACATTGCTCTGTCATCTCATGGCTGCGATACATCGATGACGTGTTTTTCATCTGGCAGGGCTCCACGTCGCAACTTGATTCTTTCCTTCATCAGCTTAACGTTAATGAGTACAACATTAAACTAACCTGGAAATACAGTCAAGCCGCAATTGACTTTTTAGATATCAACATTTTCAAATCGGCTGACGGAACAATCGGCACTGATATATTTCGGAAGGCTACTGCCACCAACGCACTTCTGCATTTCTCCTCTTCTCCTCTTCTCACCTCCCTAAGCTTAAAAGCTCCATACCCGTTGGCCAATTTCTGCGAGCACGCCAAATTTGTTCGGACAATTCATCATTCCATAAGCAAGCACGTGATCTGGCCAATCGATTTAAAAACAGAGGCTATCCTGATAGAGATATCATGAGAGGCTATACACGGGCAGCCAATTCCAATCGGTCTACCCTCTTAACCCAAGTCTCCAAAAATAAGAAAACCCAATATGACCAATCAGGACCATGGTTTGTTACCAATTTTAACTGTAATTGGATGGAAATTAACAAAATCCTGCAAAAACATTGGTCTGTATTACTAACGGACAGGATCTTAAAACAACAACTGACTTCTTTTCCATCCATCTCCTGGCGTAGATCACAAAACTTGAGTGATATTCTTGCAGTAGTCATTATGTACCCCCTAAACACAACTTTTTTTCTGCAACCAATAAGGGTCCCCCCTGGGGTAGCTTTCCTTGTGGAAATTGTTCTGCATGCCAATTCATTCCTAGGTCCAAAGAATTCTTCAATTCCGATAGAGATAAAACGTACAGGATAGTCCATCATATTACTTGCAACACAGAGGCAGTGATTTATCACGCTTGCTGCCCCTGTGACCGTATCTATATCGGTATGACTACAAGACCTCTCAAAGTAAGAGTACAGGAACACGTTAGAGACATTAAAAATGCAGTAAATTGTTCTGATCTAAGTTCTCTTAAAACAATCCCTAAACACTTTTTTGAATTCCATGGCAGCAACCCAAAAGGTTTCTCTGTCAGAGGTATCGACCATATTTATATGGGCATTCGTGGTGGAAATCTGAAAAAGAAACATCTACAAAAAGAAACACGTTGGATAGTAACACTAATACCCTCATGCCCAAAGGCCTAAATGAGGCCATCAGTTTCAAGTCCTTTCTTTAATATTGTATTTTTGTTTGTATTTTTGTTTGTGTCTTTGTTTGGTTTTGCTTTTGTTGTCACTTTATATTATCTGTTTTTATCTTAGTATATTATCTTATTTTATTTGTACAGTACATCCTATGTACCTGACCGTCATACCTGCTTCCTGACCTCTCCTTATGCTTGTCAGCACAATGATGGACTACTATCAACTATATAAAGACTTTTTCTTTTTTCTCTTTTCTTGATTCCTGTATATGGACAGATTTATAAAGACTTTCTTTTGATTTATTGTGGTTATTTTTAGGTTATTTTAAGAGTGAAAATAATTTTTCTTGCCACAAATGTCATCAGACGGCATCATTATTATATACTTGTTATATGTCGTATGTGGCGTTTGATTTTTGTGTTGAATTTTATATGTTATATACTATCTACAACACTTAAGTCTATGGAGAATGTATAGCTCAAATTAGGAATAATATTATGTGCAGAACTCTGCCAATTGAGCGTAATAGCTCTCTGATTGGCCATGCGTTTGTCAGTATAAATATGACTCGTATAGTTGCCATACTCTATACATTATCTATATATGATGCCCTATATATTCTTCTTAACTAGCCAATGGAGATGAATGCCTACCTCTATATAGATTAGGTTTTTCTACTTTATTTCACAATCTCAACTTAGCTCTTTTCATACCTCGTCATCATATCACAACTCTATACTTATCTATTACATATCTTCTTCCTGTTCTCTTTCGTAACTTCTCCTGCTGACTTCTTGGAGCCATTGTGCAGACGCGACTCTGACGTGCGCTGCACCCAACCGTGATGTGGCCGGCCGGGCGCGCTGCCGCGGAGATGGGATGGGATGACTTCGGTCCTCCCTCCCATCTGTTGTGACGCGCGCCGGCCCGCCCCCTCACGGGACAGTGCATCACGCACAGCTCGCACCGATTCGCAGGTCAATCAATCAGGTCAGGTACAAATCCTCCCACCCTCCCCAAACTAGCCACGCCTCCTGACGAAGCCAAGGCGGTGAAACGCGCGTCGAGGCTCCTGTGCGTTCTCCCAACCTCTCTGCTCACGGCACTTACATGTCACAAGGTATTTTACATGAATATAAGAAAATGAAGGAAAAAGGGATCCAGCTTCAATAAAATCTTCATCTTTATTGATTCATAAAAACATGAATAATGGCATGCTCCTGGACAAGCTCAGGACAAGGCTACGCGTTTCGATCACAGGGATCTTTATCACAGCTGACATATTCAGACAAAGGCACATATTTAAGACAAAGGAAGACCAATCACGATCAGAAAAAATGTCATGTGATTTTTGACAAGTCCTTTAACAATTTTCACATAACGAATAAAGAAAAAAAAAAAAAACACAATATTTGCACAAATAAAATCAATGCAAAGAAATAAAATTAATAATGGAACATCAATTCGTTTCTTTTGTTGAGACCAAATGGATGTCTGGTATGTAGATTAAAGATCCAGAAAGCTTCACGTGTGAGGAGTCGCTGACGTGCATCTCCACCTCGGGCAGACAGGTTAACACTTTCAATACCTGTGACTTGGAAGGAAGAAACATTGCGAGCATGCTGAAAAATAAAATGTTTAGCAGCAGCAGAAATATTGCGATTCGAAGAAACATTCTTTACATCCTGCAAATGTTCAGCGATCCTGATTTTTAGTTTCCTAGTAGTGCAGCCTATATAAGATAAATTGCAAGTAGTGCACATAATTTTATATACCACATAGCATGAATTACAATTAATATATTTGTTAATGGTATAGATCGCAGTGCTGTCATTATTTTCAAAGGTTTTCGTTACACAAACATATTTGCAAAGTGCACATCTATTGTGGCCACATTTATAAAAACCTTTATGTTCTAACCACGATGTTTTATGAGAAGAGAAATTATTACTGAACATGCTTGGAGAAACTTTGTTACCAATAGATGGCGCTTTCCTTGAAACAACATTAATACCTGATGAAAGAATGTCAGCAAGAGAGGGATCTTCATATAAAATAGGCAGCGATCTCAAAATGATTTTTTTGATGTCCCCAAATTGAGGACTATATTGAGCACAAAAATATGGTTTCACTGCAAGATCATTTTTTTGTTGTCGCCCTCCACTAATGAGATCCTCTCTGTTTTTATTACTTACAATTGTTCGTGCTCTTTTTAATGACCATTTAGGATAATTTCTGTTTTTTAATTTTGTATCCACACAATTAAATTCCGTTTCCAAAGCTGTAGGATCGCTGCAGTTTCTCAAAATTCTGGTATATTCACCCAAAGGAATCGATTTAATAGTATGTTTGGGGTGACTGCTTGCTGCATGCAAGATAGAATTACCAGCACAAGGTTTGCTGAACGTTTTAGTAATAATAACAGAGTCATGTACCCCATATAAATCAAGATCCAAAAAAGAAATTTTGTTATGATGAAATTTATGAGTAAAATGTATGTTGAATGAATTAGAATTGATATAATCAATAAATCCGGATATGGCAGGTACATCACCACTCCAAATGATGAGTAAATCATCAATATATCTACCATACCAAGCAATCGAGTCAATAAATGGATTAGTAGCTGAAAAAATAAAAAAATATTCCCAATATGACATAACAAGATTAGCTAGGGATGGCGCGAATTTCGCACCCATCGCCACGCCAGATTTTTGTAAAAAAAATTTATTGTCAAATGAGAAAAAATTGTGGGTTAATAAAAATTGAATAACTTGTAAAATATAATTAATGAGATCCTGGGAATAATTACTGAATTTCGTTAAGACAAACTGCAGCGCTGTCATGGCAACATTGTAAGGTATACAGGTATATAAAGAAGTCACATCACAACATAACCAAGTATTTTCTTTAGACCAGATTTTCTTGGAAAACATTCTCAGCACTTCTTTAGAATCTTTAATATAACCAGGAGTGATTTGTACTAGTGGTTGAAGTAGTGAGTCCACCCATTCACCCAGATGTTCATTTAAAGATCCAATCCCTGAGACAATAGGTCTCATGGGGGGGATTTTCATATCCTTGTGAATTTTTGGGAGACCATGCATGATAGGGATAATAGGATGAGACACTGTGAGATAATCAATTTGTTTTTTGGTTAAAATGCCAAGGCTAAAACCCTCATTGATAATTTGGATAATCTCACTTTTAAATTTATCAGTGGGATTTGTATGGAGTTTTTCATATACATCACTGTCAGACAAGAGAGACATAATTTGAGAATGATAATCCTCTTTATTCAGGATAACTACCATGCCACCCTTGTCCGACATTTTAATTATTATATCTGACATACTTTTGATCTCATCTAATGCAGTTTTCTGGGCTTTTGTTAAATTGGAATGATTTCTGCTGCTGCCCATTTTAACCCTATCATGAAGGATTTTTAAATCCCTCTCTATCACCTCCTGGTATTTAGTCATGCAATCAGGCCTGGATTGAATGGGATAAAAAGAGGGATTTTTTGTTTTAAACACAGGTGCATGAATGGTATCAGATTCATTATCATAGGAATGAGTAGACAAACTAAACAAAGTGTTGAGAGATACCTGTTCTCTGAAAGACAAGTCAGTAAATTCATTATTATATGTCAGCGACTCCTGCAAAGGGGTCTCATCAGAATGATTTAAAAAATGCTTTTTGATGGTAAGGTCTCGCATAAACTTATTGACGTCCAAAATAGTAGAAAAAAGATTGAAATTCTGATCGGGCACAAAATTCAGACCTAAGGACAAAACATCTAATTGCGTTTTGGTAAAGTCTCGTGCAGATAAATTCAAGACATTATCATGGTTTATTATTTGCGATAATTCTTCCTGCGGCGTGTAATCATGACATGATCTTTGTCGGTGTTTTCTGCCACCCCGCCTTTTACGTTTTTTGAATGACGAAAAAACTTTGTGGTGTGAACACTGTCATTAGAGGAAACACTCAGATTATTGTCAGATGAATCCAACTCAGAGGATGTAAAACAGACATGTGGTTTAGATACCGGTTCATTGAGAGCATGGTTGCGTTTTAAAATAGATTTAGGAGTTCTATGACCCCGCTCCCAATGGCCCCAGTCATAGACTTTCTTGGTTGAATAGTCTCTTAGATCACGAGAAAATTTTCTTTTTTTCCGGTCCATGATATCCTTTTCTAGGCTAGAGACATTATCTTGCATTTTAGCCACAAGTGAGTCATACTGAGTCAACGATTTAAATTCAGTGAGCGCAGTATCTGCATCATTCATTTGTTTCTGAATATCCTCCAATTTATTACTCTCATGTTTGACTATGAGTTGCATTAGTTTGGAAGAACAATTACTGAGTATCTGATTCCACTCTTCAATGAAAATGTCAGAAAAAATTGTAGTGGGGATTTTTTTAATACGAAGCCCCCTTGGAATCATATCCTTAGCTAGATAATTTTGGAGGGTAGTATGATCCCACCACAACTTTGTTTCTTGAAGCAAAAGTTTTTCCATTTTGTTGATATTTTCATTCAGATCAGGCATGTCTGGAATTTCGTTAATATCACCAGAAAACACTTGTGCCGCTTTGACAGATCTGTCTTGAACAAAAATAGATGCCATAATAAAGCTGGTGCCTGAGCTTAATGACTGAGTCCACTTTCAAAATACTTGAAAATATTGAGCATGAAACCGGGGGCACGGTAATCAAAAGTACAAATATAGGAACGCTAACCAGCTCACCGGTGGTGAGCCCCCGGTTTCATGCTCAATATTTTCAAGTATTTTGAAAGTGGACTCAGTCATTAAGCTCAGGCACCAGCTTTATTATGGCATCTATTTTTGTTCAAGACAGATCTGTCAAAGCGGCACAAGTGTTTTCTGGTGATATTAACGAAATTCCAGACATGCCTGATCTGAATGAAAATATCAACAAAATGGAAAAACTTTTGCTTCAAGAAACAAAGTTGTGGTGGGATCATACTACCCTCCAAAATTATCTAGCTAAGGATATGATTCCAAGGGGGCTTCGTATTAAAAAAATCCCCACTACAATTTTTTCTGACATTTTCATTGAAGAGTGGAATCAGATACTCAGTAATTGTTCTTCCAAACTAATGCAACTCATAGTCAAACATGAGAGTAATAAATTGGAGGATATTCAGAAACAAATGAATGATGCAGATACTGCGCTCACTGAATTTAAATCGTTGACTCAGTATGACTCACTTGTGGCTAAAATGCAAGATAATGTCTCTAGCCTAGAAAAGGATATCATGGACCGGAAAAAAAGAAAATTTTCTCGTGATCTAAGAGACTATTCAACCAAGAAAGTCTATGACTGGGGCCATTGGGAGCGGGGTCATAGAACTCCTAAATCTATTTTAAAACGCAACCATGCTCTCAATGAACCGGTATCTAAACCACATGTCTGTTTTACATCCTCTGAGTTGGATTCATCTGACAATAATCTGAGTGTTTCCTCTAATGACAGTGTTCACACCACAAAGTTTTTTCGTCATTCAAAAAACGTAAAAGGCGGGGTGGCAGAAAACACCGACAAAGATCATGTCATGATTACACGCCGCAGGAAGAATTATCGCAAATAATAAACCATGATAATGTCTTGAATTTATCTGCACGAGACTTTACCAAAACGCAATTAGATGTTTTGTCCTTAGGTCTGAATTTTGTGCCCGATCAGAATTTCAATCTTTTTTCTACTATTTTGGACGTCAATAAGTTTATGCGAGACCTTACCATCAAAAAGCATTTTTTAAATCATTCTGATGAGACCCCTTTGCAGGAGTCGCTGACATATAATAATGAATTTACTGACTTGTCTTTCAGAGAACAGGTATCTCTCAACACTTTGTTTAGTTTGTCTACTCATTCCTATGATAATGAATCTGATACCATTCATGCACCTGTGTTTAAAACAAAAAATCCCTCTTTTTATCCCATTCAATCCAGGCCTGATTGCATGACTAAATACCAGGAGGTGATAGAGAGGGATTTAAAAATCCTTCATGATAGGGTTAAAATGGGCAGCAGCAGAAATCATTCCAATTTAACAAAAGCCCAGAAAACTGCATTAGATGAGATCAAAAGTATGTCAGATATAATAATTAAAATGTCGGACAAGGGTGGCATGGTAGTTATCCTGAATAAAGAGGATTATCATTCTCAAATTATGTCTCTCTTGTCTGACAGTGATGTATATGAAAAACTCCATACAAATCCCACTGATAAATTTAAAAGTGAGATTATCCAAATTATCAATGAGGGTTTTAGCCTTGGCATTTTAACCAAAAAACAAATTGATTATCTCACAGTGTCTCATCCTATTATCCCTATCATGCATGGTCTCCCAAAAATTCACAAGGATATGAAAATCCCCCCCATGAGACCTATTGTCTCAGGGATTGGATCTTTAAATGAACATCTGGGTGAATGGGTGGACTCACTACTTCAACCACTAGTACAAATCACTCCTGGTTATATTAAAGATTCTAAAGAAGTGCTGAGAATGTTTTCCAAGAAAATCTGGTCTAAAGAAAATACTTGGTTATGTTGTGATGTGACTTCTTTATATACCTGTATACCTTACAATGTTGCCATGACAGCGCTGCAGTTTGTCTTAACGAAATTCAGTAATTATTCCCAGGATCTCATTAATTATATTTTACAAGTTATTCAATTTTTATTAACCCACAATTTTTTCTCATTTGACAATAAATTTTTTTTACAAAAATCTGGCGTGGCGATGGGTGCGAAATTCGCGCCATCCCTAGCTAATCTTGTTATGTCATATTGGGAATATTTTTTTATTTTTTCAGCTACTAATCCATTTATTGACTCGATTGCTTGGTATGGTAGATATATTGATGATTTACTCATCATTTGGAGTGGTGATGTACCTGCCATATCCGGATTTATTGATTATATCAATTCTAATTCATTCAACATACATTTTACTCATAAATTTCATCATAACAAAATTTCTTTTTTGGATCTTGATTTATATGGGGTACATGACTCTGTTATTATTACTAAAACGTTCAGCAAACCTTGTGCTGGTAATTCTATCTTGCATGCAGCAAGCAGTCACCCCAAACATACTATTAAATCGATTCCTTTGGGTGAATATACCAGAATTTTGAGAAACTGCAGCGATCCTACAGCTTTGGAAACGGAATTTAATTGTGTGGATACAAAATTAAAAAACAGAAATTATCCTAAATGGTCATTAAAAAGAGCACGAACAATTGTAAGTAATAAAAACAGAGAGGATCTCATTAGTGGAGGGCGACAACAAAAAAATGATCTTGCAGTGAAACCATATTTTTGTGCTCAATATAGTCCTCAATTTGGGGACATCAAAAAAATCATTTTGAGATCGCTGCCTATTTTATATGAAGATCCCTCTCTTGCTGACATTCTTTCATCAGGTATTAATGTTGTTTCAAGGAAAGCGCCATCTATTGGTAACAAAGTTTCTCCAAGCATGTTCAGTAATAATTTCTCTTCTCATAAAACATCGTGGTTAGAACATAAAGGTTTTTATAAATGTGGCCACAATAGATGTGCACTTTGCAAATATGTTTGTGTAACGAAAACCTTTGAAAATAATGACAGCACTGCGATCTATACCATTAACAAATATATTAATTGTAATTCATGCTATGTGGTATATAAAATTATGTGCACTACTTGCAATTTATCTTATATAGGCTGCACTACTAGGAAACTAAAAATCAGGATCGCTGAACATTTGCAGGATGTAAAGAATGTTTCTTCGAATCGCAATATTTCTGCTGCTGCTAAACATTTTATTTTTCAGCATGCTCGCAATGTTTCTTCCTTCCAAGTCACAGGTATTGAAAGTGTTAACCTGTCTGCCCGAGGTGGAGATGCACGTCAGCGACTCCTCACACGTGAAGCTTTCTGGATCTTTAATCTACATACCAGACATCCATTTGGTCTCAACAAAAGAAACGAATTGATGTTCCATTATTAATTTTTATTTCTTTGCATTGATTTTATTTGTGCAAATATTGTGTTTTTTTTTTTTGTTTTTTTTTCTTTATTCGTTATGTGAAAATTGTTAAAGGACTTGTCAAAAATCACATGACATTTTTTCTGATCGTGATTGGTCTTCCTTTGTCTTAAATATGTGCCTTTGTCTGAATATGTCAGCTGTGATAAAGATCCCTGTGATCGAAACGCGTAGCCTTGTCCTGAGCTTGTCCAGGAGCATGCCATTATTCATGTTTTTATGAATCAATAAAGATGAAGATTTTATTGAAGCTGGATCCCTTTTTCCTTCATTTTCTTATGTATCTTCACGTTTGATCAAGCGGAGGATCCGTGCTTCTACAAACCGGTGAGCTGGTTAGCGTTCTTATATTTTACATGAATAGACATTTAAGTATTTGCTGTTATAATCTATGTGTAGCTTGTTGCGCTTTACACTGGATAGAATCGTTACAATATTTACTTCAAGCTTCCACTGGCTTTCATTAGTTGCGATATGCTTAGCATTTTGCCACTTTATTTAGCTCCTGGCAGTTATTATGCAGCCTAATCATTTCCAACGGCAACTATATCTGTACAGCACTAATGAAGAAGTTTGACTGTTTAAATCCTGCTTGTTACACTTTGCTACTTACTTATCTGCAGACTCGTTGGGAGACGTTTTTGTTTCTCTATGTGTGCTCATTTTCCAACTGCTGCACACCTGTTCTCTTCAGCTGTTATTTAACCCCTCACATGAACACTTTGTTTTGTCTAATTTATACTTATGTTTAATATATGTAATAAACTTAAAAATTTTTTTTGATTAAACCCCCTGTTTGTGGATTTATATTATTATCATTATCTCTATCCTTATTCTTATGGGATTACATGCTGTGATTAGATAATTAACTTTGGGTGTTTTTTATAAGAAACATATAGCCACTTTTCTATGTTTTTGGTTCTGAGCGCTCAGAATGCTGAGCTGTGTATAACCCTGCCCACACTCCTGATTGGCCTCTTTTTGTGTACATTGTACATTGACAGAAAGCTGCTAATCAGTGGAGGGGGCGGGGTTACACAAAGCAGTTGACTAGGAGGCATGAGACACCTAGTCCTGGAGTCAGAGGCGTAGCTAGGGTTTTGGTTTAGGGGGGGCGAAACTTCTGAGTGGGCCCCTAACCAGAGAACCTCAGCAAATGACCGCGCCGTTGCCAAAAATAATCTATATAAAAAGACCAATATTGATATCACCGCCATATGGTCAGTGGTAAATAACACCAGTCCTACAGAACATATAAGAGATCATAGCAGAGTTACAGATAATGACTTACCGCTGACGGTCTTTCTGATGGAATCGTTCACTTTTCATGTCTTTTTCATCTGGCCCAGACCGACATAACGACTCCTCCAGCCAGGACTCGACTACAGAGAATACAACAAAGACACGTTTCACTTCTTATATTGTCAGCACTGTCACGGTCACCAATTGGATTATTCTCAACCTGTACAAACTCCTCATCCTGCTGATACCCCAATACTGAGCCACTGCTGTCGTATGTGTCCCTATTACTGCACCGGATACCCAAATACTGAGCCGCTGCTGCCTTATGAGTCCCTATTACTGCTCCTGATACCTCAATACTGAGCCGCTGCTGCAGTATGTGTCCCTATTACTGCTCCTGATACCCCAATACTGAGCCGCTGCTGCCATATGTGTCCCTATTGCTGCACCTCATATCCCAATACTGAGCCGCTGCTGCCATATGTGCCCCTATTACTGCACGTGATACCCCAATACTGAGCCTCTGCTGCTGTATGTGTCACTATTACTGCTCCTGATACCCCAATACTGAGCCTCTGCTGCAGTATGTGTCCCTATTACTGCACCTCATATCCCAATACTGAGCCGCTGCTGCAGTATGTGTCCCTATTACTGCACGTGATACCCCAATACTGAGCCGCTGCTGCCATATGTGCCCTATTACTGCACGTGATACCCCAATACTGAGCCGCTGCTGCCGTATGTGTCCCTATTGCTGCACCTGATACCCCAATACTGAGCCGCTGCTGCTGTATGTGTCCCTATTACTGCACCTGATACCCCAATACTGAGCCGCTGCTGCCGTATGTGTCCCTATTACTGCACCTCATATCCCAATACTGAGCCGCTGCTGCCATATGTGTCCCTATTACTGCACCTATTGTGTGGTTCTGTGCCCTCTAAATTCTAAAGCAACTCTCTATAATATAGTAATGCCAGGTGCAAGTGCCCTAGAAAACAGTGCCCACATTTTGTCCCCTAGAATGTAATAATGCCCCGTGTGCCCCTTTGACAGTCACAGTAACCAGAGTTCCCCTATAACAATAAGTGCCCACTTTACACTTAATGTCCTGAGTCTCCCCCCTGTACAGCTCCCCTATACACCATATAATGCCCCTCACTGGATATATACTGACCCCTTAATATCCCCAAACTATTTAATGGCTCCAACACTGTATGATGGCCCCGCCACTATAATCCCCACACTGTATGATGGCCCCCTAGATAGCATCCATATAGCATAATACACCAGATAGTCCTCAATATAGTATAATGCACCCCCATAGGCAGCCTCTCTATTATAATGTACCCCCATAGACAGCCTCTGTATTATAATGAACCCCCGTAGGCAGCCTCTATAGTATAATGCACCACCATAGGCAGCCTCTGTATTATAATGCACTCCCCATAGACAGCCTGTGTATTGTAATGCACCCCCATAGGCAGCCTTTGTATTATAATGCACTCCCCATAGGCAGCCTCTGTAGTATAATGCACCCCCATAGGCAGCCTCTGTATTATAATGCATCCCCATAGGCAGCCTCTGTATTATAATGCACTCCCCATAGACAGCCTCTATATTATAATGAACCCCCATAGGCAGCCTCTGTATTATAATGAACCCCCGTAGGCAGCCTCTATAGTATAATGCACCCGCATAGGCAGCCTTTGTATTATAATGCACTCCCCATAGGCAGCCTCTGTAGTATAATGCACCCCCATAGGCAGCCTCTATATTATAATGAACCCCCATAGGCAGCCTCTGTATTATAATGAACCCCCGTAGGCAGTCTTCTATAGTATAATGCACCCGCATAGGCAGCCTCTGTATTATAATGCACTCCCCATAGACAACCTGTGTTTTGTAATGCACCCCCATAGGCAGCCTTTGTATTATAATGCACTCCCCATAGGCAGCCTCTGTAGTATAATGCACCCCCATAGACAGCCTCTGTATTATAATGCACCCCCATAGACAGCCTCTGTAGTATAATGCACCCCCCATAGACAGCCTCTGTATTATAATGCACCCCCATAGACAGCCTCTGTATTATAATGCACCCCCATAGACAGCCTCTGTATTATAATACACCCCCATAGACAGCCTCTGTATTATAATGCACCCCCATAGACAGCCTCTGTATTATAATGCACCCCTATAGACAGCCCCTGTATTATAATACACCCCCATAGACAGCCTCTGTATTATAATGCACTCCCCATAGGCAGCCTCTGTAGTATAATGCACCCCCCCATAGACAGCCTCTGTACTATAATGCACCCCCATAGACAGCCTCTGTATTATAATACACCCCCATAGACAGCCTCTGTAGTATAATGCACTCTCCATAAGCAGCCTCTGTATTATAATGCACCCCCATAGACAGCCTTTGTATTATAATACACCCCCACAGACAGCCTCTGTAGTATAATGCACTCTCCATAAGCAGCCTTTGTATTATAATGCACCCCCATAGACAGCCTTTGTATTATAATGCACCCCCATAGACAGCTTCTGTGTTATAATGCACCCCCATAGACAGCCTCTGTATTATAATGCACTCCCCCATAGGCAGCCTTATTTAAATGCACCCCCATAGGCAGCCTTATTTATAATGCACCCCCACAGGCAGCCTTATTTATAATGCACCCCCATAGGCAGCCTTTGTATTATAATGCACCCCCATAAGCAGCCTTATTTATAATGCACCCCCATAGGCTGTCTTATTTATAATGCACCCCCATAGGCAGTCATTTATAATGCACCCCCATAGGCAGCCTTACTTATAATTCACCCCCATAGGCAGCCTTATTTATAATGCACCCCCATAGGCAGCCTTACTTATAATGCACCCCCATAGGCAGCCTTACTTATAATGCAGCCCCCCATAGGCAGTCTTATTTATAATGCACCCCCATTACAAAAATAATAAATCCAGTACTCACCTCTCTTGCTCCCGGCTCCTGCGCTTCATCACGCCCATTGTCAGACGCTGGGATTATGGGAGAAGGAGAGCTTACTCCTTCTCTCACAATGCGGTCAGCTGTATTGGCTTTATGCCGATACAGCTGACCCTCCGATGACGGGCGGCGGGCCCACTGCTGGCACCGGGCCCCCCACCGCCTGCTCAGGCCCCAGGCGGCTGGTGGCAGAGCGATTCTCCCTGCTCTGCCGCAGAATGTAACTGTGTCGGCGCGCTGTGCACGTCAATGCAGTTACAGTAGTGTAGCTCCGGGAGGGCCCCCTCCGAGCGCGGGCACCGCCCCCTCCGCCCCCCGGTAGCTACGCTACTGAGAAGGAACCATCCTGGCCACCATGGATGTGAAATCTTTGTACTCTAATATCCCACACCAGGATGGATAAAATGCCTGCAAAGTCTTCATGGAAAACACCGGGCGGGAATGATGCGGATTCTGTGGTGAAACTCATAAAATTCATCCTCACCCACAATTACTTTGAATTTGACGACAAGATCTATCTTCAGGAGACTGGCACAGCGATGGGAAGTAAAATGGCTCCACAGTATGCAAATCTTTTCATGGCCAAGCTTGAAAGCGACTTTTTGTCCTCGTCCCATCAGACCTCGGGTCTACTAACGCTACATTGATGAGATCTTAATCATCTGGACGGAGTCTGAGCAACAGCTAAAGACGTTCCACGAACAGTTTAACCAATTTCATCCCACCATCAACTTAACACTCAACTACTCCAGCACTGAGATTAACTTTTTAGACACCATCATTAAGCTACAGAACAATGAAATAGAGACATCCCTGTATCAGAAGCCAATCGACCGTCCAACATACCTTAAATGGGACAGTTTCCATCCAAAACACATACAAAACTCTATTATCTACAGCCAAGCCATCAGATACAACCGTATATGTTCCAACCCCATGGACAGAGATGAACACCTTGGTCGCCTCAGAAAGATCTTTCTGAATCAGGGCTACCATCCAAGAACAAATGAAAACCAAATTACAAGAGCCACCAGAATATCAAGGAATCACCTGCTACATTAGAAAGCTAAAGAAGAAAATAACTGGGTGCCTCTAGTGGTCACCTACAATCCAAATCTGGAGGTGCTAAGGGGAGCTGCACGGAAACTACAACCTTTACTACAAAAAGATGCCCGATTACAATCCATATTTCCAGACCCCCCACTACTGTGCTTTAGGCAGCCCCCAAATCTAAGAAGCATCATTGTCAGAAGCTCCCTGTCATCTCCAACAGCTGCAGGAACCTTTCCCTGCAACAAGAAAAAATGTAAAACCTGTCCATCTATAATGACCACAGACAAGATAAAGATCCCCAACTCCCATCAGGACTACAAGATCCCAGGTACTTTCAGCTGCATCACATCTAATGGGTGTACCTAATTATATGTACTAAATGTCCAACTGGGGGTCTGTATGTGGGGGTAGACAGAGCAAAAACTGAGAACAAGGATGAATTCTCATCGCCACACAATAAGAGAAAAAAGAATGAATCTACCTGTGGCCAAACACTTTTGTATCCCCGGTCATAGTATGATGGACATGAAATTACTTGTATTAAAAGCTAACTTTAAATCTGAGAGAGACAGAAAAGTTTGGGAATATAAACTTATGACGACCTTTGATACACTCAGTGCTGGAATGAATGTATCGCATGGCCCTGTAGACTTT
Organism: Oophaga sylvatica; assembly: GCA_033576555.1. Lineage (NCBI taxonomy): Eukaryota > Metazoa > Chordata > Amphibia > Anura > Dendrobatidae > Oophaga > Oophaga sylvatica. Next base: position 61,670,416 of record JARQOD010000002.1, on the reverse strand, counting down.
GAGCCCTCGCGGGCAGGGTCCTCTTTCCTTCTGTACTTGTGTGTCCCTTGTCTAGCACACGTTTATTGTACCTGTCTATATTTTCCCTTTTCATATGTAAAGCGCCATGGAATAAATGGCGCTATATAAATGTGTAATAATAATAATAATAATTTATGTCTTTTTACATCAATTAAGGAATTTGCTCCTAAGACCTTCTGGGGCAAAACAACACAATACCAGACCCCAATCAGAGGGCAATAAAACTTTCTCACTCCTTATCTATGAACTGTTCCAATATTTATGTTCATCTCTATCTCCCATAATGACAGTTCTGCTTCACGTCACTTGTCTTATCTATTGCATTGTTTCTGTGCTGTGTTGTGTATAAATATGTGATTCTTCATGTTTTGTTTTAGTCTTTGCCTGATGAAGAGACCTGAGTAGTCTCGAAAGCTGCAATTTGTTACCATCTTTTCAGTTAGCCATTAAAAGGTATCAACCACTGAGGACTCTCAATTCTAAATATTTTTCTATATACAATATATTAAGAAATGATTAGCGCGGCGGGTGTCGTATTGGCAGTAGCCCTTTAAGGGACGCTGCTGATCACATTATTGCTCGCTGTCCATGTGTGACCTGTAACCTTTTTATAAACTACAGATGGAGCGGCTACAATGAGTTTATTATAGAAAGGAAATCTGGCGATGAATATAATACATATTTAATAAGACGGAGATTAGAAGTTCAGCCTGTGCCCTGGGGTGACAACATGGAAGGCTTATTAACTAAATGCAAGCACTTCTCCATCACCGGCACACTTCTATCATCTCACCGGATAGAAACTCTGACGCATCTCACATATCGATCAGATGTGAAACTTCCCTATGGGGGCGACACATGGAAGAAACGGACAGGACGCCTCTGATATACTGATATATGGGGGGCAGCATATAAAGCTGGGTGTCCGTGCCTGCGCCCCTTTAACCGCGTTTTATACGTGTGTTATATAAGAGGTTTTCCAACGACTGGTCCAGGACTGTGTCGTCTTCTTGATTTCCGTGGCCGCTCCAGGAGTCCTCAGAGGGAGTATAAGAGCCAGAGTATTAAAGGAATTGTCCATATATCATAAAAGAGAAAAAAAGCAACAGAAAGGAAGCGGGGCGCTCCACTCCGGACGAATCACTGCAACGGAGTGGGAATAAAAAGCATCTACCGCTCTGAAGGGCTTAACGCCGGTCACAAACATGTATCTGCCTACTAAATCAACTGATCGACAAAGCTTTGATCAGTGACTGCAGCTTACCTGCCCTACAGGGGGTCAGAGGGAGTCAGAAATTCACCACGTATCTTTTCAGGCTGCTGCAATGTCTTACCTTCCTACTTTACACTGCAGCGCTGCTTGTTCATATTACAGACACCAAATGATACTTGACATTACGACCAGAAATTTTAACTCAAAACCACTACAGGGTAACAACGTCCACCCCTTCTCAAAAGGCACTAGTCTATGTATCGCCCCTCGATCATCCAGCACCCCATCTCAGATATGTCACATCAAGGTCATCTTCCTGTCTTTCCATCATTACATTTCTTGACATGTTGTAACAATATACATAAAAAGGTAAAAACAATCACTGGAAGAGCAGAAACCATGGCAGCATTGTGTTACATGAAGTCCAGCACCCGTCTGCAGTGTGATCCAAAAGCAGGTTTAGTTTTATACTAGTCGCTTTTACTATTCCAATGCCTACTGCTAAGTAGATGCGTGGTGCAGCCTGGGCGTGGCCAAGATGCTCACTGCACCCTAGTAAACCACAGATTTTCCATGTCTCTGCCTCCTGCTCGTCACACGGCTCAGCTCTGATGGAAAGTATCCAACATCGACTCCACCCTGACATCTTATCTGAGTCTGGGAAAGCTGGGTGACTGTGGGTGAGACCGCCAATCCATGCACAATCTATTTCCTGTACAGCCATCTGCAATTACTACGGATTTCCACATCTCAGTGTTACTTTCAGCTCCAAACAACATTTGAGGTCACCGACAATAACACATTTATTCTCTGCTATCCAAAGTCTTCTCTCCCCCCACCTGAAAAGTTTCATAAGTTTTTTTTATTTTTCCGTCAAAATATTTTTACTTTTTCCCCCATACGAAGGTATTTATTCATGTTATTTTTTGTAATAACCGAAACCGCTAGTTTTAACCATATAATGTAGAACAAGAAAAAATATGATATGGGGGGGTGAAATAATTGTTTGAGATTTATTTTTGTGTTCACTTTTAAAATTGTTCTGCAAATGCGGTAGATTATGGCGATAAAAAAATAAAAAATTAGCAATTGTTTTACTGCTTTTCTAAGTTTATGAAGTTAAAAAAAATAGAGTTTGTGGGGGCATTTTTTAGAACTTTTTTTTCATTAATGAGCTGTGTGTAAGCACTTGGTGTAGCATTAATCAAAAAATGTTCTAATATTTCGGGTTATTTATGACTTTTTACATGTATTTCAATTTTTTTGTGGTGCATGTAGAAGAGGGGAATGCTAAAAACAAGCACCCCTACCGACGATGCATCCACAATATTTTTACCTTTGTATTTATTTTTTTGTTTTACTTTATTGTGGTGTTATTTTTTTTTTCACCAGTGTTTTACAGTACTTTTTTTACCATCCCTTCACAATATTTACCTTTTATTTATTCTGTTTATATTTTTTTACTGTATTTTTTCATTAACTGTTAATGTATTTTTTTAATTATTAAAAAAAAAATATATATATATATATGAAATATATTTAAAAAAAAAAAGGATTTAAAGGAACAGTGCACCTTAAGATGAACCCTTTACCTAAAGAATAAAAATGTAAAAGACGCGTTCTATAGTAAAATGATCACAGGACACAGACTTTTGCTCCTTAAAAGTTTATTACATTAATGTTTCCGAAAATGTGTGCAGTTGCGCTCTTCTGTGAACGAGTTGAAGTGGCGGCATCAAGGGAAACATCTTTCAGTCCTTGGTCTCCCGACGCATCTAGGGAAACATCTTTCAGTCTTTGGTCTCCCGATGCATCAAGGGAAACATCTTTCAGTCTTTGGTCTCCCGACGCATCAAGGGAAACATCTTTCAGTCCTTGGTCTCCCGATGCATCAAGGGAAACATCTTTCAGTCTTTGGTCTCCCGATGCATCAAGGGAAACATCTTTCAGTTCTTGGTCTCCCGATGCATCAAGGGAAACATCTTTCAGTCTTTGGTCTCCCGACGCATCAAGGGAAACATCTTTCAGTCTTTGGTCTCCCGATGCATCAAGGGAAACATCTTTCAGTCTTTGGTCTCCCGATGCATCAAGGGAAACATCTTTCAGTCTTTGGTCTCCCGACGCATCAAGGGAAACATCTTTCAGTCTTTGGTCTCCCGACGCATCAAGGGAAACATCTTTCAGTCTTTGGTCTCCCGACGCATCAAGGGAAACATCTTTCAGTCTTTGGTCTCCCGATGCATCAAGGGAAACATCTTTCAGTCTTTGGTCTACCGACGCATCAAGGAAAACATCTTTCAGTCCTTGGTCTCCCGACGCATCAAGGGAAACATCTTTTAGTCTTTGGTCTCCCGACGCATCAAGGGAAACATCTTTCAGTCTTTGGTCTCCCGATGTATCAAGGGAAACATCTTTCAGTCTTTGGTCTCCCGACGCATCAAGGGAAACATCTTTCAGTCCTTGTTCTCCCGACGCATCAAGGGAAACATCTTTCAGTCTTTGGTCTCCCGACGCATCAAGGGAAACATCTTTTAGTCTTTGGTCTCCAACGCATCAAGGAAACATCTTTCAGTCTTTGGTCTCCCGATGCATCAAGGGAAACATCTTTCAGTCTTTGGTCTCCCGACGCATCAAGGGAAACATCTTTCAGTCCTTGGTTCCCGACACATCAAGGGAAACATCTTTCAGTCCTTGGTCTTCCGACACATCAAGGGAAATATCTTTCAGTCCTTCGTCTTCCGACACATCAAGGGAAACATCTTTCAGTCCTTGGTCTTCCGACTACATTGCACGGCGGCGGCTGAGTCTGCGTCTGCGAACTAAATAATAAGAAAAAGTAATAATCGTCTGCCGCCCACTGAATACTAAAGATTGGTCAGCTCCGCACCAGTCCTGCGGCCGACACGATGCTTCAGGGGGCTCCTCCTGGTCCTGTGTCGCCTCCTACGTCTGCTGTGTTCCGTCCTCATTCTTGAAGGCATGATGACAATATAGAGCTTCTTTTCTTCCCGGCCAGGAGCAAGATGACAAATGATGGCTGCAGGCCTCCAGGAGGGATTTTTATAGCAGCTTACTACTGTGACGTCATAATTCGATGACATACCACGTGGGTGTGGCCCCTTTGTGTAGTCAGAGGGTGTGGTCGGATGATCTCAGCGATTTGCATATTCCGTGACTTCATAAAACTGATGTCATCGAGCGTGTCATGAACATTCTATTTGGAATCCTGACTTCAGCCTCGTTCTGAATAAATATTATAAATATACATTTTTTTAAAATTTCCTATGCTCCCCTCTTTTTCACTTAATTACTAACTTGACAGATGCTTGGGAAAGCTAGCAGTGAGTTCAGTAAATATAATGGCACTCATGATTGTAGTTATTTTAACCTTCCCTCAAAAAACAGTTATGGACAAAGCAGGACCCTGCCTCATTTATGAAACCAACAAGCTCTGTTTCCCGTAGCAACCAACCATAATGCTGCAGTCCAAGAAAAGCTGATATTTGCTTGGTTGCTATGGGCAACAAGACCAGTTTTGCTTTCCAAATGAGCAAGCATTACCCACATTTTTAAGTCCCAAATCTTGGCGGTAAAAAGCTGACCCCAAGACACTTTGGGTGTGCATAAACCGTGTGTTTTTTTGGCTTTAACGGTCCTGCCAAAATGGTGACTGTTAGTAAGCAAACTAAGGAAGGCGCAGCAGGTCACATGCCATAAACACGGTGTTGTCGTCCATAGCAACCAGCATTCCGAGCCACTTAAGAAGTGAAACTGAGATGTGATTGGTTGCTGCAGGCAACAAGTTTACCGTAAATCAGGCCTCGGTGTCCCTTGTGGAGGAGGAGTGCTCCTTTAAAAGACGCCTGAACAGAATTTTTAACATTTCAGGATATTTCTAGATTTTGACAGTGTGACAAAAACCCAGTGTTCGGGGTGCCGAACCCAAACAGTAAGGGTATGTTTCCACTATCAGGAAACAGTCCGGATTAGCTGCGTGTTTGACGCTGTGCGTTGGGGCAGCGTCAAACACGCAGCGTCCAGATGTTACAGCATAGTGGAGGGGATTTCAAGAAATCCCGTCTCCACTATGCTGCAAAACATGCAGGCGGAAGACCTGCGTTTCCGGACATGCGGCGCGTCTTTTTAGACCGCAGCATGTCCTAGTCCATTGCGACGACGCTACGTCAACGCAAGGGAAATAACACATCCTGAAACATCCAGAATGAGCGCGCGTTCAGAAGGGGCGGAGCTTTGGGCGGAGGTGGAATTTCCGCTCCGTCCAAAGCGCTGTGTTTCCGTACCATGGAATCACAGCCTTACACGGACTTCCTGGTGAAGTCGGTGTCCGTGTGTCATGTGTGCATCGCCACGAAGATCGTCGCGGTTGCACATTCTGACTTCTCACAGCTGAGTTGCTGTTTCTTTGTGTTTGGCAGTTAGGGAGTTAATTCTGTCTGTGCTCAGTTCTGGGACTGGTGCAGTTTTCTCCCGGCTGCAATTAATTATTTGTTGATTGGTTTCCTTTAAATCTCTGGTTGTCTGTGTTGGGAGTTGCCAGTGAAATTCTTCATGCAGACCACAGATAGGATTGTATCTGTATAGACTTAAGTTAAAGAGCTCCTTAGTTGTTTTAAGCTCACCTTGCTTAGAGTTTAATATCCCAGATCATTTATGTTCCTTCTGTGTTTGAGTGTGTATGCAAGTCTGTGTTTTCTCCAGTCTGTCTTATATGTCTAATCTGTGTATTTAGCAGAGATCAGCCCATATCCCTTTGGTGGTAATCAGAATCCTTCTTAGGACTGATTACAGGGTTCAGGGTCTGATAGGAGACAGGGTAAGGCTGGAGACTTGGACCTCTGAACCATTATCAGTACCTCCAAGGTGAGGGATTAGTTAGGACCCCAGTTTAGGGTCAGGTTAGACCCCCGGTCCTCCTCTTTCCTGTGACAGTGTATCAAGTCCTCAAGATTAACCCTGAGTTCAACGGATATCGTGTCAGGTAAATCTATTCTATATTTACATGCTGATGTTGCTAATCTATATGTTGTATAGAGTGTTGTTCTTTTAAGAATAGTTTACTGACATCGTACACATATCATAAGACCGCGTGACATTTTCACTGGCCCATAAAATTATTCCCAGTTGCCATGGATCCAGTAGCCCAGCTGGCTCTGCAGTTGCAGGGATTATCCATGGAGCTGACGGACATTAAGTCCAAAGTTTTGTCTCCCTCGGAGCAAACCAGATTTGAACCTAAAGTAGCTCTCCCGGACAGGTTCACTGGTGGGCGAGACAAATTTTTTACCTTCAGGGAAGCATGTAAATTGTATTTTCGGCTTCGGCCTCGATCATCAGGGAGTGAAGAGCAGAGAGTGGGAATTGTTATCTCGCTCCTACAAGGGGACCCTCAATCCTGGGCCTTCTCCCTTCCTCCGGGATCCCCGGCTCTACAGTCAGTAGATCGATTTTTTACTGCCCTGGGTTTGGTATATGATGACCCAGATCGGGTCTCTCTTGCTGAGACAAAATTACGTAAGATACAGCAGGGAGATCGTCCGGCGGAGGAATTTGCTTCTGAGTTCCGTAGATGGGCCACAGATACTCAGTGGAATGACCCAGCTCTTAGGAGCCAGTTTTGTCATGGGCTTTCTGACAAATTAAAGGACGTTTTGGCTCAGTATGATTCTCCTCCATCACTGGAGGCTGCTATGGCCCTAGCTATCCGTACTGATAGACGGCTCCGGGAAGGTGCGAGGTAACTCCGCCCCTGTTGTTACTCCACCTACTACTAAAGTCCCTTATGTTGAGGTTCCCCTTGTCTGTTCGGAGGAGCCTATGCAGTTGGGAGGGACATCATTTCGTAGGAGGGGATTGGCGGTACGCCGCAGGACTAGAAGGTGTTTCTTCTGCGGGAAAGAGGGACATTTTGTTGGGGGATGTCCATCCCGTGCCTTGTTGAGCAAAAAGTCGCCGGAAAACTGTTAATCCCAGGTTGTGTGGTGGACGACAACCTGGGAGTATGTATTTCGTCCGCTAGTTCTTCTCAGTTCCTTGTACCAGTGGAGGTGGTGGTTGGTACGAGAGTGGAGAGATTTTCTGTTCTTCTTGATAGTGGGTCCGGGGCTAATCTGGTTGACGCTCAGTTTGCTCAGGCTCAAGGTATGCATCTGAGTGTATTGGTCAAACCGATCCCTATATTCTCCATTGACGCCAGGCCTCTCGGCCAAGGTAGCTTTGTTCATGAGGTTCATAACATTGACCTTCGGGTAGGGGCAATACATAGGGAACTATTATCTTGTTATGTGTTGGAGGGTCTACCTACTCCTATTGTGTTGGGACTTCCTTGGTTGGTTAAACATAACCCTGTGATTAATTGGCAGTCCAGAGATATAAGCCAATGGGGGGAGTTTTGCAAAAGTAACTGCATGAACACAGTCATCAGTGCGGTCGTGCCTAGTACTTTGCCTCCTTTTTGGAGGACTTTGGGGATGTGTTCTCTGAGGAGGGGTGTCAGGAGTTGCCTCCTCATCGCGTGTATGACTGCTCTATTAATTTACTTCCTGATGCTAAGTTACCTAAAGCTAGGTTATATAACCTTTCTGGTCCTGAGAGGCAGGCTATGAAAGATTATATTTCGGAAAGTCTGGCCAAAGGGCATATTAGACCTTCATCTTCCCCAGTGGCCGCGGGGTTCTTCTTTGTGAAGAAAAAAGATGGAGGCCTACGCCCTTGCTTGGATTTCCGCGAACTTAATCGGATTACTGTTCGAGATCCGTATCCACTCCCTCTGATTCCTGATCTCTTCAATCAAATTGTTGGCGCCAAATGGTTCTCTAAATTGGATCTCAGGGGGGCGTATAATCTGATTAGGATAAAAGAGGGGGATGAGTGGAAAACGGCGTTTAACACGCCGGAGGGACATTATGAGAACCTTGTCATGCCTTTTGGTCTGACTACTGCACCGGCAGTATTCCAACATTTTGTTAATGACATTTTTCGTCATCTGGTGGGGCTGTTTGTGGTCGTATATTTGGATGACATTTTAATTTACTCACCAGATCTTGTGTCTCACCAGGAGCATGTGAGACAGGTGTTGCAGATCTTGCGAGACAATAAACTATACGCCAAACTGGAAAAGTGTGTATTCGCCGTACAGGAACTTCAGTTTTTGGGTTTCTTGGTGTCAGCCTCCGGTTTCCGTATGGACCCTGAAAAGGTGAGAGCAGTGCTTGAATGGGATCAGCCAGAGGATCTTAAGGCTCTGCAGCGTTTTCTGGGTTTGCTAACTACTACCGGAAATTTATTTGTAATTTCTCATCTGTTGTCAAACCTCTCACTGACATGACAAGAAAAGGGACGGATTTTTCTAAATGGTCGGACAAAGCTTGCCAAGCTTTTTCCTCTTTGAAAAAATGTTTTGCTTCGGCACCCGTTCTCATCCAACCAGATGCATCACAGCCGTTCGTTGTGGAGGTGGACGCGTCTGACGTAGGGGTGGGTGCAATATTGTCCCAGGGTCCGTCCCCTGGTAAATGGCATCCGTGCGCTTTCTTTTCTAAAAAATTGTCGTCCGCCGAAAGGAATTATGATATCGGCAATAGGGAACTTTTGGCCATTAAGTTGGCTTTTGAAGAATGGCGTCACTTTTTGGAGGGGGCAGTCCACCCGGTCACCGTCATTACTGATCACAAGAACCTGCTGTATTTGGAATCTGCTAAGCGTCTGAATTCCAGACAAGCTCGATGGTCGTTGTTTTTTACCAGGTTTAATTTTGTTGTCACTTATCGCCCTGGATCTAAGAATGTTAAGGCGGATGCCTTGTCTCGCAGTTTCCCAGGGGCCGGGAAAATGGATGACCCGATTCCTATCCTTCAGGAGGGGGTGGTAGTGTCGGCTGTATGTTCTGAGCTTGAGGAGGAGGTGTTAGAGGCTCAAGGGGACGCCCCTGCAGGACCTCCAGGGAGACTGTTTGTCCCAAATCAGTTGAGACAAAAGGTTATTGAGGCACATCATAATTCTGCTTTAGCAGGACATCCAGGGAGTAAGGCTACTTTAGATCTCCTTTCTCGCCGGTTTTGGTGGCCTAACGTTAATAAAGATGTTTTAACTTTTGTCGCGTCCTGTGGGGTTTGTGCTCGCTCTAAGACCCCTCATACCCGTCCGTCTGGGACCCTCTTACCCTTGAAACTTCCGGAGCGTCCATGGACTCATTTGTCTATGGACTTCATCACGGACCTTCCTCAGTCGTCAGGGAAGACTGTCATACTGGTGGTTGTTGACAGGTTCAGTAAGATGGCACATTTCATTGCTCTTCCTGCCCTCCCTAATGCTAAAACTCTGGCGCAGGTGTTCATTGGGGAGATTGTGAGACTTCATGGGTTGCCTTCTGATGTGGTGTCAGATAGGGGGTCTCAGTTTGTGTCCAAGTTTTGGAGGGCATTTTGTTTACGTCGGGGGATGCAATTGTCATTTTCCTCGCTTTTCATCCGCAGACCAATGGTCAGACAGAGCGTCTGAATCAAAGCCTAGAGACTTATCTTCGGTGTTTTGTCTCAGAGAACCAGGAGGACTGGTCTTCTTTCTTGCCTCTGGCAGAGTTCGCTCTTAACAACAGGCGGAGCGAGTCCACTGGTAAGTCCCCGTTTTTTGGGGCATATGGTTTTCATCCCCAGTTTTGTACATTCAATGGGGGGGGCCCTTCTGGGGTTCCTGAGGAGGAGCGTTTCTCGTCGTCACTTGCTTCAGTGTGGAGAGGTGTATTGAATAATCTGAGTGCTATGGGGAACCGTTATAAACGTATGGCTGATAGGAGGAGAGTTTCTGGTCCAGATCTTAATGTGAACGATCTGGTATGGTTGTCTACCAGGAATATAAAACTTAAAGTTCCCTCCTGGAAGCTGGGCCCCAGATTCATCGGGCCGTACAGGATCAGTTCCATAATTAATCCTGTGGCATTTCATCTGGACCTCCCTCCTACGTTTAAAATTCATAATGTGTTCCACAAGTCATTACTTAAGAGGTACGTGGCACCAGTCATACCATCACCTCTACCTCCTCCTCCAGTGGTGGTCAATGGTAACTTGGAGTTTCAAGTGTCAAAGATCATTGACTCACGTCTGAATCGCCGGTCCCTTCAGTACTTGGTGCATTGGAAGGGGTATGGTCCAGAGGAGAGGACGTGGGTTCCTGCGTCTGACATTAACGCAGATCGTTTGGTGCGGACCTTCCACAGAACTCACCCGGCAAACCTGGCCCTGAGGTCCGGAGGCCCCTCGTAGAAGGGGGGGTACTGTCATGTGTGCATCGCCACGAAGATCGTCGCGGTTGCACATTCTGACTTCTCACAGCTGAGTTGCTGTTTCTTTGTGTTTGGCAGTTAGGGAGTTAATTCTGTCTGTGCTCAGTTCTGGGACTGGGTGCAGTTTTCTCCCGGCTGCAATTAATTATTTGTTGATTGGTTTCCTTTAAATCTCTGGTTGTCTGTGTTGGGAGTTGCCAGTGAAATTCTTCATGCAGACCACAGATAGGATTGTATCTGTATAGACTTAAGTTAAAGAGCTCCTTAGTTGTTTTAAGCTCACCTTGCTTAGAGTTTAATATCCCAGATCATTTATGTTCCTTCTGTGTTTGAGTGTGTATGCAAGTCTGTGTTTTCTCCAGTCTGTCTTATATGTCTAATCTGTGTATTTAGCAGAGATCAGCCCATATCCCTTTGGTGGTAATCAGAATCCTTCTTAGGACTGATTACAGGGTTCAGGGTCTGATAGGAGACAGGGTAAGGCTGGAGACTTGGACCTCTGAACCATTATCAGTACCTCCAAGGTGAGGGATTAGTTAGGACCCCAGTTTAGGGTCAGGTTAGACCCCCGGTCCTCCTCTTTCCTGTGACAGTGTATCAAGTCCTCAAGATTAACCCTGAGTTCAACGGATATCGTGTCAGGTAAATCTATTCTATATTTACATGCTGATGTTGCTAATCTATATGTTGTATAGAGTGTTGTTCTTTTAAGAATAGTTTACTGACATCGTACACATATCATAAGACCGCGTGACACCGTGTCTGAACATTAGGTGTTTGGTACGGATGCCGAACTTTACTGTTCAGGTTCACCCCTCTCTAGTGATCAGATCTAGCAACGCATGCAATTGTTTAACCTGTTAAATGGCACTGTCATGCATATCAATGGTAGTTGAAAAGCTTTAACATGGCGCAGTCAGTTCAGACAACCATCTGCGACATGATCCATGGGTGCAGATGGGGCGCCTTGGTAGTCGAAGAGCCTACATAAGAGCCACATATCTGACAAGCTATAAATGTTCGGCAATTTCACATTACAATATAGAACTCCAGTATGTTCTACAAGCGATCACAGGTTTAAAAAAAATATATATAATATTATATTTTTTGTTTGTTTTTTTTCGCCATTCATGCCACCTGGGATTTTATTCTCATTTTTCAGTTTATTCCGAAATGAACGGCGCCACAACAGTGGAGTTATTGACCCTGCACAATTTTTTTAAATAAAATGCAGGTAACCCGTTTTACTTAAAGGGAATCTGTCACCCTAAATTGGCGGGATATTTAAATGATGGCAGTCAGGTCAGATGGGCGGTGTTTTGGGTACTTGCCTTAACATGTTGTTCGCCGCTGTCTCCATTATTTCTGGGAATTGTAGTCGTTGCCCTCCATATAACGCTCCTGCTCATTGCAATCTGCGGGCAAAGCATACTGCGCGTGCGCAATTCAAGATTGCAATGCGCAGGCACGTTATATGGAGGGCAACGACTACAATTCCCAGAAATAATGGAGACAGCAGCGAACAACATGTTAAGGCAAGTACCCAAAACTCCCCATCTGACCTGACTGCCATCATTTAAATATCCCGCCAATTTAGGGTGACAGATTCCCTTTAATTGGTGCAGAAAATCTGCAACATTAAAAAAGCCACCAATAAAATCATCTTAGGAACATAACCTAAAAGGCTTAAGGCCTGTGCACACATTGAAGATGACTCTTTTTTTTTTTTTTTTTCCCTATGCAGATTTGTCACAAAACCTGAATGGTTTCCTGATGCCAGCGAAGTGAAGGAGAGTCCTGAAGTCTCGAGCACACGCTGCTTATTTGTGACTCGAAGATTTTAATGAAAAATTATCCCATTGTATGTTGCATTTGTCCTGCCGAGAGATGCAGAAATATCTGCACCAAATACTTAACCTGTGCGCAGACCATTAAAGAAGATTTCTACAGTTACAATACACCATACAGGTGTGACTGCGGTGTAATTCGGCTCTCGCACAGGTGCTTGGTTCCTTGCGCCATACTTCGCCCTCTCTGAACCTCATTTATTATTTAGGGAAAAGTATGCAACATGCCCCCATATGTGCACAAGTTTCGGAGACTTGTCGGCAGTGTTCATCCGTGTTCCTTACTAGCTTGTTATCGCCCCCCCATCTCCTTCGCGCAGGCGGAGGGCTTCCCAATGTCACATGTGGTCTCTTCCGTCAACAGCAGCACATTTTCCCGGCTGCCTCATTAGGCGTGCCGCTTGTTGTGCCGAATACCTAAGCGGTACAACCCTGATGTGTTTGTATCTTTTGAATGTCACATAAGTATTTAATAAATATGTCATTAAAAATCATAGAAAGTCCAAGGCACCAGACGTTCTCCTCCATGGGATCTCTTTATTAATTACTGCACACAAAATATAAAAAGTACAAACAACGTTTTGGCAACATAAGGCCTTTTTCAAGCCAAACATAAAAGAAGTGTGCATACTTGGCTTGAAAAAGGCCCTATGTGGATGAAATGTCTTTTGTATTTTTATGCAGTAATTAATAAAGCGATTCATAGAATGTTATTTCTGCATGAAGGGGATCATGATGGGGCATATTCTACATGAAGGGGATTATGATGTGGCATATTTCTACATGAAGGGGATCATGATGGGGCATATTCTACATGAAGGGGATCATGATGGGGCATATTTCTACATGAAGGGGATCATGATGGGCATATTACTACATGAAGGGGATCATGATGGGGCATTTTTCTGCATGAAGGGGATCATGATGGGCATATTTCTACATGAAGGGGATCATGATGGGGCATATTAATACAAGAAGGGGATCATGATGGGCAGGGCCGGCGTCAGCACCCGGCACACCCGGGCAAGTGCCGGGGCCCTGAGCAGGCGGGGGGGCCCAGTCGCAGTCTGGCACCCCCGCGCCCGTTAGCGGAGGAGAGCGGTGTCAGCGCCGCCACTGGGCCCCCCCCCCGCTTGCTCAGGGCCCTGGCAGCAGCTGGCACAATACTTACCTCTCCCGTGCCTCCGCTGCCGCAGCTCCGGGCTCCAGGGGGCACCGGCGCTTCCTCTCACAGCAGCGCCGCTGAATGACGTCATCATTCAGCGGCCGGCTGTGGCAGAGAGCGCGAGGACACCGGACAGGTAAGACGTGTGTGTGTGTTTCTCTGTGTGTGTCTGTGTGTATGTAGTGTTGTGCTTTGTGTGTGTGTGTGTGTGTGTGTGTATGTGTATGTATGTGAGAGAGTGCTTGTGTGCTGTGGTGCTGTCTGTGTGTGATGATGGGCAGGCATTGCTGATAATGGGGAGGCATTGATGATGATGATGGGGAGAAGATGATGATGGGCAGGCATTGCTGATAATGGGGAGGCATTGATGATGATGGGGAGAAGATGATGATAATGGGCAGGCATTGATGATAATGGGCAGGCATTGATGATGGGGAGAAGATGATGATGGGCAGGCATTGATGATGATGGGGAGGAGATGATGATGGGCAGGCATTGCTGATAATGGGGAGACATTGATGATGATGGGGAGGCCATGATGATGATGGGGAGGCCATGATGATGATGGGCAGGCATTGATGATGGGGAGGCGATGATGATGATGGGCAGGCATTGATGATAATGGGGAGGCCATGATGATGATGGGGAGGCCATGATGATGATGGGGAGGCCATGATGATGATGGGGAGGCAATCATGATGATAATGGGGAGTCTTTCCACAGCGCCCTTTCCTGAGCCGTAACAGTGCAGAACGCAGTACAGCGCAGAGGAGAGCTCCATATTTTGTATGGAGCATTATATGGGGACCAGTATCCTGTATGGAGCATTATATGGGGACCAGTATCCTGTATGGAGCATTATATTGGGTCCAGTATTCTGTATGGAGCATTATTTTGGGTCCAGTATTCTGTATGGAGCATTATATTGGCGGTGACATCCTGCATGGGGTATTATATGGGTGATGAGGGGAGACTGTGGTGCCCATAATATTGTATGGAGGACTGTACTGTCCAGTCTGTTCTGTGCGCTGTGAGGATTTGGCGGTTTTTGAGCTATTGTACAATTTACAATAGATATCACTCATGTAATGGAAGAAGTGAAGTATTTGGCATTGTACTGTACCCATATTTCTCTGCTGTATCTGTGCATCATGAATCGTGGTCTGTGTGAAAGGGGCCCACTGAGGCTCTTTCGCCCGGGGCCCATAAAAACCTGGCCTGATGATGGGGCATATTACTACAAGAAGGGGGATCATGATGGGGCATATTTCTACATGAAGGGGATCATGATGGGGCATTTCTACAAGAAGGGGATCATGATGGGGCATATTAATACAAGAAGGGGATCATGATGGGGCATATCTACATGTAGGGGATCATGATGGGCATATTTCTACATGAAGGGGATCATGATGGGGCATTTCTACATGAAGGGGATCATGATGGGCATATTTCTACATGAAGGGGATCATGATGGGGCATTTCTACAAGAAGAGGATCATGATGGGGCATATTACTGCAAGAAGGGGGATCATGATGGGGCATATTTCTACATGAAGGGGATCATGATGGGGCATTTCTGCATGAAGAGGATCATGATGGGCATATTAATACAAGAAGGGGATCATGATGGGGCATTTTTCTGCATGAAGGGGATCATGATGGGGCATATTGCTACATGAAGGGGATCATGATGGGGCATTTCTACATGAAGGGGATCATGATGGGGCATATCACTACAAGAAGGGGATCATGATGGGGCATATTACTGCAAGAAGGGGGATCATGATGGGGCATTTTTCTGCATGAAGGGATCATGATGGGGCATTTCTGCATGAAGGGGATCATGATGGGCATATTACTACAAGAAGGGGATCATGATGGGGCATTTTTCTGCATGAAGGGGATCATGATGGGGCATATTAATACAAGAAGGGGATCATGATGGGGCATATTAATACAAGAAAGGGATCATGATGGGACATATTTCTACATGAAGGGGATCATGATGGGGCATATTACTACATGAAGGGGATCATGATGGGGCATATTAATACAAGAAGGGATCATGATGGGACATATTCTACATGAAGGGGATCATGATGGGCATTTCTACATGAAGGGGATCATGATGGGGCATATTCTACATGAAGGGGATCATGATGGGCATATTTCTGCAATGAAGGGATCATGATGGGCATATTTCTGCATGAAGGGATCATGATGGGCATATTAATACAAGAAGGGACAGAGGGATAAACAGAAGGATCATATGGGCATATTCTACAAGAAGGGGATCATGATGGGATTGCATATATACAGAAGGGATCATGATGGGCATATTATACAGAAGATAGGGGATATGAGGGACATATTTTCTACATGAAGGGGATCATGATGGGGCATATTTACAGAAGGGGATCATGATGGGCATATTTCTGCATGAAGGGGATCATGATGGGGCATATTAATACAAGAAGGGGATCATGATGGGGCATTTACATGAAGGGATCATGATGGGCATATTCTACATGAAGGGATCATGATGGGGCATATTCTACATGAAGGGGATCATGATGGGGCATATTAATACAAGAAGGGGATCATGATGGGCATTTTCTACATGAAGGGATCATGATGGGGCATATTCTACATGAAGGGGATCATGATGGGCATATTTACAATGAAGGGGATCATGATGGGGCATATTCTGCATGAAGGGGATCATGATGGGGCATATTTCACATGAAGGGGATCATGATGGGGCATTTCTACATGAAGGGGATCATGATGGGGCATATTACTGAAGGGGATCATGATGGGGCATTTCTACATGAAGGGGATCATGATGGGGCATATTAATACAAGAAGGGGATCATGATGGGCATTATTTCTACATGAAGGGGATCATGATGGGGCATTTCTACATGAAGGGGATCATGATGGGGCATATTCTACATGAAGGGGATCATGATGGGGCATTTTCTACATGAAGGGGATCATGATGGGGCATTTCTAACATGAGGGGATCATGATGGGCATTTCTACATGAAGGGGATCATGATGGGGCATATTCTACATGAAGGGATCATGATGGCATATTTACTACATGAAGGGATCATGATGGGGCATTTCTACATGAAGGGGATCATGATGGGCATATTTCATAGGATCATGAAGGGGATTCCATGAGGATCAATGGGGCATTTCTACATGAAGGGATCATGATGGGGCATTTCTACATGAAGGGATCATGATGGGGCATATTTCTACATGAAGGGGATCATGATGGGGCATTTCTACATGAGGGGATCATGATGGGATAATTCTACATGAAGGGATCATGATGGGGCATTTCTACATGAAGGGATATATGGGGCATATTACTACAAGAAGGGATCATGATGGGGCATTTCTACATGAAGGGGATCATGATGGGGCATATTTCTACATGAAGGGATCATGATGGGGCATTTCTACATGAAGGGGATCATGATGGGGCATATTACTACAAGAAGGGATCATGATGGGGCATATTTCTACATGAAAGGGATCATGATGGGGCATTTCTACATGAAGGAATCATGATGGGGCATATTCTACAATGAAGGGGATCATGATGGGGCATATATACTACAAGAAGGGGATCATGATGGGGCATTTCTACATGAAGGGGATATGATGGGGCATTTCTACATGTAAGGGGATCATGATGGGCATATTTCTACATGAAGGGGATCATGATGGGGCATTTCTACATGAAGGGGATCATGATGGGCATATTTCTACATGAAGGGGATCATGATGGGGCATTTCTACATGAAGGGGATCATGATGGGGCATATTACTACATGAATGGGATCATGATGGGGCATTTCTGCATGAAGGGGATCATGATGGGGCATATTTCTGCATGAAGGAGATCATGATGGGGCATTTCTACATGAAGGGGATCATGATGGGGCATATTCCTACAAGAAGGGGATCATGATGGGCATATTTCTACATGAAAGGGATCATGATGGGGTATATTTCTATATGAAGGTAATCATGATGGGCATTTCTACATGAAGGGGATCATGATGGGGCATAATACTACAAGAAGGGGATCATGATGGGCATTTCTGCATGAAGGGGATCATGATGGGGCATTTCTACATGAAGGGATCATGATGGGGCATTTCTACATGAAGGGGATCATGATGGGGCATAATACTACAAGAAGGGGATCATGATGGGGCATTTCTGCATGAAGGGGATCATGATGGGGCATTTCTACATGAAGGGGATCATGATGGGGCATTTCTGCATGAAGGGGATCAAGATGGGGCATTTCTACATGAAGGGGATCATGATGGGGCATAATACTACATGAAGGGAATCATGATGGGGCATTTCTACATGAAGGGATCATGATGGGGCATTTGGCACGTTTTGGCACGTCGTCATAAATAATTGAGTTTTAGGTTGCAGTTTGGGCGCTCGGTCTCAGAAAGGTTCGCCATCACTGCCCTAGGGTGTAATTCATCTGGACCAGGAGATTTAAATTCATTTAAATTAGCTAAGTGTTCCATGGAGGAGAATGTCTGGTGCCTTGGTTTTTTCTTTGATTTTTTACTGATCTTGCAATATTCTGGAGACTTGTACCAAGATTGCACCGACAACAGAGAGAGGTGCATGGGAGTAAAGATTCTTCCTAATAAAACAGGTTAAATATCAGGCAATATTCGTACCAGTTAATATACTGCACTTACTGTAGACAAATTTTCTAGTAATGAATGAGCCTCTTTAGCATATGACTAAAAATGTATACATAATATTTGATGATGGAGAAGTCTACACCATGGAAAGCAGCGATGACAGAGTGGCGACATACAAACAATAATCCATCCCATGAATGGCAGCGCTTCCCAGGACTCACATCCAAAGATGATATTTCATATTTTTTTATTTAATAAGTTAAAATGGATGAGATACAACGCGTTTCGGATACAGTATATATCCTTCATCCGGTATCATAAAAACACAGTACAAATCCTAATAATATAAAATTTTAACTTATTAAATAATAAAAAAATATGAAATATCATCTTTGGATGTGAGTCCTGGGAAGCGCTGCCATTCATGGGCTGGATGTGCCTTTTTTGATTTACTCATCCTGTGTGAGCCTGAATCTGGCTCTTTCACTTGGATCCACCCGAGGCAAGCTGCAAGCCCTGTCTATTGAAAAGTATCCCAGAAGGATTTTTGAGGATATACAATCTAAAGCCATATTAGTCTTCTATCAGGTGAGTGCATAAAATTGTGCACACTCTAAAGACTATAATATTGTTTTTACGCACTTAGGGCGCCGCGATTTGTCTATTCTTCTCTCCCAAACAGGGTTTTTTTTTTTTTTTGTATACAAACAATAATGGATACGGTAATATAGAATACACTCTGGATCTATGTGCCTTTTAGATAGACCAGAACTCAATATTTACATTAAATGAAAATCCATTTTGTACCATGCAATCCGGAGATCCCAGAAGTGTAAGTGGATGCACAGCACTGGATAAACATGCAGAGGTGGTGGAAACTCTTGTTGGTTGGGAGTGAAATAAAAAGGCCATATTTCCTATGTGTTTAATATATACAACAATAGGATTTTATGAAGGGAGTGAAATCAGAGCGTTAACAGTTCCTGGTTCCCGATACAATATCTGGAACTTCACTCCTCTTTGTGATGTGCAGCATGATTGTTTTTTTGGTCCCCTTAGCTTCTGAAGCCCTTGTGTCCCCCTAAAAAAGTTTTTAATCTTGGGGGTACAGATAAAAGCAAATGTAATAGTGTGTTCACATTGTGTGTTATAGGTCTACAGTGAAAATGCCATCAATTGGATTATTTTTGAATACCCCAAAAAAGTTTATTAAACATACACATCATTTTCACTATATTCCTTACCCCTTAGAGGGAGTCTGTCACCAGGCTTTTGCTACCTCATCGGAGAGCAGTATGATGTAGAGGCAGAGACCCTGATTCCAGTGATGCATCACTTTGTTTACAGGGTGCAGCAGTTATGATAGAATTACAGTTTTCTCTGCTGCAGATCTAGCAGAGCTCAGGGAACAGCTATGGGGGCTGCCTGTGCACCCTCCTACGCTAACCTGTTCCTGGGGCTGTGGGAGAGGGACACGGTCCTTGACACCCCTGGACATTGCTCTGTCATCTCATGGCTGCGATACATCGATGACGTGTTTTTCATCTGGCAGGGCTCCACGTCGCAACTTGATTCTTTCCTTCATCAGCTTAACGTTAATGAGTACAACATTAAACTAACCTGGAAATACAGTCAAGCCGCAATTGACTTTTTAGATATCAACATTTTCAAATCGGCTGACGGAACAATCGGCACTGATATATTTCGGAAGGCTACTGCCACCAACGCACTTCTGCATTTCTCCTCTTCTCCTCTTCTCACCTCCCTAAGCTTAAAAGCTCCATACCCGTTGGCCAATTTCTGCGAGCACGCCAAATTTGTTCGGACAATTCATCATTCCATAAGCAAGCACGTGATCTGGCCAATCGATTTAAAAACAGAGGCTATCCTGATAGAGATATCATGAGAGGCTATACACGGGCAGCCAATTCCAATCGGTCTACCCTCTTAACCCAAGTCTCCAAAAATAAGAAAACCCAATATGACCAATCAGGACCAAGGTTTGTTACCAATTTTAACTGTAATTGGATGGAAATTAACAAAATCCTGCAAAAACATTGGTCTGTATTACTAACGGACAGGATCTTAAAACAACAACTGACTTCTTTTCCATCCATCTCCTGGCGTAGATCACAAAACTTGAGTGATATTCTCTGCAGTAGTCATTATGTACCCCCTAAACACAACTTTTTTTCTGCAACCAATAAGGGTCCCCCCTGGGGTAGCTTTCCTTGTGGAAATTGTTCTGCATGCCAATTCATTCCTAGGTCCAAAGAATTCTTCAATTCCGATAGAGATAAAACGTACAGGATAGTCCATCATATTACTTGCAACACAGAGGCAGTGATTTATCACGCTTGCTGCCCCTGTGACCGTATCTATATCGGTATGACTACAAGACCTCTCAAAGTAAGAGTACAGGAACACGTTAGAGACATTAAAAATGCAGTAAATTGTTCTGATCTAAGTTCTCTTAAAACAATCCCTAAACACTTTTTTGAATTCCATGGCAGCAACCCAAAAGGTTTCTCTGTCAGAGGTATCGACCATATTTATATGGGCATTCGTGGTGGAAATCTGAAAAAGAAACATCTACAAAAAGAAACACGTTGGATAGTAACACTAAATACCCTCATGCCCAAAGGCCTAAATGAGGCCATCAGTTTCAAGTCCTTTCTTTAATATTGTATTTTTGTTTGTATTTTTGTTTGTGTCTTTGTTTGGTTTTGCTTTTGTTGTCACTTTATATTATCTGTTTTTATCTTAGTATATTATCTTATTTTATTTGTACAGTACATCCTATGTACCTGACCGTCATACCTGCTTCCTGACCTCTCCTTATGCTTGTCAGCACAATGATGGACTACTATCAACTATATAAAGACTTTTTCTTTTTTCTCTTTTCTTGATTCCTGTATATGGACAGATTTATAAAGACTTTCTTTTGATTTATTGTGGTTATTTTTAGGTTATTTTAAGAGTGAAAATAATTTTTCTTGCCACAAATGTCATCAGACGGCATCATTATTATATACTTGTTATATGTCGTATGTGGCGTTTGATTTTTGTGTTGAATTTTATATGTTATATACTATCTACAACACTTAAGTCTATGGAGAATGTATAGCTCAAATTAGGAATAATATTATGTGCAGAACTCTGCCAATTGAGCGTAATAGCTCTCTGATTGGCCATGCGTTTGTCAGTATAAATATGACTCGTATAGTTGCCATACTCTATACATTATCTATATATGATGCCCTATATATTCTTCTTAACTAGCCAATGGAGATGAATGCCTACCTCTATATAGATTAGGTTTTTTCTACTTTATTTCACAATCTCAACTTAGCTCTTTTCATACCTCGTCATCATATCACAACTCTATACTTATCTATTACATATCTTCTTCCTGTTCTCTTTCGTAACTTCTCCTGCTGACTTCTTGGAGCCATTGCGCAGACGCGACTCTGACGTGCGCTGCACCCAACCGTGATGTGGCCGGCCGGGCGCGCTGCCGCGGAGATGGGATGGGATGACTTCGGTCCTCCCTCCCATCTGTTGTGACGCGCGCCGGCCCGCCCCCTCACGGGACAGTGCATCACGCACAGCTCGCACCGATTCGCAGGTCAATCAATCAGGTCAGGTACAAATCCTCCCACCCTCCCCAAACTAGCCACGCCTCCTGACGAAGCCAAGGCGGTGAAACGCGCGTCGAGGCTCCTGTGCGTTCTCCCAACCTCTCTGCTCACGGCACTTACATGTCACAAGGTATTTTACATGAATAGACATTTAAGTATTTGCTGTTATAATCTATGTGTAGCTTGTTGCGCTTTACACTGGATAGAATCGTTACAATATTTACTTCAAGCTTCCACTGGCTTTCATTAGTTGCGATATGCTTAGCATTTTGCCACTTTATTTAGCTCCTGGCAGTTATTATGCAGCCTAATCATTTCCAACGGCAACTATATCTGTACAGCACTAATGAAGAAGTTTGACTGTTTAAATCCTGCTTGTTACACTTTGCTACTTACTTATCTGCAGACTCGTTGGGAGACGTTTTTGTTTCTCTATGTGTGCTCATTTTCCAACTGCTGCACACCTGTTCTCTTCAGCTGTTATTTAACCCCTCACATGAACACTTTGTTTTGTCTAATTTATACTTATGTTTAATATATGTAATAAACTTAAAAAAAAATTTTGATTAAACCCCCTGTTTGTGGCTTTATATTATTATCATTATCTCTATCCTTATTCTTATGGGATTACATGCTGTGATTAGATAATTAACTTTGGGTGTTTTTTATAAGAAACATATAGCCACTTTTCTATGTTTTTGGTTCTGAGAGCTCAGAATGCTGAGCTGTGTATAACCCTGCCCACACTCCTGATTGGCCTCTTTTTGTGTACATTGTACATTGACAGAAAGCTGCTAATCAGTGGAGGGGGCGGGGTTACACAAAGCAGTTGACTAGGAGGCATGAGACACCTAGTCCTGGAGTCAGAGGCGTAGCTAGGGTTTTGGTTTAGGGGGGGCGAAACTTCTGAGTGGGCCCCTAACCAGAGAACCTCAGCAAATGACCGCGCCGTTGCCAAAAATAATCTATATAAAAAGACCAATATTGATATCACCGCCATATGGTCAGTGGTAAATAACACCAGTCCTACAGAACATATAAGAGATCATAGCAGAGTTACAGATAATGACTTACCGCTGACGGTCTTTCTGATGGAATCGTTCACTTTTCATGTCTTTTTCATCTGGCCCAGACTGACATAACGACTCCTCCAGCCAGGACTCGACTACAGAGAATACAACAAAGACACGTTTCACTTCTTATATTGTCAGCACTGTCACGGTCACCAATTGGATTATTCTCAACCTGTACAAACTCCTCATCCTGCTGATACCCCAATACTGAGCCACTGCTGTCGTATGTGTCCCTATTACTGCACCGGATACCCAAATACTGAGCCGCTGCTGCCTTATGAGTCCCTATTACTGCTCCTGATACCCCAATACTGAGCCGCTGCTGCAGTATGTGTCCCTATTACTGCTCCTGATACCCCAATACTGAGCCGCTGCTGCCATATGTGTCCCTATTGCTGCACCTCATATCCCAATACTGAGCCGCTGCTGCCATATGTGCCCCTATTACTGCACGTGATACCCCAATACTGAGCCTCTGCTGCTGTATGTGTCCCTATTACTGCTCCTGATACCCCAATACTGAGCCTCTGCTGCAGTATGTGTCCCTATTACTGTACCTCATATCCCAATACTGAGCCGCTGCTGCAGTATGTGTCCCTATTACTGCACGTGATACCCCAATACTGAGCCGCTGCTGCCATATGTGCCCCTATTACTGCACGTGATACCCCAATACTGAGCCGCTGCTGCCGTATGTGTCCCTATTGCTGCACCTGATACCCCAATACTGAGCCGCTGCTGCTGTATGTGTCCCTATTACTGCACCTGATACCCCAATACTGAGCCGCTGCTGCCGTATGTGTCCCTATTACTGCACCTCATATCCCAATACTGAGCCGCTGCTGCCATATGTGTCCCTATTACTGCACCTATTGTGTGGTTCTGTGCCCTCTAAATTCTAAAGCAACTCTCTATAATATAGTAATGCCAGGTGCAAGTGCCCTAGAAAACAGTGCCCACATTTTGTCCCCTAGAATGTAATAATGCCCCGTGTGCCCCTTTGACAGTCACAGTAACCAGAGTTCCCCTATAACAATAAGTGCCCACTTTACACTTAATGTCCTGAGTCTCCCCCCTGTACAGCTCCCATATACACCATATAATGCCCCTCACTGGATATATACTGACCCCTTAATATCCCCAAACTATTTAATGGCTCCAACACTGTATGATGGCCCCGCCACTATAATCCCCACACTGTATGATGGCCCCCTAGATAGCATCCATATAGCATAATACACCAGATAGTCCTCAATATAGTATAATGCACCCCCATTGGCAGCCTCTCTATTATAATGTACCCCCATAGACAGCCTCTGTATTATAATGAACCCCCGTAGGCAGCCTCTATAGTATAATGCACCACCATAGGCAGCCTCTGTATTATAATGCACTCCCCATAGACAGCCTGTGTATTGTAATGCACCCCCATAGGCAGCCTTTGTATTATAATGCACTC
The DNA here is from genome assembly GCA_033576555.1 of Oophaga sylvatica. Classification (NCBI taxonomy): domain Eukaryota; kingdom Metazoa; phylum Chordata; class Amphibia; order Anura; family Dendrobatidae; genus Oophaga; species Oophaga sylvatica. The sequence continues at coordinate 61,645,999 of JARQOD010000002.1, read as the reverse complement.
CCCATAGGCAGCCTCTGTAGTATAATGCACCCCCATAGGCAGCCTCTGTATTATAATGCACCCCCATAGGCAGCCTCTGTATTATAATGCACTCCCCATAGACAGCCTCTATATTATAATGAACCCCCATAGGCAGCCTCTGTATTATAATGAACCCCCGTAGGCAGCCTCTATAGTATAATGCACCCGCATAGGCAGCCTTTGTATTATAATGCACTCCCCATAGGCAGGCTCTGTAGTATAATGCACCCCCATAGGCAGCCTCTATATTATAATGAACCCCCATAGGCAGCCTCTGTATTATAATGAACCCCCGTAGGCAGCCTCTATAGTATAATGCACCCGCATAGGCAGCCTCTGTATTATAATGCACTCCCCATAGACAACCTGTGTTTTGTAATGCACCCCCATAGGCAGCCTTTGTATTATAATGCACTCCCCATAGGCAGCCTCTGTAGTATAATGCACCCCCATAGACAGCCTCTGTATTATAATGCAACCCCCCCCATAACAGCCTCTGTAGTATAATGCACCCCCCATAGACAGCCTCTGTATTATAATGCACCCCCATAGACAGCCTCTGTATTATAATACACCCCCATAGACAGCCTCTGTATTATAATGCACCCCCATAGACAGCCTCTGTATTATAATGCACCCCTATAGACAGCCCCTGTATTATAATACACCCCCATAGACAGCCTCTGTATTATAATGCACTCCCCATAGGCAGCCTCTGTAGTATAATGCACCCCCCCATAGACAGCCTCTGTACTATAATGCACCCCCATAGACAGCCTCTGTATTATAATACACCCCATAGACAGCCTCTGTAGTATAATGCACTCTCCATAAGCAGCCTCTGTATTATAATGCACCCCCCATAGACAGCCTTTGTATTATAATACACCCCCATAGACAGCCTCTGTAGTATAATGCACTCTCCATAAGCAGCCTTTGTATTATAATGCACCCCCATAGACAGCCTTCGTATTATAATGCACCCCCATAGACAGCCTCTGTGTTATAATGCACCCCCATAGACAGCCTCTGTATTATAATGCACTCCCCCATAGGCAGCCTTATTTATAATGCACCCCCATAGGCAGCCTTATTTATAATGCACCCCCATAGGCAGCCTTATTTATAATGCACCCCCATAGGCAGCCTTTGTATTATAATGCACCCCCATAAGCAGCCTTATTTATAATGCACCCCCATAGGCTGTCTTATTTATAATGCACCCCCATAGGCAGTCATTTATAATGCACCCCCATAGGCAGCCTTACTTATAATTCACCCCCATAGGCAGCCTTATTTATAATGCACCCCCATAGGCAGCCTTACTTATAATGCACCCCCATAGGCAGCCTTACTTATAATGCAGCCCCCCATAGGCAGTCTTATTTATAATGCACCCCCATTACAAAAATAATAAATCCAGTACTCACCTCTCTTGCTCCCAGCTCCTGCGCTTCATCACGCCCGTTGTCAGACGCTGAGAGGGGGATTATGGGAGAGAAGGAGAGCTTACTCCTTCTCTCACAATGCGGTCAGCTGTATTGGCTTTATGCCGATACAGCTGACCCTCCGATGACGGGCGGCGGGCCCACTGCTGGCACCGGGACCCCACCGCCTGCTCAGGCCCCAGGCAGCCAGTGGCAGAGCGATTCTCCCTGCTCTGCCGCAGAATGTAACTGTGTCGGCGCGCTGTGCACGTCGATGCAGTTACAGTAGTGTAGCTCCGGGAGGGCCCCCTCCGAGCGCGGGCACCGCCCCCTCTGCCCCCCGGTAGCTACGCTACTGAGAAGGAACCATCCTGGCCACCATGGATGTGAAATCTTTGTACTCTAATATCCCACACCAGGATGGATAAAATGCCTGCAAAGTCTTCATGGAAAACACCGGGCGGGAATGATGCGGATTCTGTGGTGAAACTCATAAAATTCATCCTCACCCACAATTACTTTGAATTTGACGACAAGATCTATCTTCAGGAGACTGGCACAGCGATGGGAAGTAAAATGGCTCCACAGTATGCAAATCTTTTCATGGCCAAGCTTGAAAGCGACTTTTTGTCCTCGTCCCATCAGACCTCGGGTCTACTAACGCTACATTGATGAGATCTTAATCATCTGGACGGAGTCTGAGCAACAGCTAAAGACGTTCCACGAACAGTTTAACCAATTTCATCCCACCATCAACTTAACACTCAACTACTCCAGCACTGAGATTAACTTTTAGACACCATCATTAAGCTACAGAACAATGAAATAGAGACATCCCTGTATCAGAAGCCAATCGACCGTCCAACATACCTTAAATGGGACAGTTTCCATCCAAAACACATACAAAACTCTATTATCTACAGCCAAGCCATCAGATACAACCGTATATGTTCCAACCCCATGGACAGAGATGAACACCTTGGTCGCCTCAGAAAGATCTTTCTGAATCAGGGCTACCATCCAAGAACAAATGAAAACCAAATTACAAGAGCCACCAGAATATCAAGGAATCACCTGCTACATTAGAAAGCTAAAGAAGAAAATAACTGGGTGCCTCTAGTGGTCACCTACAATCCAAATCTGGAGGTGCTAAGGGAGCTGCACGGAAACTACAACCTTTACTACAAAAAGATGCCCGATTACAATCCATATTTCCAGACCCCCCACTACTGTGCTTTAGGCAGCCCCCAAATCTAAGAAGCATCATTGTCAGAAGCTCCCTGTCATCTCCAACAGCTGCAGGAACCTTTCCCTGCAACAAGAAAAAATGTAAAACCTGTCCATCTATAATGACCACAGACAAGATAAAGATCCCCAACTCCCATCAGGACTACAAGATCCCAGGTACTTTCAGCTGCATCACATCTAATGGGGTGTACCTAATTATATGTACTAAATGTCCAACTGGGGGTCTGTATGTGGGGGTAGACAGAGCAAAAACTGAGAACAAGGATGAATTCTCATCGCCACACAATAAGAGAAAAAAGAATGAATCTACCTGTGGCCAAACACTTTTGTATCCCCGGTCATAGTATGATGGACATGAAATTACTTGTATTAAAAGCTAACTTTAAATCTGAGAGAGACAGAAAAGTTTGGGAATATAAACTTATGACGACCTTTGATACACTCATTGCTGGAATGAATGTATCGCATGGCCCTGTAGACTTTGAGCCCTCGCGGGCAGGGTCCTCTTTCCTTCTGTACTTGTGTGTCCCTTGTCTAGCACACGTTTATTGTACCTGTCTATATTTTCCCTTTTCATATGTAAAGCGCCATGGAATAAATGGCGCTATATAAATGTGTAATAATAATAATAATAATAATTTATGTCTTTTTACATCAATTAAGGAATTTGCTCCTAAGACCTTCTGGGGCAAAACAACACAATACCAGACCCCAATCAGAGGGCAATAAAACTTTCTCACTCCTTATCTATGAACTGTTCCAATATTTATGTTCATCTCTATCTCCCATAATGACAGTTCTGCTTCACGTCACTTGTCTTATCTATTGCATTGTTTCTGTGCTGTGTTGTGTATAAATATGTGATTCTTCATGTTTTGTTTTAGTCTTTGCCTGATGAAGAGACCTGAGTAGTCTCGAAAGCTGCAATTTGTTACCATCTTTTCAGTTAGCCATTAAAAGGTATCAACCACTGAGGACTCTCAATTCTAAATATTTTTCTATATACAATATATTAAGAAATGATTAGCGCGGCGGGTGTCGTATTGGCAGTAGCCCTTTAAGGGACGCTGCTGATCACATTATTGCTCGCTGTCCATGTGTGACCTGTAACCTTTTTATAAACTACAGATGGAGCGGCTACAATGAGTTTATTATAGAAAGGAAATCTGGCGATGAATATAATACATATTTAATAAGACGGAGATTAGAAGCTCAGCCTGTGCCCTGGGGTGACAACATGGAAGGCTTATTAACTAAATGCAAGCACTTCTCCATCACCGGCACACTTCTATCATCTCACCGGATAGAAACTCTGACGCATCTCACATATCGATCAGATGTGAAACTTCCCTATGGGGGCGACACATGGAAGAAACGGACAGGACGCCTCTGATATACTGATATATGGGGGGGCAGCATATAAAGCTGGGTGTCCGTGCCTGCGCCCCTTTAACCGCAGCGTTTTATACATGTGTTATATAAGAGGTTTTCCAACGACTGGTCCAGGACTGTGTCGTCTTCTTGATTTCCGTGGCCGCTCCAGGAGTCCTCAGAGGGAGTATAAGAGCCAGAGTATTAAAGGAATTGTCCATATATCATAAAAGAGAAAAAAAGCAACAGAAAGGAAGCGGGGCGCTCCACTCCGGACGAATCACTGCAACGGAGTGGGAATAAAAAGCATCTACCGCTCTGAAGGGCTTAACGCCGGTCACAAACATGTATCTGCCTACTAAATCAACTGATCGACAAAGCTTTGATCAGTGACTGCAGCTTACCTGCCCTACAGGGGGTCAGAGGGAGTCAGAAATTCACCACGTATCTTTTCAGGCTGCTGCAATGTCTTACCTTCCTACTTTACACTGCAGCGCTGCTTGTTCATATTACAGACACCAAATGATACTTGACATTACGACCAGAAATTTTAACTCAAAACTAGTGTTGAGCATTCCGATACCGCAAGTATCGGGTATCGGCCGATATTCGCGTTATCGGAATTCCGATACTTAATTCCGATACTTTTTCAATATCGTATACCGGAATCGGAAGTTCCCATAATTCTTTGAGAGGCAATGTGATGTTAGTCAGCCAATGATGAATCTTATGAAGTGTGGGCACATCCTGTAATGCTGCGGTCATCTTAACTAATGGCATGGCTGTGATTGGCTGCTGAAATGATGTCATAATGCACTATAAAAGGCGCCGCAGCCATTTTAGCGTCACTGTGCTGTGAACTCAGTTAGGGACAGAACGCTACTCTGCTCACTCTGAGGGACAGTTAGATATTGCGATTTTGTGTACTACTGTGCTTGAGGCAGGCTAGTTTACCAACCGCTGTGTAAAGCTTCATTTTGCCAGTGTTGTTTTAACAGCTCTGTGTAAGGTGTGTGTGTGACAGTGCAGGTGACGCTGCAGTTTGCTCTGCATCCACCGCTGTTTGTAGGCATCTGCACGTGTCACTGACTCTTTTTTTTTTTTATTTTATTTTGTGGAATTGGTGCAGCTCCATTATATTAGAAAAAAATCAAATCTATTAGTGTGACGTGCTTCCATCCGTATACAATACATTGGTTGCAAACACTATAGAAGTACAGAAAGGAGCCTTTCACAGCTACTGAACAGTTGTCTGCAGGGTTTACTGTAGTCTGTGAGCTTTTCATTTTGTGAGTGCAGATTACGCTCCAGTTAGTTCTTCAACCACTGCCGGTTGTAGTCTGCTGAGCGTGTGTCACTGCCTCATCCTTCACATTTTTCTCTAATTGGTGCTGCTCCATTTTAGTGGAAAAAAATCTAATCTATTAGTGTGACGCGCTTCCATCCGTATACAATACATTGGTTGCAAACACTATAGAAGTACACAAAGGGGCCTTTAACAGCTACTGAACAGTTGTGTTTCAGTGTTCACTGTAGTCTGTGAGCTTTTCATTTTTTGAGTGCAGATTACGCTCCAGTTTGTTCTTCAACCACTGCCGGTTGTAGTCTGCTGAGCGTGTGTCACTGCCTCATCCTTCACATTTTTCTCTAATTGGTGCTGCTCCATTTTAGTGGAAAAAAATCTAATCTATTAGTGTGACGCGCTTCCATCCGTATACAATACATTGGTTGCAAACACTATAGAAGTAAACAAAGGGGCCTTTAACAGCTACTGAACAGTTGTGTTTCAGTGTTCACTGTAGTCTGTGAGCTTTTCATTTTTTGAGTGCAGATTACGCTCCAGTTTGTTCTTCAACCACTGCCGGTTGTAGTCTGCTGAGCGTGTGTCACTGCCTCATCCTTCACATTTTTCTCTAATTGGTGCTGCTCCATTTTAGTGGAAAAAAATCTAATCTATTAGTGTGACGCGCTTCCATCCGTATACAATACATTGGTTGCAAACACTATAGAAGTAGACAAAGGGGCCTTTAACAGCTACTGAACAGTTGTGTTTCAGTGTTCACTGTAGTCTGTGAGCTTTTCATTTTGTGAGTGCAGATTACGCTCCAGTTTGTTCTTCAACCACTGCCGGTTGTAGTCTGCTGAGCGTGTGTCACTGCCTCATCCTTCACATTTTTCTCTAATTGGTGCTGCTCCATTTTAGTGGAAAAAAATCTAATCTATTAGTGTGACGCGCTTCCATCCGTATACAATACATTGGTTGCAAACACTATAGAAGTAGACAAAGGGGCCTTTAACAGCTACTGAACAGTTGTGTTTCAGTGTTCACTGTAGTCTGTGAGCTTTTCATTTTGTGAGTGCAGATTACGCTCCAGTTTGTTCTTCAACCACTGCCGGTTGTAGTCTGCTGAGCGTGTGTCACTGCCTCATCCTTCACATTTTTCTCTAATTGGTGCTGCTCCATTTTAGTGGAAAAAAATCTAATCTATGAGTGTGACGCGCTTCCATCCGTATACAATACATTGGTTGCAAACACTATAGAAGTAGACAAAGGGGCCTTTAACAGCTACTGAACAGTTGTGTTTCAGTGTTCACTGTAGTCTGTGAGCTTTTCATTTTGTGAGTGCAGATTACGCTCCAGTTTGTTCTTCAACCACTGCCGGTTGTAGTCTGCTGAGCGTGTGTCACTGCCACATCCTTCACATTTTTCTCTAATTGGTGCTGCTCCATTTTAGTGGAAAAAAATCTAATCTATTAGTGTGACGCGCTTCCATCCGTATACAATACATTGGTTGCAAACACTATAGAAGTAGACAAAGGGGCCTTTAACAGCTACTGAACAGTTGTGTTTCAGTGTTCACTGTAGTCTGTGAGCTTTTCATTTTTTGAGTGCAGATTACGCTCCAGTTAGTTCTTCAACCACTGCCGGTTGTAGTCTGCTGAGCGTGTGTCACTGCCTCATCCTTCACATTTTTCTCTAATTGGTGCTGCTCCATTTTAGTGGAAAAAAATCTAATCTATTAGTGTGACGCGCTTCCATCCGTATACAATACATTGGTTGCAAACACTATAGAAGTAGACAAAGGGGCCTTTAACAGCTACTGAACAGTTGTGTTTCAGTGTTCACTGTAGTCTGTGAGCTTTTCATTTTGTGAGTGCAGATTACGCTCCAGTTTGTTCTTCAACCACTGCCGGTTGTAGTCTGCTGAGCGTGTGTCACTGCCTCATCCTTCACATTTTTCTCTAATTGGTGCTGCTCCATTTTAGTGGAAAAAAATCTAATCTATTAGTGTGACGCGCTTCCATCCGTATACAATACATTGGTTGCAAACACTATAGAAGTAGACAAAGGGGCCTTTAACAGCTACTGAACAGTTGTGTTTCAGTGTTCACTGTAGTCTGTGAGCTTTTCATTTTTTGAGTGCAGATTACGCTCCAGTTTGTTCTTCAACCACTGCCGGTTGTAGTCTGCTGAGCGTGTGTCACTGCCTCATCCTTCACATTTTTCTCTAATTGGTGCTGCTCCATTTTAGTGGAAAAAAATCTAATCTATTAGTGTGATGCGCTTCCATCCGTATACAATACATTGGTTGCAAACACTATAGAAGTAGACAAAGGGCCTTTAACAGCTACTGAACAGTTGTGTTTCAGTGTTCACTGTAGTCTGTGAGCTTTTCATTTTGTGAGTGCAGATTACGCTCCAGTTTGTTCTTCAACCACTGCCGGTTGTAGTCTGCTGAGCGTGTGTCACTGCCTCATCCTTCACATTTTTCTCTAATTGGTGCTGCTCCATTTTAGTGGAAAAAAATCTAATCTATTAGTGTGACGCGCTTCCATCCGTATACAATACATTGGTTGCAAACACTATAGAAGTACACAAAGGGGCCTTTCACAGATACTGAACAGTTGTCTGCAGGGTTCACTGGAGTCTGTGAGGAATAACCACACTTAGGCCTTATAACTTTTCTGACTTTCTTTATCAATCTACCAAGATGAAGAAGTCAGTGAGTAAGGCACGTGGTCGTGGTCGTGGCCGTGGATTTGCAGCAGGGAGAGGACGTGGGGATTCTGTGGCTGCTGCCGCACCCAGTGACACAGCATCCACCAGTTTTCCCCGTGAGCGTTCCTTTATGCGCACTTTTGTAGGAGCTCAGCGTACCCCCCTGCTGCGTGAAGAACAAATTGAAGCCGTTGTTGGTTGGATGGCAGCCAATGCATCGACTTCAATAGCTTCCACCTCCTCTCAGGACCACAGCACTGTTGAACAACCATCAGTCTCTTCACCGCCTGCCAAATTGCCCAGGCAGTCAGAGAGCTCTGTACAGGAGCCAGCTAAGTCTCTGCTTCTGTTCTCAGAATCTGTTGGCTTGCAAACAGGGGCCCAGCCAAGCAGCATTCTGGAATGTGAAGAAGAGGCAGTATGCAGTGATGCGCAACAGCTGTGTCTCTCTGAATCTGAAGAGGCGGGTGAGCCAGTGCCGATGGTCAGCACACCGCAGAACGCATCTGATGATGATGAGACTCAGTTGCCAGTTTCTGTTGAGCATGGTGCTGGCCAGACCACCCAACAACAGCAGGTGTTGGAAGAGGGTAGTGGTGGAGATGATGAGGTCCAAGACCCAACATGGCGTGAGGAACAGGAAGGTGGTGGGAGCAGCTCTGAGGAAGAGATTGCCCCAACGGTCCAAACAGTAGGGAGAGGTAGGCTGCAGACTCGCTTGCCTGTAGCCTCCAGTTTGGCACCCGTTCGGAGCAGTTCTCTTCCAACAGCCAAACCGGGCGCTCCCAGGACTTGCTCTGCGTGGTCCTTTTTTGATACAGTTGCAGATGATATTTGCTATGTCAAATGCAAGCTGTGTAATCAAAAAATTAAAAGAGGTAAAAGTGTCAGTAACCTTAATACAACAAATATGTGGAAACATGTGCGGTCAAAGCACTTTGTTGAGTTACAAAGACACACTGGAGATGTAGGCCAACCTACAGCAGCACCTACATCTTCAGCTCGTGTTGGAGCCTCTTCCTCCAGTTCACACACAGCTGGTTCGGCTTCCTCACAGGATCGCCATGGAAGAACCTCTGTCACTGTTGTCCAGAGACACAGTGTTATTCCACCCACAGCTGCAAGTTCCCTGTCATCCTCACACACCCAGGCCACAAAACAGCCATCGGTAGCACAGGCATGGGATAAAAGACGGCCATACTCGGCAAACCATCCACGAGCACAGGCTCTGAATGCTGGCATTGCAAAACTCCTGTCCCTTGAAATGCTGTCATTCAGGCTGGTAGAGACTGACAGTTTCCGTGAATTAATGGCATTGGCAGTCCCACAATACAATGTGCCCAGCCGATTTTATTTCAGCAGGCAAGCCGTCCCTGGTCTGCAAAAGCATGTTGAGGCAAAAATTAAACATGCGCTACTAAACGCCGTCAGTAGCAAGGTCCACCTGACCACCGATGCGTGGACCAGTTTCCCATGGCCAGGGACGATACCTTTCACTCACTGCCCATTGGGTGAATGTTGTGGAGCCGGGTACAGATCTTGCGAGTGGCGCTGTACGTGTTCTGCCAACTCCAAGGATTGCCGGAATCAAGTCTGTCCACATTGACTCCTCCTCCTACTCCAGTTCCTCAGAATCATCGCTGCAGGAGCCGTCACGGTCTACCTCCACATGGACCCGTGGACGCTTACCTGATGCGACCGATATGAGCACAGCCGTGGCCAAACGGCAACAGGCCGTTCTGAAATTAATTCCCATGGGGAATCGAAGCCACACAGCGCAGGAGGTCAGGAATGCCATCAAGCAGGAGAGCGACGTGTGGTTTTTGCCAGCGAATCTCCAGCCAGGCTTGGTAGTGTGTGACAATGGCCGAAATCTGGTGGCAGCTCTGGGCCTTGGCAAACTCACTCACATACCATGTCTGGCACATGTGCTCAACTTGGTCGTGCAGAGTTTTTTGAGGGACTATCCGGATCTTGATGCACTGCTGCACAAGGTCCGCCTAGAGTGCGCTCACTTGCGACGTTCCAGCATGGCCAGATCGCGCATTGCAGCTCTGCAACGCAGATTGCGCCTTCCTGAACATCGCATCATATGTGACGTATCCACCAGGTGGAATTCAACGTTACATATGTTGGAGCGGTTGTGTGAGCAGCAGCCAGCAGTAATGGAGTATCAGCTGCATCAGGCGCAATCAACACGCAATTTGCGCCGTCCACACTTCACCATTAATGAGTGGGCCACTATGAAGGACATGTGCCACGTTTTGCGTGCTTTGATGAGTCAACGCGGATGGCGAGTGCAGATGATGCACTAGTCAGCCTGACTGTCCCCCTTATCTGCCTGCTTCAAAAAACACTGCAAGCAATAAGGGATGAGGTTTTGGAAGAGGTGGAGGATGAGGAGTCACAAATTCCATCACCTTCTGGAAAGTCAGCGCAACGTGGTTCCTCACAAAGGGCTGGGCAGGGCTCACTTTGTGAGGAGGATGAGGAGGAGGAGTCAATGGAGGAGGAAGACATCGCTCCAGAGGGAGGTACACAACGCTCTAGTCAGTATGTAGAGCGAGGGTGGGGTGATGCAGAGCAGGCAGAGATGACGCCTCTTGCAGAGGACAGCGTTTCTTTGCCAGTTGGGAGTCTGCAGCACATGGTTGATTTCATGCTGCAGTGCCTAAGAAACGACCGCCGCATCGCCCACATTCTCACGACGTCTGATTATTGGGTGTACACCCTCCTAGACCCTCGCTACCGGGACAACGTCAAAAGCCTCATCACACCGTTGAACCGGGAGCGTAAAATGCGGGAGTACCAAGACACACTGGTGCAATCCCTAATGTTCTACCTTACTGCCGAGAGCACTGCTGCTGCTACTGCTTTACAAAGCAGCTCTGTGCGTCGAGGCAGTGTAGAGAGCTCTGCAACAAGAGGGAGCACACGCAGTGCCTCTGCACAGGGAAAGACCAGTATGTTAAAAATGCGGCAAAGTTTTGTGGCAGCGCCACAAATGTCTACACCATCCGAGAGGGCTCCAGTCAGCGGGAGGCAACGTATCCGTCAGATGGTGACAGACTACTTGGCTTTGCCTCTCAGTGTACTCCCAGATGGCTCTTCCCCATTCAAGTTTTGGGTCTCTAAGCTGGATACATGGCCAGAGCTTAGCCAGTATGCATTGGAGGTGCTGGCTTGCCCTGCTGCCAGTGTATTATCGGAGCGCGTCTTTAGTGCTGCAGGTGGTGTACTAACAGACCGTCGCATGCGACTATCCTCCGATAATGTAGACCGGCTTACTTTTCTGAAAATGAACAAGGCATGGATCTCGCCAGAATTTGTCTGTCCGTTTTCAGATTAAATAACTGGTTCGCAACGTTATCCATGTCTCCTGTTATGTTCATCTTTCTACCACCTGAACTCTACTCCCTGGGCTCCAACACTGCCAGTTGCTGCTCAGAAGTGTCGTGTCCACAGAACAAAACACAAGCTCTACTGTTAGTGGGGTTCAGTAACGCCAGCTGTTCCCCTGCTGTGTGAACGGCAAGAAGTCTCCTGTTCCCGACACATGGACAGAAAAACACATGACCAACATGCTCCAAATAGGGAAGAGCCGTCACCCTGCTTGTTATGCTGAAAACATGAAATTGTGAAGTTTTGCAGGCCTAGAATGATAAATTTTTATGACAAATATGGACAAATAATAATTTGTCATCACAGCGCGTATCTGCACATGTCTATTAGAAATGGTAACAAAAAATAAAACATAGTCTACTCTTCACATTTTGAAATTAATGCATAAAAGTACATTTCATACTTATGAATTAATGCTTTTTAAGGAACTTTATCTGTACCTGTAAGATAATGCAGTCAATGGATGTACGAATCATTAAATCCTCATCATCATCATCACGAGTTTTATTTATGACAGACATTATAAAATACACATACTGATGCCAACTGTAACTTCAAACACCATATATGAAATGGCCAGCATGTAAACATGGTAATAATGTCCAATAATAAATTATTACATCTAGAAAGTGCATCATGCATACTGACAATAGGTAGTTATACCTGCAAGTGCTGTTGAAACAACCACAAGAGATATAAATTAATACTGGTATATAGGTATCACAGTGCATAGTTACTCATGGACAATGTTGATGTAATACTGTATCTCAATTAAGTCAGCGTCAACCATTAGGCTTGTTAGTCTTGTACATTGTTAAAGAGGGAACGTAATTTTTTTGTTTGTCATAGGTGGAGTATTACACATTAAATTATTACTGCTGTATTTTTTTTTGCGTCCCTAGTGCGCAATAACGCAGCCTAACCTCACATTTTATAGTCAGCTAATTGCCACACGCTACCCTACCCTACGCGTGACAGTAGGAAGGTAGTGTTGACGGATAAAGCTTTGCGCAACCAGACATTCTTTTACCCTCTTCAACACTCTACAATCAAAAAATGCATGATTTCAGCCGCAGACTTTATTGACGTACAGTATAACATCGGCATTACCCATCAGAGGCTGTCCACTGTCTGATACAGACATAGAATATACCTTTGCTATCCGTAGCCTTTGTTTCACCTACACTTGCAGGCACACACTTAAATTGTGACAAACAATGCCTAATGTTTTTTTAAATGGTTATTTTTTATCGTACATTATTGTGTCATCAATCATCACATTGATGAGTCCATGCTGGACATGTCATACATGCTATAGAAAGTTACGATTTTATGAACTTAAATAATTGAAATGTCTGTGACTGTCACATAAAATTTGCGATGATGATGATGAGTGACTATTACAAAATCCATTGTCTTCACTATGTTATGGTTTAACATAGCGTTCCTTAAGCATTATTCATAAAAAAAAAAATGGACTTTTATTCTTAAATTTACAACACTATATTTTGTTACCAATTTTTTGGGTGTTGTGTTGTTCCATTTATTTTTGGCATGTGCATATATGCGTTTATATTTGTATTTTCTTTATTTTTCCTTCTTGAAATTAGAAAACATGTGTATCTTTGTACCGTGTTAGCCAGTAGATAGAAAAATATTTAGACTTCAGAGTCAGCAGTGGTTGATACCTTTTAATGGATAACTGAAAAGATGGAAACAAATTGCAAGCTTTCAAGGCTACTCACGTCTCTTCATCAGGGAAAGACTAAATAAAAAAATTAAGCATCACATATTTCTATACACAACAGGACACAGGAATAGTGCAATAGGTAAGACAAGTAAGTGACGTGTATCAGAACTGTCATTATCTCACAGGGATGAACATAAATATTGGAACAGTTCCTAGATAAGGATAGAAAGTTTGATTGCCCTCTCATTGGCTTTTTTTTTTGGGTTTTCATGACCCTGGAAGGGCATAGACGCAGATTCCTTAATTGATATAGAATGACATAAATCCATGTGATCTATTCATTCCATCACTAACAGTGTCAAAGGTCATGATGAGCTTATATTCTGAAACCTTTGTACGTTTCTCATATTTGAAGTTATATTTTAATACCAGTAATTCCATATCCATCATGCTATGACCGGGCATACAAAAGTCTTTTGCCACAGGTAAATTCATTAATTTATCTGTGATTATGTGGCGCTGATAATTCATCCTTGTTCTCCTTTTTGTTGCCGGTCTCCCCTCACTTGTCCCTCCCTCACTTGTCTTAGCTATTCCTGTGTCCTGTTGTGTGTAGAAATATGTGATTCTTCATTTTTGGCTTTACTCTTAGCCTGATGAAGACACCTGAGTAGTCTCGAAAGCTTTGAATTTGTTACCATATTTTCAGTTAGCCATTAAACGTTATCAACCACAGAGGACTGTCAAGTATAAATATTTTTCTACTCTTGTAATTGAAATTCATCATTTTATTGTCGTAGTAAAACTTCATTTATTCTTGTTTGAAGTACATACATTTGCAATGGCCACGTAACAAGGCAATAACTCAATATTTTATGCCTACACCCTCCTTGACCCTGGGCTTCAACAGCGCCAGTTGCTGCTCAGAAGTGTTAGATGCACAGATGAAAACAATCGCTGATGTGTTTCTGGGGTTCAGTAACGCCTGCTGTTCCCCTGCTGTGTGTCTGGCAAAAATTACTGCTGCTAACTACAACTTCTACTTCAAACGTCTCATACTAGGCCTCTGCCTACACCCTCCTTGACCCTGGGCTTCAACAGCGCCAGTTGTTTCTCGGAAGTGCTGTTAGCACAGTCTACACTTGCTCCTGTGTTACTGGGGTTCAGTAATGTCAGCTGTTCCCCTGCTTTGTGAACGGCAAAAAGTCCTGCTGCCTCCACCATGTTCTCTTCTCATCCCTGGGCTACAACACCGCCAGTTGTTTCTCGGAAGTGCTGTTAGCACAGTCTACACTTGCTCCTGTGTTACTGGGGTTCAGTAATGTCAGCTGTTAACCTGCTGTGTGAACGGCAAACAGTCCTGCTGCCTCCACCCTGTTCTCTTCTCATCCCTGGGTTACAACACCGCCAGTTGTTTCTCGGAAGTGCTGTTAGCACAGTTAACACTTGCTCCCGTGTTACTGGGGTTCAGTAATGTCAGCTGTTCCCCTGCTGTGTGAACGGCAAAAAGCCCTGCTGCCTCCACCATGTTCTCTTCTCATCCCTGGGCTACAATACCGCCAGTTGTTTCTCGGAAGTGCTGTTAGCACAGTCTACACTTGCTCCTGTGTTACTGGGGTTCAGTAATGTCAGCTGTTCCCCTGCTGTGTGAACGGCAAAAAGTCCTGCTGCCTCCACCATGTTCTCTTCTCATCCCTGGGCTACAACACCGCCAGTTGTTTCTCGGAAGTGCTGTTAGCACAGTCTACACTTGCTCCTGTGTTACTGGGGTTCAGTAATGTCAGCTGTTCCCCTGCTGTGTGAACGGCAAAAAGTCCTGCTGCCTCCACCATGTTCTCTTCTCATCCCTGGGCTACAACACCGCCAGTTGTTTCTCGGAAGTGCTGTTAGCACAGTCTACACTTGCTCCTGTGTTACTGGGGTTCAGTAATGTCAGCTGTTCCCTTGCTGTGTGAACGGCAAAAAGTCCTGCTGCCTCCACCATGTTCTCTTCTCATCCCTGGGCTACAACACCGCCAGTTGTTTCTCGGAAGTGCTGTTAGCACAGTCTACACTTGCTCCTGTGTTACTGGGGTTCAGTAATGTCAGCTGTTCCCCTGCTGTGTGAACGGCAAAAAGTCCTGCTGCCTCCACCATGTTCTCTTCTCATCCCTGGGCTACAACACCGCCAGTTGTTTCTCGGAAGTGCTGTTAGCAAAGTCTACACTTGCTCCTGTGTTACTGGGGTTCAGTAATGTCAGCTGTTCCCCTGCTGTGTGAACGGCAAAAAGTCCTGCTGCCTCCACCATGTTCTCTTCTCATCCCTGGGCTACAACACCGCCAGTTGTTTCTCGGAAGTGCTGTTAGCACAGTCTACACTTGCTCCTGTGTTACTGGGGTTCAGTAATGTCAGCTGTTCCCCTGCTGTGTGAACGGCAAACAGTCCTGCTGCCTCCACCCTGTTCTCTTCTCATCCCTGGGTTACAACACCGCCAGTTGTTTCTCGGAAGTGCTGTTAGCACAGTCTACACTTGCTCCTGTGTTACTGGGGTTCAGTAATGTCAGCTGTTCCCCTGCTGTGTGAACGGCAAAAAGTCCTGCTGCCTCAACTTTAATTTCCATGGGTACCTTCTGCTACCCATCCGGGTTCCAGTACCGTCAGCTGGTTCTCCGCAGTGCCTTTGGCCTAGGTGCCTCCATGTCGGTATCCGAGTTCCAGCAACGTCTGCTGGTCCTTGGTAGTGCTTTGGAGCACAGGTACCTCCTGCTTAGTAACCGTGTCCCAGTAACGTCAGCTGGTCCTTGGTTGTGCCATTGGCTCTTTTCCTTCTGCTGACCCTCCGGGTTCCAGCACAGTCAGCTGGTCCTCGTTACTTTCATTGGCTCTTGTACCTTCTGCTACCCATCCGGGTTCCAGTACCGTCAGCTGGTTCTCCGCAGTGCCTTTGGCCTAGGTGCCTCCATGTCGGTATCCGAGTTCCAGCAACGTCTGCTGTCCTTGGTAGTGCTTTGGAGCACAGGTACCTCCTGCTTAGTAACCGTGTCCCAGTAACGTCAGCTGGTCCTCGGTTGTGCCATTGGCTCTTTTCCTTCTGCTGACCCTCCGGGTTCCAGCACAGTCAGCTGGTCCTCGTTACTTTCATTGGCTCTTGTACCTTCTGCTACCCATCCGGGTTCCAGTACCGTCAGCTGGTTCTCCGCAGTGCCTTTGGCCTAGGTGCCTCCATGTCGGTATCCGAGTTCCAGCAACGTCTGCTGCTCCTTGGTAGTGCTTTGGAGCACAGGTACCTCCTGCTTAGTAACCGTGTCACAGTAACGTCAGCTGGTCCTCGGTTGTGCCATTGGCTCTTTTCCTTCTGCTGACCCTCCGGGTTCCAGCACAGTCAGCTGGTCCTCGTTACTTCCATTGGCTTTTGTACCATCACCAACAGGACAAAGAAGGTTAAGACAAACTACAAGATACAGAACAAGAGACAGAAGAACAATAAGCAGAAGATCAAAAAGCAGAAGAACATTAAGTATAAGACCAAAATGAAGAGCAAAATATATGCTCTAAATTCTAAGCAGAAGAAGACTAAGCAGTGTATGGGGGTGAGTCCGTTCCTCCTCGTGGTGCCCCTGGAAAATGCCTGATGCTGCTGCAGGCTAAACTGAACGCGGACAAATACTGTTGTAATTAAAATCTTTCGTGACAGCAAGAACGGAAGGATGAAAATTCAGAGTTTTACAGATTACAAGTACAGGAATGTCTGTCACAAATAAGAATATGATGAAAAGGATGAATAGGAAGAAGATGAAGAAGTAGAATATGAAGAATAATAACTGTTTAATAAGAACAATATAAGTAATGTTAACAAAAAGATGAATAACAAGAAGTTTTAGAAGATTAAGAAGGTGAAGATGAAGAATAATTTGATGAGAAAGATGATGCTGCTGAAGATTATGAAGGAGAAAGTGTGTGAAAAGTTAAAAAGGTGAAGAGCATGGAAGTTGTGAAACAGACATATTTGACAAAATAGAAAAAAGGTTAACAACATTGTCAATTTCTTCGTCAATCCAAACGTATTTCAAAAAAAGAAATATTAATGCTATTCCATTGCATTGTGTTAAACATCTATGCCTTTAATGTCTCCTCAACCTCCCCCAATAAATTCTACATTACTCTTTGTTGTTTTCCTTCATGTACAATTAACCAACAAGGCAAGAATGGGTTTTTTTTAATTCCGATATTTTGTTCCCATAGACTTACATTGTATTTCCGGTATCGGTATCGGGTATCGCCGATATTTTTTGGGTATCGGCGATACCATTCCGATTCCGATACTTTTGGATATCGGAAAGTATCGCTCAACTCTACTCAAAACCACTACAGGGTAACAACGTCCACCCCTTCTCAAAAGGCACTAGTCAATGTATCGCCCCTCGATCATCCAGCACCCCATCTCAGATATGTCACATCAAGGTCATCTTCCTGTCTTTCCATCATTACATTTCTTGACATGTTGTAACAATATACATAAAAAGGTAAAAACAATCACTGGAAGAGCAGAAACCATGGCAGCATTGTGTTACATGAAGTCCAGCACCCGTCTGCAGTGTGATCCAAAAGCAGGTTTAGTTTTATACTAGTCGCTTTTACTATTCCAATGCCTACTGCTAAGTAGATGCGTGGTGCAGCCTGGGCGTGGCCAAGATGCTCACTGCACCCTAGTAAACCACAGATTTTCCATGTCTCTGCCTCCTGCTCGTCACACGGCTCAGCTCTGATGGAAAGTATCCAACATCGACTCCATCCTGACATCTTATCTGAGTCTGGGAAAGCTGGGTGACTGTGGGTGAGACCGCCAATCCATGCACAATCTATTTCCTGTACAGCCATCTGCAATTACTACGGATTTCCACATCTCAGTGTTACTTTCAGCTCCAAACAACATTTGAGGTCACCGACAATAACACATTTATTCTCTGCTATCCAAAGCTTCTCTCCCCCACCTGAAAAGTTTCATAAGTTTTTTTTATTTTTCCGTCAAAATATTTTTACTTTTTCCCCCATACGAAGGTATTTATTCATGTTATTTTTTGTAATAACCGAAACCGCTAGTTTTAACCATATAATGTAGAACAAGAAAAAATATGATATGGGGGGGTGAAATAATTGTTTGAGATTTATTTTTGTGTTCACTTTTAAAATTGTTCTGCAAATGCGGTAGATTATGGCGATAAAAAAATAAAAAATTAGCAATTGTTTTACTGCTTTTCTAAGTTTATGAAGTTAAAAAAAATAGAGTTTGTGGGGGCATTTTTTAGAACTTTTTTTTTCATTAATGAGCTGTGTGTAAGCACTTGGTGTAGCATTAATCAAAAAATGTTCTAATATTTCGGGTTTTTTATGACTTTTTACATGTATTTCAATTTTTTTGTGGTGCATGTAGAAGAGGGGAATGCTAAAAACAAGCACCCCTACCGACGATGCATCCACAATATTTTTACCTTTGTATTTATTTTTTTGTTTTACTTTATTGTGGTGTTATTTTTTTTTTCACCAGTGTTTTACAGTACTTTTTTTTACCATCCCTTCACAATATTTACCTTTTATTTATTCTGTTTATATTTTTTTACTGTATTTTTTCATTAACTGTTAATGTATTTTTTTTAATTATTAAAAAAAAATATATATATATGAAATATATTTAAAAAAAAAAAAGGATTTAAAGGAACAGTGCACCTTAAGATGAACCCTTTACCTAAAGAATAAAAATGTAAAAGACGCGTTCTATAGTAAAATGATCACAGGACACAGACTTTTGCTCCTTAAAAGTTTATTACATTAATGTTTCCGAAAATGTGTGCAGTTGCGCTCTTCTGTGAACGAGTTGAAGTGGCGGCATCAAGGGAAACATCTTTCAGTCCTTGGTCTCCCGACGCATCTAGGGAAACATCTTTCAGTCTTTGGTCTCCCGATGCATCAAGGGAAACATCTTTCAGTCTTTGGTCTCCCGACGCATCAAGGGAAACATCTTTCAGTCTTTGGTCTCCCGACGCATCAAGGAAAACATCTTTCAGTCCTTGGTCTCCCGATGCATCAAGGGAAACATCTTTCAGTCTTTGGTCTCCCGATGCATCAAGGGAAACATCTTTCAGTCTTTGGTCTCCCGACGCATCAAGGGAAACATCTTTCAGTCTTTGGTCTCCCGACGCATCAAGGGAAACATCTTTCAGTCTTTGGTCTCCCGACGCATCAAGGGAAACATCTTTCAGTCTTTGGTCTCCCGATGCATCAAGGGAAACATCTTTCAGTCTTTGGTCTCCCGACGCATCAAGGGAAACATCTTTCAGTCTTTGGTCTCCCGACGCATCAAGGGAAACATCTTTCAGTCTTTGGTCTCCCGATGCATCAAGGGAAACATCTTTCAGTCTTTGGTCTCCCGACGCATCAAGGGAAACATCTTTCAGTCCTTGGTCTCCCGACACATCAAGGGAAACATCTTTCAGTCCTTGGTCTTCCGACACATCAAGGGAAATATCTTTCAGTCCTTCGTCTTCCGACACATCAAGGGAAACATCTTTCAGTCTTTGGTCTCCCGACGCATCAAGGGAAACATCTTTCAGTCTTTGGTCTCCCGACGCATCAAGGGAAACATCTTTCAGTCTTTGGTCTCCCGATGCATCAAGGGAAACATCTTTCAGTCTTTGGTCTCCCGACGCATCAAGGGAAACATCTTTCAGTCTTTGGTCTCCCGACGCATCAAGGGAAACATCTTTCAGTCTTTGGTCTCCCGATGCATCAAGGGAAACATCTTTCAGTCTTTGGTCTCCCGACGCATCAAGGGAAACATCTTTCAGTCCTTGGTCTCCCGACACATCAAGGGAAACATCTTTCAGTCCTTGGTCTTCCGACACATCAAGGGAAATATCTTTCAGTCCTTCGTCTTCCGACACATCAAGGGAAACATCTTTCAGTCCTTGGTCTTCCGACTACATTGCACGGCGGCGGCTGAGTCTGCGTCTGCGAACTAAATAATAAGAAAAAGTAATAATCGTCTGCTGCCCACTGAATACTAAAGATTGGTCAGCTCCGCACCAATCCTGCGGCCTACACGATGCTTCAGGGGGCTCCTCCTGGTCCTGTGTCGCCTCCTACGTCTGCTGTGTTCCGTCCTCATTCTTGAAGGCATGATGACAATATAGAGCTTCTTTTCTTCCCGGCCAGGAGCAAGATGACAAATGATGGCTGCAGGCCTCCAGGAGGGATTTTTATAGCAGCTTACTACTGTGACGTCATAATTCGATGACATACCACGTGGGTGTGGCCCCTTTGTGTAGTCAGAGGGTGTGGTCGGATGATCTCAGCGATTTGCATATTCCGTGACTTCATAAAACTGATGTCATCGAGCGTGTCATGAACATTCTATTTGGAATCCTGACTTCAGCCTCGTTCTGAATAAATATTATAAATATACATTTTTTTTAAATTTCCTATGCTCCCCTCTTTTTCACTTAATTACTAACTTGACAGATGCTTGGGAAAGCTAGCAGTGAGTTCAGTAAATATAATGGCACTCATGATTGTAGTTATTTTAACCTTCCCCTCAAAAAACAGTTATGGACAAAGCAGGACCCTGCCTCATTTATGAAACCAACAAGCTCTGTTTCCCGTAGCAACCAACCATAATGCTGCAGTCCAAGAAAAGCTGATATTTGCTTGGTTGCTATGGGCAACAAGACCAGTTTTGCTTTCCAAATGAGCAAGCATTACCCACATTTTTAAGTCCCAAATCTTGGCGGTAAAAAGCTGACCCCAAGACACTTTGGGTGTGCATAAACCGTGTGTTTTTTTGGCTTTAACGGTCCTGCCAAAATGGTGACTGTTAGTAAGCAAACTAAGGAAGGCGCAGCAGGACACATGCCATAAACACGGTGTTGTCATCCATAGCAACCAGCATTCCGAGCCACTTAAGAAGTGAAACTGAGATGTGATTGGTTGCTGCAGGCAACAAGTTTACCGTAAATCAGGCCTCGGTGTCCCTTGTGGAGGAGGAGTGCTCCTTTAAAAGACGCCTGAACAGAATTTTTAACATTTCGGGATATTTCTAGATTTTGACAGTGTGACAAAAACCCAGTGTTCGGGGTGCCGAACCCAAACAGTAAGGGTATGTTTCCACTATCAGGAAACAGTCCGGATTAGCTGCGTGTTTGACGCTGTGCTTTGGGGCAGCGTCAAACACGCAGCGTCCAGATGTTACAGCATAGTGGAGGGGATTTCAAGAAATCCTGTCTCCACTATGCTGCAAAACATGCAGGTGGAAGACCTGCGTTTCCGGACATGTGGCGCGTCTTTTTAGACCGCAGCATGTCCTAGTCCCTTGCGGCGACGCTACGTCGACGCAAGGGAAATAACACAGGGCTATGCAGCCCTGCGGTCATTCTGGATGTGTTCTGGATGTGTCCTGAACACATCCAGAATGAGCGCGCGTTCAGAAGGGGGCGGAGCTTTGGGCGGAGGTGGAATTTCCGCTCCGTCCAAAGCGCTGTGTTTCCGTACCATGGAATCACAGCCTTACACGGACTTCCTGGTGAAGTCGGTGTCCGTGTCTGAACATTAGGTGTTTGGTACGGATGCTGAACTTTACTGTTCAGGTTCACCCCTCTCTAGTGATCAGATCTAGCAACGCATGCAATTGTTTAACCTGTTAAATGGCACTGTCATGCATATCAATGGTAGTTGAAAAGCTTTAACATGGCGCAGTCAGTTCAGACAACCATCTGCGACATGATCCATGGGTGCAGATGGGGCGCCTTGGTAGTCGAAGAGCCTACATAAGAGCCACATATCTGACAAGCTATAAATGTTCGGCAATTTCACATTACAATATAGAACTCCAGTATGTTCTACAAGCGATCACAGGTTTAAAAAAAATATATATAATATTATATTTTTTGTTTGTTTTTTTTCTCCATTCATGCCACCTGGGATTTTATTCTCATTTTTCAGTTTATTCCGAAATGAACGGCGCCACAACAGTGGAGTTATTGACCCTGCACAATTTTTTTTAAATAAAATGCAGGTAACCCGTTTTACTTAAAGGGAATCTGTCACCCTAAATTGGCGGGATATTTAAATGATGGCAGTCAGGTCAGATGGGCGGTGTTTTGTGTACTTGCCTTAACATGTTGTTCGCCGCTGTCTCCATTATTTCTGGGAATTGTAGTCGTTGCCCTCCATATAATGCACCTGCGCATTGCAATCTGCGGGCAAAACATACTGCGCGTGCGCAATTCAAGATTGCAATGCGCAGGCGCGTTATATGGAGGGCAACAACTAAAATTCCCAGAAATAATGGAGACAGCGGCGAACAACATGTTAAGGCAAGTACCCAAAACTCCGCCCATCTGACCTGACTGCCATCATTTAAATATCCCGCCAATTTAGGGTGACAGATTCCCTTTAATTGGTGCAGAAAATCTGCAACATCAAAAAAGCCACCAATAAAATCATCTTAGGAACATAACCTAAAAGGCTTAAGGCCTGTGCACACATTGAAGATGAGTCTTTTTTTTTTTTCCCTACGCAGATTTGTCACAAAACCTGAATGGTTTCCTGATGCCAGCGAAGTGAAGGAGAGTCCTGAAGTCTCGAGCACACGCTGCTTATTTGTGACTCGAAGATTTTAATGAAAAATTATCCCATTGTATGTTGCATTTGTCCTGCCGAGAGATGCAGAAATATCTGCACCAAATACTTAACCTGTGCGCAGACCATTAAAGAAGATTTCTACAGTTACAATACACCATACAGGTGTGACTGCGGTGTAATTCGGCTCTCGCACAGGTGCTTGGTTCCTTGCGCCATACTTCGCCCTCTCTGAACCTCATTTATTATTTAGGGAAAAGTATGCATCATGCCCCCATATGTGCACAAGTTTCGGAGACTTGTCGGCAGTGTTCATCCGTGTTCCTTAGTAGCTTGTTATCGCCCTCCATCTCCTTCGCGCAGGCGGAGGGCTTCCCAATGTCACATGTGGTCTCTTCCGTCAACAGCAGCACATTTTCCCGGCTGCCTCATTAGGCGTGCCGCTTGTTGTGCCGAATACCTAAGCGGACAAATATTTCCTGCTCTCCGTGTTTTGTATCTCATTTTACTGTAAGCGGCCGGTCACGAGGGGGCCGACACAGGGGCTTAAAGAGCACTGGCCCAATTAGAATGCTCACACCCCAGTGTGCCATGGTGAGCCGCGACCCATCAAGCTGCACACGTAACCTGTCGACACGCAGCAGAGGCGTAGCTAGGGGTTCAGCTCAGAGGGGGCGAAACATCTGAGTGGGCCCCTAACATGCGGACATATCATTGGTGCAACCTGCGTGACAGCACATGGGCACAAAAAGTAAGGGGGCCCATTTCTACCTCCAAAAAAGGTGCAAATTTGCATTTTTAGGGGTTCTTGAGCAGCAAAGGGATCATATATTGTTCTTGCACAGGGGCCCTTTCTGTCTGTGGCTGCCTGGGTCCCCTAACCAGGTAATCATGATTATAACTGTGGTAGTATAGGGGAACCTCAGGAGATGACCGCACTGTTATGGAAAATAAAAGGCTATACAAAGACCAGCATTGATATTACCGCCATATGGTGACATATAGTGGTAGATACCAGTCCTGCAGGACATATAGAGATTACAGTACAGTTATAGATGGTGACTTACACAGGACGTCCTTTCTGGAGGAGTCATTCACTTTTCTATCTGGCCCAGACCGACATGTCAACTTCTCCAGCCAGGACTCATCTGCAGAGATTACAACAAAGACACATCTGTCTTCTCACATTTCCAGCACCGTTCACATGTAAAATCATGAAATCATAGAATGGTAGAGTTGGAAGGGACCTCCAGGGTCATCGTGTCCAACCCCCTGCTCAATGCAGGATTCACTAAATCATCTCAAACAGATGTCTGTCCAGCCTCTGTTTGAAGACTTCTATTGAAGGAGAACTCACCACCTCTCATGGCAGCCTGTTCCACTCATTGATCACCCTCACTGTCAAAAAGTGTTTTCTAATATCTAATGTGTATCTTCTCCCTTTCAGTTTCATCCCATTGCGTCTCCTGTTTTCATGTGCAAATGTATTCCCAACCTGCACAAACTCCTCATCCTGCCTATACCCCAATACTGAGCCCCTGCTGCCATGTCCCTATTACTGCACCTGCTGTGTGGTACAAAAACAGAGCTCCTCTTCCTGCCTCACATAGTAATGCCACCACTGCCCCTTACATCGTAATAATGCCTCCTTTGTGCTCTTTAGATGGTAAAATTGCCCCCTAGAAAATATTAATTTCCTGTACATGTGCCCTATACATTTTGTCCCTGGAAAGTAATAATACTCCATGTGCAACTTTGATGGTCACAATACTGAGAGCCCCTATAACAATAATGTTTAAGTGCCCACTTAACATTTAATAATGTCCCCATACATAACGCCTCTATATACAGTATGTTGGGCCCACAGATCCCCTCTACACCATATGATGATCCCACAACTCCCTATACACTATATGATGATCCCACAGCTCCCCTATACACAGTATGATGATCCTACAGCTCCCCCTATACACCATATGATTGGCCCACAGCTCCCCTATACACCATATGATGATTCCTCAGCTCCACTATACACAGTATGATGATGCCACAGCTCCCGTACATACAGTATAATGTCCCCCAGAGTTCCCCTATGCATAGGATGATGTCCCCACTGCTCCTCCAATACACAGCCTCTGTATTATAATGCTCCCCCATAGGCAGCCTCTGTATTATAATGCACCCCATAGGCAGCCTCTGTAGTATAATGCACCCCATAGGCAGCCTCTGTATATAATGCACCCCCATAGACAGCCTCTGTATTATAATGCACCCCCATAGACAGCCTCTGTATTATAATGCACTCCCCATAAGCAGCCTCTGTAGTATAATGCACCCCCCATAGGCAGCCTCTGTATTATAATGCTCCCCCATAGGCAGCCTCTGTATTATAATGCTCCCCCATAGGCAGCCTCTGTATTATAATGCACCCCCATAGGCAGCCTCTGTAGTATAATGCACCCCCATAGGCAGCCTCTGTAGTATAATGCACCCCCCATAGACAGCCTCTGTAGTATAATGCACCCCCATAGACAGCCTCTGTAGTATAATGCACCCCCATAGGCAGCCTCTGTAGTATAATGCACCCCCCATAGACAGCCTCTGTATTATAATGCACCCCCATAGACAGCCTCTGTATTATAATGCACTCCCCATAAGCAGCCTCTGTATTATAATACACCCCCATAGGCAGCCTCTGTATTATAATGCACCCCCATAGGCAGCCTCTGTATTATAATGCACCCCCATAGACAGCCTCTATATTGTAATGCACTCCCCATAGGCAGCCTCTATAGTATAATGCACCCCATAGGCAGCCTTTGTATTATAATGCTCCCCCATAGGCAGCCTCTATAGTATAATGCACCCCATATGCAGCCTCTGTATTATAATGCACCCCCATAGACAGCCTCTGTATTATAATGCACTCCCCCATAGGCAGCCTCCGTATTATAATGTACCCCCACAAGGCAGCCTCTGTATTATAATGTACCCCCATAGGCAGCCTCTGTATTATAATAGACCCCCATAGACAGCCTCTGTATTATAATACACCCCCATAGACAGCCTCTGTATTATAATGCACTCCCCCATAGGCAGCCTCTGTATTATAATGTACCCCCACAGGCAGCCTCTGTATTATAATGCACTCCCTATGCATAGATGATGTCCCCACTGCTCCTCCATACACAGCCTCTGTATTATAATGCTCCCCCATAGGCAGCCTCTGTATTATAATGCACCCCCATAGGCAGCCTCTGTAGTATAATGCACCCCCATAGGCAGCCTCTGTAGTATAATGCACCCCCCATAGACAGCCTCTGTATTATAATGCACCCCATAGACAGCCTCTGTATTATAATGCACTCCCCATAAGCAGCCTCTGTAGTATAATGCACCCCCATAGGCAGCCTCTGTATTATAATGCTCCCCCATAGGCAGCCTCTGTATTATAATGCTCCCCCATAGGCAGCCTCTGTATTATAATGCACCCCATAGGCAGCCTCTGTAGTATAATGCACCCCCATAGGCAGCCTCTGTAGTATAATGCACCCCCCATAGACAGCCTCTGTAGTATAATGCACCCCCATAGACAGCCTCTGTAGTATAATGCACCCCCATAGGCAGCCTCTGTAGTATAATGCACCCCCATAGACAGCCTCTGTATTATAATGCACCCCCATAGACAGCCACAGTATGATGATGCCACAGCTCCCGTACATACATATAATGTCCCCCAGAGTTCCCCTATGCATAGGATATGTCCCCACTGCTCCTCTAATACACAGCCTCTGTATTATAATGCATCCCCCATAGGCAGCCTCTGTATTATAATGCACTCCCCATAAGCAGCCTCTGTATTATAATCACCCCCATAGGCAGCCTCTGTATTATAATGCACCCCCATAGACAGCCTCTGTAGTATAATGCACCCGCCATAGACAGCCTCTGTATTATAATGCACTCCCCATAGGCAGCCTCTGTATTATAATGCACCCCCATAGGCAGCCTCTGTAGTATAATGCACCCCTATAGACAGCCTCTGTAGTATAATGCACCCCCATAGACAGCCTCTGTAGTATAATGCACCCCCATAAGCAGCCTCTGTATTATAATGCATTCCCCATAGGCAGCATCTTTATTATAATGCATCCCCATAGGCAGTCTCTGTATTATAATGCACCCCCATAGGCATGTTTCTGTATTATACTGCACTCCATAGGCAGCCTCTGTATAGTAATGCACACCTATAGACATCTTCTGTAGTATAATGCACCCCCATAGACAGCCTCAGTATTATAATGCACTCCCATAGGCATCATCTTTATTATAATGCACCCCCATAGACAGCCTCTGTAGTATAATTCACCCCCCATAGACAGCCTCTGTATTATAATGCACTCCCCATAGCACTCTTATTATAATCACCCCCATAGACAGCCTTTGCATTATAATACACTCTCCATGAGCAGCCTCTGTATTATAATGCACCCCCATAGTCAGCCTCTGTATTATAATGCATCCCCATAGACAGCCTCTGTATTATAATGCACTCCCCCATAGGCAGCCTTATTTATAATGCACCCCCATAGGCAGCCTTATTTATAACGCACCCCCATAGGCAGCCTTATTTATAATGCACCCCCATAGGCAGCCTTATTTATAATGCACCCCCATAGGCAACCTTGGTATTATAATGCACCCCCATAAGCAGCCTTATTTATAATGCACCCCCATAGGCAGTCTTATTTATAATGCACCCCCATAGGCAGTCATTTCTAATCACCCCCATAGGCAGTCATTTATAATGCACCCCCATAGGCAGCCTTACTTATAATGCACCCCCATAGGCAGCCTTTTTTATAATGCACCCCCATAGGCAGCCTTACTTATAATGCACCCCCATAGGCAGCCTTACTTATAATGCAGCCCCCCATAGGCAGTCTTATTTATAATGCACCCCCATAGGCAGCCTCTGTAGTTTAATGCACCACCAAATGGAGCCTCTGTAGTATAATGCACCCCCATTACAAAAATAATAAATCCTGTACTCACCTCTCTTGCTCCCGGCTCATGCGCTACTCACTGCTCTCCCTCTCTTCTCCTGACAGCGGGCGCCGGCAGGTGACTGCATCGCGCCCGTTGTCAGACGCTGAGATGGGGATTATGGGAGAGAAGGAGAGCTCACTCCTTCTCTCACAATGCGGTCAGCTGTATTGGCTGGATGCCGATACAGCTGACCCTCCGATGACGGGCGGGGGGCCCACTGCTGGCACCGGGCCCCCCACCGCCTGCTCAGGCCCCATAGCGGCCGGGCGGCAGAGCAGGGAGAGCGATTCTCCCTGCTCTGCCGCAGAATGTAACTGTGTCGGCGCGCTGTGCACGCCTATGCAGTTACAGTAGTGTAGCTCCGGCTGGGCCCCCTCCGAGCGCGGGGCCCGAGGCCACCGCCCCCACTGCCCCCCGGTAGCTACGCTATTGAGAAGGAACCATCCTGGCCACCATGGATGTGAAATCTTTGTACTCTAATATCCCACACCAGGATGGATTAAATGCCTGCAAAGTCTTCATGGAAAACACCGGGCGGGAATGATGCGGATTCTGTGGTGAAACTCACAAAATTCATCCTCACCCACAATTACTTTGAATTTGACGACAAGATCTATCTTCAGGAGACTGGCACAGCGATGGGAAGTAAAATGGCTCCATAGTATGCAAATCTTTTCATGGCCAAGCTTGAAAACGACTTTTTGTCCTTGTCCCATCAGACCTTGGGCCTACTACCACTACATTGATGAGATCTTAATTATCTGGACGGAGTCTGAGCAACAGCTAAAGACGTTCCACAACAGTTTAACCAATTTCATCCCACCATCAACTTAACACTCAACTACTCCAGCACTGAGATTAACTTTTTAGACACCATCATTAAGCTACAGAACAATGAAATAGAGACATCCCTGTATCAGAAGCCATTCGACCCTCCAACATACCTTAAATGGGACAGTTTCCATCCAAAACACATACAAAACTCTATTTTCTACAGCCAAGCCACCAGATACAACCGTATATGTTCCAACCCCATGGATAGAGATGAACAACTTGGTCACCTTAGAAAGACTTTTCTGAATCAGGGCTACCATCCAAGAACAATTGAAAACCAAATTTCAAGAGCCACCAGAATATCAAGGAATCACCTGTTACATTACAAGACTAAAGAAGAAAATAACCGGGTGCCTCTAGTAGTTACCTACAATCCAAATCTGGAGATGCTAAGGGGAGCTGCACGGAAACTTCAACCTTTACTACAAAAAGATGCCCGATTACAATCCATATTTCCAGACCCCCCACTACTGTGTTTTAGGCAGCCCCCAAATCTAAGAAGCATCATTGTCAGAAGTTCCCTGTCCCCCCAACAGCTGCAGGAACCTTTCCTTGCAACAAGAAGAAATGCAAAACCTGTCCATTTATAATGACCACGGACAAGATAAAGATCCCCAACTCCCATCAGGACTACAAGATCCCAGGTACTTTCAGCTGCATCACATCTAATGGGGTGTACCTAATTATATGTACTAAATGTCCAACTGGGGGTCTGTATGTGGGGGTAGACAGAGCAAAAACTGAGAACAAGGATGAATTCTCATTGCCACACAATAAGAGAAAAAAGAATGGATCTACCTGTGGCGAAACACTTTTGTATCCCCGGTCATAGTATGATGGACATGAAATTACTTGTATTAAAAGCTAAATTTAAATCTGAGAGAAACAGAAAAGTTTGGGAATATAAACTTATGATGACCTTTGATACACTCAGTGCTGGAATGAATGTATCGCATGGATTTATGTCTTTTTACATCAATTAAGGAATTTGCTACTAAGACCTTCTGGGGCAAAACAACACAATACCAGACCCCAATCAGAGGGCAATAAAACTTTCTCACTCCTTATCTATGAACTGTTCCAATATTTATGTTCATCCCTCTCCCATAATGACAGTTCTGCTTCACGTCACTTGTCTTTTCTATTGTATTGTTTCTGTGCTGTGTTGTGTATAAATATGTGATTCTTAAGAATTTGTTTTAGTCTTTGCCTGATGAAGAGACCTGAGTAGTCTCGAAAGCTACAATTTGTTATCATCTTTTCAGTTAGCCATTAAAAGGTATCAACCACTGAGGACTCTCAATTCTAAATATTTTTCTATATACAGTATATTAAGAAGTGATTAGCGCGGCGGGTGTCGTATTGGCAGTAGCCCTTTAACCCCTTACTGCCATCGGACGTACTATCCCGTCCATGGTACCTGGGCCCGTATGACCGGGGACGGGATAGTACGTCTCGTGCGATCGGACGCGCTCCCGAGGGGAGCGCAGCCGATCGCGGCCGGGTGTCAGCTGATTATCACAGCTGACACCCATGACTGTGTGTCAGGAGCGGTCACGGACCGCTCCCGGCACATTAACCCCTTGCACACCGCGATCAAACATGATCGCGGTGTACTGGGGGCACAGGGGAGGATCGCGCAGGGTGGGGGCTCCCTGCGCGCCCCCCTGAGACCCTCAGAGCAGCGCGATGTGATCGCGCTGTTCTGAGGGCTTCCTCCCTCCCAGGACCCGGATCCAAGATGGCGCCGGGGTCCTGGAGGGAGGCGGCTACCTCAGTGCCTGCCGAGAGCAGGCACTGAGAAGCCTGCTGCACTGCCTGAGCGATCGCTGGTGTGACAGAGTGCTGTGCACACTGTCACACCAGCGATCTGATAAAATACAGTGATGTCCCACCCTGGAACAAAGTAAAAAAGTTAAAAAAATAAAAATAAACATGTTTTAAAAAAAAATCCAAAATAAATAAAAAAAATATATATATTCCCCAATAAATTCACTTCTTCCTGTAAATAAAAAAAACAAAGGAATAAAAGTACACATATTTGGTATCGCCGCGTCCGTAACGACCCCCCCTATAAAATTGTCCCACTAGTTAACCCCTTTAGTGAACCCCTTAAAAAAAAAAAAAAACGAAGCAAAAAATCAATGCTTTATCATCATACTGCCGAACAAAAAGTGGAATAACACGCGATC
Organism: Oophaga sylvatica; assembly: GCA_033576555.1. Lineage (NCBI taxonomy): Eukaryota > Metazoa > Chordata > Amphibia > Anura > Dendrobatidae > Oophaga > Oophaga sylvatica. The sequence continues at coordinate 61,615,155 of JARQOD010000002.1, read as the reverse complement.
AAAAAGACCGATATAAAAAACATGGTACTGCTGAAAACGTCATCTTGTCCCGCAAAAAACGAGCCATCATACAGCATCATCAGCGAAAAAATAAAAAAGTTATAGCTCGCAGAATAAAGCGATGCAAAAATAATTATTTTTTATATAAAATTGTTTTTATTCTATAAAAGCGCCAAAACATGAAAAAATGATATAAATGAGGTATCGCCATAATCGTACTGACCCGAAGAATAAAACTGCTTTATCAATTTTACTACACGTGGAACGGTATAAACGCCTCCCCCAAAAGAAATTCATGAATTGCTGATTTTTGTTCATTCTAACCTCCCAAAAATCGAAATAAAAAGCGATCAAAAAATGTCACGTGCTCAAAAATGGTACCAATAAAAACGTCAACTCGTCCCGCAAAAAATAAGACCTCACATGACTCTGTGGGCCAAAATATGCAAAAATTATAGCTCTCAAAATGTGATGATGCAAAAACTATTTTTGCAATAAAAAGCGTCTTTTAGCGTGACAGCTGCCAATCATAAAAACCCGCTATAAATAGTAAATCAAACCCCCCTTTATCACCCCCTTAGTAAGGGAAAAATAATAAAATTAAAAAAAAGTATTTATTTCCATTTTCCCATTAGGGTTAGGGTTAGGGTTGCGGCTAAATTTAGGGTTAGGGTTGGCGCTAAAGTTAGGATTAGGGTTAGGGTTGGGATTAGGGGTGTGTTAGGGTTAGGTTTGTGGTTAGGGTTGGGACTAGGGTTAGGGGTGTGTTGGGGTTAGGGTTGGAGTTAGAATTGGGGGGTTTCCGCTGTTTAGGCACATCAGGGGCTCTCCAAATGTGACATGGCGTCTGATCTCAATTCCAGCCAATTCTGCGTTGAAAAAGTCAAATGGTGCTCCTTCACTTCTCAGCTCTGCCATGCGTCCAAACAGTAGTTTATCCCCACATATGGGGTATCAGCGTACTCTGGACCCCAAGAGTTATTGTGCAATTTGTCCAATTTCTTCTGTTACCCTTGGGAAAATAAAAAACTGGGGCGAAAATATCATTTTTGTACAAAAAAAAATATTTTTTTGTTTTTACGGCTGTACATTATAAACTTCTGTGAAGCACTTGGGGCTTCATAGCGCTCACCACACATCTAGATAAGTTCCTTGTGGGGTCTATTTTCCAAAATGGGGTCACTTGTTGGGGATTTCCACTGTTTAGGTGCATCAGGGGCTCTCCAAATGTGACATGACGCCCCCAGACCATTCCATCAAAGTCTGCAATCCAAAACGTCACTACTTCCCTTCCGAGCCCCAACGTGTACCCATACAGTAGTTTTCTCCCACATATTGGATATCAGCGTACTCAGGACAAATTGGACAACAACTTTTGGGGTCCAATTTCTCCTGTTACCCTTGTAAAAATAAAATATTGGGGCAAAAAAATCATTTTTGCAAAAAAAAAGGATTTTTTATTTTTACGGCTGTGCGTTATAAACTTCTGTGAAGCACTTCGGGGTTCAAAGTGCTCACCACACATCTAGACAAGTTCCTTGTGGGGTCTATTTTCCAAAATGGGGTCACTTGTGGGGGTTTCCACTGTTTAGGCGCATCAGGGGCTCTCCAAATTTGACATGACGCCCCCAGACCATTCCATCAAAGTCTGCAATCTAAAACGTCACTACTTCCCTTCCGAGCCCTGACGTGCGCCCATACAGTAGTTTTCTCCCACATATTGGGTATCAGCGTACTCAGGACAAATTGGACAACAACTTTTGGGGTCCAATTTCTCCTGTTACCCTTGTGAAAATAAAATATTGGGGGCGAAAAAATCATTTTTGTAAAAAAAAAAAAGATTTTTTATTTTTACGGCTGTACGTTATAAACTTCTGTGAAGCACTTCGGGGTTCAAAGTGCTCACCACACATCTAGATAAGTTCCTTGTGGGGTCTATTTGCCAAAATGGGGTCACTTGTGAGGGGTTTCCACTGTATAGGTGCATCAGGGGCTCTCCAAATGTGACATGACGCCCCCAGACCATTCCATCAAAGTCTGCAATCCAAAACGTCACTACTTCCCTTCCGAGCCCTGACGTGCGCCCATACAGTAGTTTTCTCCCACATATTGGGTATCAGCGTACTCAGGACAAATTGGACAACAACTTTTGGGTTCCAATTTCTTCTGTTACCCTTGTGAAAATAAAATATTGGGGCAAAAAAAATCATTTTTGTAAAAAAAAAAAAATTTTTTTATTTTACGGCTGTACGTTATAAACTTTAGTGAAAAACCTGGGGGTTAAAAGTTCTCACCACACATCTAGATAAGTTCCTTGAGGGGTCTAGTATCCAAAATGGTGTCATTTATGGGGGTTTCCACTGTTTAGGCAGATCAGGAGCTCTCCAAACACGACATGGCGTCCAGCCAATTCTGCGTTGAAAAAGTCAGACGGCGCTCCTTCCCTTCCAAACTCTGCCATGCACCCAAACAGTGGTTTACCCCCACATATGGGGTATCAGCGCACTCAGGACAAATTGCACAATAACTTTTGGAGTCTTGTTACCCTTGGAAAAATAAAAATTGGGGTGAAAAGATCATTTTTGTGGAAAAAATATGATTTTTAAATTTTACGGCTCTACGTTATAAACTTGTGTGAAGCACTTGGGGTTCAAATTGCTCACCAAAGATCTAGAAAAGTTCCTTAGGGGGTCTAGTTTCCCAAATGGGGTCATTTGTGGGGGTTTCCACTGTTTAGGCACATCAGGGGCTCTCCAAATGCAACATGGCATCCAATCTCAATTCCAGCCAATTTTGGTTGGAAAAAGTCAAATGGTGCTCCTTCCATTCCGAGCTCTGCCGTGCGCCCAAACAGTGGTTCCCCCCCACATATGGGGTATCAGCGTACTCAGGACAAATTGGACAACAACTTATGTGGTCCAATTTCTCCTGTTACCCTTGGGAAAATAAAAAATTAGTGACTAAAAGATAATTTTTGTGGGAAAAAAATAGGATTTTTTATTTCATGCCCGGGCATTATAAACTTGTGTGAAGCACTTGGGGGTTCAAAGTGCTCACCAAAGATCTAGATAAGTTCCTTAGGGGTCTAGTTTCCAAAATGGGGTCACTTGTGGGGGGTTTCCACTGTTTATGCTCATCTGGGGCACTGCAAACGGAACATGACCCCCATCAACGTCTGCATTCCAAAACGTTACTACTTCCTTTCCAAGCCCTGCCGTGCACCCAAACAGTTCCCCCCCCCACATATGGGGTATCAGCGTACTCAGGACAAATTGGACAACAACTTTTGGGGTCAAATTTCCTTGGGAAAATTCAAAAATTTGGGACTAAAAAATCATTTTTGTGGAATTTTTTTTTTTTTTTCCACACCCAGGCATTATAAGCTTTTGTGAAACACTTGGGGGTTCAAAGTGCTCACAACAGATCTAGATAAGTACCTTAGGGGGTCTAGTTTCCAAAATGGTGTCACTTGTGGGGGTTTCCACTGTTTAAGCGCATCAGGGGCTCTCCAAACACGACATGGCGTCCAATCTCAATTCCCGCCAATTTTAGTTTGAAAAAGTCAAACGGCGCTCCTTCCCTTACGAGCTCTGCCGTGTGCCCAAACAGTGGTTTTCCCCCACATATTGGGTATTGGCGTACTCAGGAGAAATTGCATAACAACCTTATCTGTCCATTTTCTCCTTTTACCCTTGTGAAAATAAAAAAAAAGTTTGTAAAAGATCATTTTTGTGGCTAAAAAGTTAAATATTCATTTTTTCCTTCCACGTTGCTTTAGTTCCTGTGAAGCACCTGAAGGGTTAATAATCTTCTTGAATGTGGTTTTGAGTACCTTGAGGGGTGCAGTTTTTAGAATGGTGTCACTTTTGGGTATTTTCTGCCATATAGACCCCTCAAAGTGACTTCAAATGTGATGTGGTCCCTAAAAAAATGGCTTTGTAAATTTTGTTGTAAAAATGAGAAATCGCTGGTCAACTTTTAACCCTTATAACTTCCTAACAAAAAAAAATTTTGGTTCCAAAATTGTGCTGATGTAAAGTAGACATGTGGGAAATGTTATTTCTTAACTATTTTGTGTGATATATTTCTCTGTTTTAAGGGAATAAAAATTCAAAGTTTGAAAATTGCAAAATGTTAAAAATTTTCGCCATATTTACGTTTTTTCAAAAATAAACGCAAGTTATATCGAATAAATTTTACTTCTAACGTGAAGTACAATATGTCACAAGAAAACATTCTCAGAATCGCGAAGATCCGTTGAAGCGTTCCAGAGTTATAACCTCATAAAGAGACAGTGGTCAGAATTGTAAAAATTGGCCCGGTCATTAACGTGCAAACCACCCTTGGGGGTGAAGGGGTTAAGGGACGCCGCTGATCACATTATTGCTCGCTGTCCATGTGTGACCTGTAACCTTTTTATAACCTACAGATGGAGCGGCTACAATGAGTTTATTATAGAAAGGAAACCTGGCGATGAATATAATACATATTTAATAAGACGGAGATTAGAAGTTCAGCCTGTGCCCTGGGTGACAACATGGAAGGCTTATTAACTAAATGCAAGCACTTCTCCATCACCGGCACACTTCTATCATCTCACCGGATAGAAACTCTGACGCATCTCACATATCGATCAGATGTGAAACTTCCCTATGGGGGCGACACATGGAAGAAACGGACAGGACGCCTCTGATATACTGATATATGGGGGGGCAGCATATAAAGCTGGGTGTCCGTGCCTGCGCCCCTTTAACCGCAGCGTTTTATACATGTGTTATATAAGAGGTTTTCCAACGACTGGTCCAGGACTGTGTCGTCTTCTTGATTTCCGTGGCCGCTCCAGGAGTCCTCAGAGGGAGTATAAGAGCCAGAGTATTAAAGGAATTGTCCATATATCATAAAAGAGAAAAAAAGCAACAGAAAGGAAGCGGGGCGCTCCACTCCGGACGAATCACTGCAACGGAGTGGGAATAAAAAGCATCTACCGCTCTGAAGGGCTTAACGCCGGTCACAAACATGTATCTGCCTACTAAATCAACTGATCGACAAAGCTTTGATCAGTGACTGCAGCTTACCTGCCCTACAGGGGGTCAGAGGGAGTCAGAAATTCACCACGTATCTTTTCAGGCTGCTGCAATGTCTAACCTTCCTACTTTACACTGCAACGCTGCTTGTTCATATTACAGACACCAAATGATACTTGACATTACGACCAGAAATTTAACTCAAAACCACTACAGGGTAACAACGTCCACCCCTTCTCAAAAGGCACTAGTCTATGTATCGCCCCTCGATCATCCAGCACCCCATCTCAGATATGTCACATCAAGGTCATCTTCCTGTCTTTCCATCATTACATTTCTTGACATGTTGTAACAATATACATAAAAAGGTAAAAACAATCACTGGAAGAGCAGAAACCATGGCAGCATTGTGTTACATGAAGTCCAGCACCCGTCTGCAGTGTGATCCAAAAGCAGGTTTAGTTTTATACTAGTCGCTTTTACTATTCCAATGCCTACTGCTAAGTAGATGCGTGGTGCAGCCTGGGCGTGGCCAAGATGCTCACTGCACCCTAGTAAACCACAGATTTTCCATGTCTCTGCCTCCTGCTCGTCACACGGCTCAGCTCTGATGGAAAGTATCCAACATCGACTCCACCCTGACATCTTATCTGAGTCTGGGAAAGCTGGGTGACTGTGGGTGAGACCGCCAATCCATGCACAATCTATTTCCTGTACAGCCATCTGCAATTACTACGGATTTCCACATCTCAGTGTTACTTTCAGCTCCAAACAACATTTGAGGTCACCGACAATAACACATTTATTCTCTGCTATCCAAAGCTTCTCTCCCCCCACCTGAAAAGTTTCATAAGTTTTTTTTATTTTTCCGTCAAAATATTTTTACTTTTTCCCCCATACGAAGGTATTTATTCATGTTATTTTTTGTAATAACCGAAACCGCTAGTTTTAACTGTCTCGACCCCGCACCACAATTGTGGGTTACCAGGGCAATGGGATACTCAGAGCCGAGCCCGTAGAAGTCTATGGGATTGTCACAGGTAGCGGTGGCTCGGTCTGTGGCCATGGCGGTCAGGCGTATGTTGGGGGTATATTTACAGGGATATATATATACAGTTCGTGACGCCACCTGTAGTCTCTGGTAATTTGTACCAGCGCTGCTGTAGATTTCTGAGGGGATGGTGAGGCAGCTAGATGTCGGGTCCCCTACAGGTGGGACTCTTCCCTCAGGTCGATAGTAATGATAGGGTAGTGCAGGAATGCAATCAAATAACACAGTCTCACACATCAGCGTCTTTCCATACCTTTACTTCAAGTTGTTCAGGCAGGTCCCAGGGAGGCTGATCCAAGGAGAATGTATTTCGAGATAGCAGCTGGACAAGTTAGGGGCCTCCTTTACTTTCAAATGATGATGAGTACAACCAGCATGAAGCGTAGTTCCCTCTATAACTCCAGCTATTCCAAAGCTGTACTGCCCAGTCAGTTTTGTGGTCGGAGCCTTCCTGTGAGAGAGCTGAATTCCTATCTTGTCCTGCAGAGACTCAAGGTCCTCACTCCCCCTGACCCCAGTTACGTACCGACTATTTAGGGGCTGCTTGCCGCGACCTAAGGTCCGATAAGCCTCTGGTTTTCTTACCACTAAGCTTGAAACTATAGTGATCCTTCGGTCCCCAGTGACCGGTAACAATGTGCAGGACTTCTCCAATCCAAAAGCACTTTTAAATATTCCTTCCACTGTGCCTTTCGCCTTGTCCGCGCTTGTAGCATAAACACTCACACTTGCAAAAAGTCATATAATCACTCCCTTCTTTTCTTCCTTCAGAGTTAGTTGCCAGACTCTCAGTAATCTTCTAGGCAGGAGCACGTCTCTGAACCTTCACTGTCCTTGAGACAGGAGACTGAAGTATATCTGTACTAAACTCTTCTTTCTTTATCAATGTCTTCAATGAGGTACAGCTCTGACCAGGCTGAGGTGATCTATATCTCGCCCTTACTGGCCTCCACTTGCTGAACTGCTGATAGAACCAAGCTGGACTGCTTCCTCCCTCCAAGTCCCAGCTAGACTCCACACGTCTGCTCTGTCCGAAGACAGGAAACTGACTACTAAATCACTCAACGAATCTACACTGACCACTCCCTACGAGTCACTACACTACCCTAAGGGTGTGTCTAGTGTATATTGAGTGAATGGGTATAGAGCATTAAACTGCTATCTCTCCACACATTCTCCAGGGTACTGCGTGTGCCTTCACACCAGGGCTACACATTCCCCCATGGTAAAAGACAGCACTCCCGGCTGTAAAATACAAAGAGACAGTTTTGTTTATGCATTAAACATCAACATTAAACATTAATTCGTCCCATCCGGGAGGTGAGGATGTCTTGAACGTTGCAAACAAAACATTATATATAGAAAAATACAATATTAAATAACATTTTCATATAAATAGACAATATGCTTGTGAAGGACCCGCACCAAACCTTCAACGTGGGTCCTGGGTGGGCTGCAGGACATCCGAATGCAGACCTCACTCAGTGCCACACCACACGGGTTTTGTATTCAGAGGTAGTTGTGCTGGTTTTATGTAAAACCAATATTAGGCACCGAAGCGCAACTATATACAGATAAGTTCTGGGCTGGCACAGTCCTCAACCTCGAAGTCCATTGTAAAACAAAGACACATTATATCAAATCACAATAAAGTGCAAAAACTTTTTATCTGATTACCCAGCCGGGCATTCTACTTTTGGCAATATATATATACGTTATATACACATTTAACTTGTGCAAAACATTTTCACTTTTATAAAACTTATGTACATCTTCTTAGTTGCGGTAAACCCTGTCTGGGTCCTACCGTTCTTCACATTCTCTTTGTCAACTTCAATGTCATTTTCCACCCCGGGCCTGGAACAATGCGATGCTCGCACAGGACCGTTCCTATTCCTGGGCCCAGTGCCCAGCACCAAGATCATCGACTCCACCATCGGGGTCTGTGTGGCTGGTGTGCACTGGGCTGGTGGGGATGTCGGGGTTCCAGCAGGGTGTCATCATCGCTGGTTACCTGCAGGGCCGGTTCACTCCGGTCCTCTAGGCCGCAGGGCCCGTCCTCCTCTGGGGACGCTGCTGCAGCATAAGATACTGGGCAAAAAGCAGGCTTTTGTAGTGGCTCAATTGAGATCGCATCAGACTTTTGCGATGCAGAAATGGTCGCAGGTGGCGATGCGAAATAGGACGCACAATGCTGGTGTGATGCAGAGCAGGAAGCAGGTGTGCGCAATGGCTCAATCGGGGACGCACTAACCTGCTGCTGTCGCTGCTCCATCTCTTCCCAGTCAATGTCTGGCAATGACGGACAGGACCCCTCCGTGTCCCTATCGGGGATCGATCCTCTGCTGCGGCCTCCTGGCCGGGCGGGCGTTCCGGAACTGGCGGTACCTCCTCAACCTCCTTCGCCTCCACCGCTTCATCGGTGGGATCAGGATCGGTACTTTCGGGGGCAGCCTCCGGTTGCTCCTTTGCCTTGGGCAGCAGAAGTTTTGGTAACTCCAGACGTAGGGGGTCATCGAAGGGAGAGATCACCGCGTCCCACAGCCGCCGCTGCTCCAGGGTACGCCGGCGTCTCTCTATCTCCTCAAATCCAGGTTGTGGCAAAATCATCTTTTTCAGTCGTGCATTTTCTTCTTTTATTTCCAGCAATGCTTGCTGCAGGTGCAGGATCACGGATGGTTCCGGTGCTGGTGCAGCTTGGCTGGGGCACGGGGCCTGCCTTCCTCCGCTTCCCTGCTCGGCTGCACACGTCCTGCTTCCATGATGTTCCAGAGCGTTCTTTCATCTTCCTCCAGAGACGTCCGGTCTCTTCCGTGGAGGCGGGGTTTGCGCCTCCTCCTCTTCGCAGGGAAGGTGAAGAGGAGGCGGACCTCCTTTGCTGTAGGGCAGGATCGCATGTTGTAATAGCACTTTGAGAGGGCAGGCATTTTCCTCGCGCCACAGGGGGTACACGCCCACGAAGGTACGCCCACCTTCTTCTCCAGCGCCTGAGGGCGCGAATATGGCGACAAAGATGGCGATTTTTGGCGCCAAAAGTGCAAACAGTCCTTTTTCACAAAAACAATTCCATAGGCACACAGGGCTCGCACTTTTGCGAGTTTCGCATCCTGTTCGTGACGCCAATTTTTGTCTCGACCATGCACCACAATTGTGGGTTACCAGGGCAATGGGATACTCAGAGCCAAGCCCGTAGAAGTCTATGGGATTGTCACAGGTAGCGGTGGCTCGGTCTGTGGCCCTGGCGGTCAGGCGTATGTTGGGGGGTATATTTACAGGGGATATATATATACAGTTCGTGACGCCACCTGTAGTCTCTGGTAATTTGTACCAGCGCTGCTGTAGATTTCTGAGGGATGGTGAGGCAGCTAGATGTCGGGTCCCCTACAGGTGGGACTCTTCCCTCAGGTCGATAGTAATGATAGGGTAGTGCAGGAATGCAATCAAATAACACAGTCTCACACATCAGCGTCTTTCCATACCTTTACTTCAAGTTGTTCAGGCAGGTCCCAGGGAGGCTGATCCAAGGAGAATGTATTTCGAGATAGCAGCTGGACAAGTTAGGGGCCTCCTTTACTTTCAAATGATGATGAGTACAACCAGCATGAAGCGTAGTTCCCTCTATAACTCCAGCTATTCCAAAGCTGTACTGCCCAGTCAGTTTTGTGGTCGGAGCCTTCCTGTGAGAGAGCTGAATTCCTATCTTGTCCTGCAGAGACTCAAGGTCCTCACTCCCCCTGACCCCAGTTACGTACCGACTATTTAGGGGCTGCTTGCCGCGACCTAAGGTCCGATAAGCCTCTGGTTTTCTTACCACTAAGCTTGAAACTATAGTGATCCTTCGGTCCCCAGTGACCGGTAACAATGTGCAGGACTTCTCCAATCCAAAAGCACTTTTAAATATTCCTTCCACTGTGCCTTTCGCCTTGTCCGCGCTTGTAGCATAAACACTCACACTTGCAAAAAGTCATATAATCACTCCCTTCTTTTCTTCCTTCAGAGTTAGTTGCCAGACTCTCAGTAATCTTCTAGGCAGGAGCACGTCTCTGAACCTTCACTGTCCTTGAGACAGGAGACTGAAGTATATCTGTACTAAACTCTTCTTTCTTTATCAATGTCTTCAATGAGGTACAGCTCTGACCAGGCTGAGGTGATCTATATCTCGCCCTTACTGGCCTCCACTTGCTGAACTGCTGATAGAACCAAGCTGGACTGCTTCCTCCCTCCAAGTCCCAGCTAGACTCCACACGTCTGCTCTGTCCGAAGACAGGAAACTGACTACTAAATCACTCAACGAATCTACACTGACCACTCCCTACGAGTCACTACACTACCCTAAGGGTGTGTCTAGTGTATATTGAGTGAATGGGTATAGAGCATTAAACTGCTATCTCTCCACACATTCTCCAGGGTACTGCGTGTGCCTTCACACCAGGGCTACACATAACCATATAATGTAGAACAAGAAAAAATATGATATGGGGGGGTGAAATAATTGTTTGAGATTTATTTTTGTGTTCACTTTTAAAATTGTTCTGCAAATGCGGTAGATTATGGCGATAAAAAAATAAAAAATTAGCAATTGTTTTACTGCTTTTCTAAGTTTATGAAGTTAAAAAAAATAGAGTTTGTGGGGGCATTTTTTAGAACTTTTTTTTCATTAATGAGCTGTGTGTAAGCACTTGGTGTAGCATTAATCAAAAAATGTTCTAATATTTCGGGTTATTTATGACTTTTTACATGTATTTCAATTTTTTTGTGGTGCATGTAGAAGAGGGGAATGCTAAAAACAAGCTCCCCTACCGACGATGCATCCACAATATTTTTACCTTTGTATTTATTTTTTTGTTTTACTTTATTGTGGTGTTATTTTTTTTTCACCAGTGTTTTACAGTACTTTTTTTACCATCCCTTCACAATATTTACCTTTTATTTATTCTGTTTATATTTTTTTACTGTATTTTTTCATTAACTGTTAATGTATTTTTTTAATTATTAAAAAAAAAATATATATATATATATATGAAATATATTTAAAAAAAAAAAAGGATTTAAAAGAACAGTGCACCTTAAGATGAACCCTTTACCTAAAGAATAAAAATGTAAAAGACGCGTTCTATAGTAAAATGATCACAGGACACAGACTTTTGCTCCTTAAAAGTTTATTACATTAATGTTTCCGAAAATGTGTGCAGTTGCGCTCTTCTGTGAACGAGTTGAAGTGGCGGCATCAAGGGAAACATCTTTCAGTCTTTGGTCTCCCGACGCATCTAGGGAAACATCTTTCAGTCTTTGGTCTCCCGACGCATCAAGGGAAACATCTTTCAGTCTTTGGTCTCCCGACGCATCAAGGGAAACATCTTTCAGTCTTTGGTCTCCCGACGCATCAAGGGAAACATCTTTCAGTCTTTGGTCTCCCGACGCATCAAGGGAAACATCTTTCAGTCTTTGGTCTCCCGACGCATCAAGGGAAACATCTTTCAGTCTTTGGTCTCCCGACGCATCAAGGGAAACATCTTTCAGTCTTTGGTCTCCCGATGCATCAAGGGAAACATCTTTCAGTCTTTGGTCTCCCGACGCATCAAGGGAAACATCTTTCAGTCTTTGGTCTCCCGACGCATCAAGGGAAACATCTTTCAGTCTTTGGTCTCCCGACGCATCAAGGGAAACATCTTTCAGTCTTTTGTCTCCCGATGCATCAAGGGAAACATCTTTCAGTCTTTGGTCTCCCGACGCATCAAGGGAAACATCTTTCAGTCCTTGGTCTCCCGACACATCAAGGGAAACATCTTTCAGTCCTTGGTCTTCCGACACATCAAGGGAAATATCTTTCAGTCCTTCGTCTTCCGACACATCAAGGGAAACATCTTTCAGTCCTTGGTCTTCCGACTACATTGCACGGCGGCGGCTGAGTCTGCGTCTGCGAACTAAATAATAAGAAAAAGTTATAATCGTCTGCTGCCCACTGAATACTAAAGATTGGTCAGCTCCGCACCAGTCCTGCGGCCGACACGATGCTTCAGGGGCTCCTCCTGGTCCTGTGTCGCCTCCTACGTCTGCTGTGTTCCGTCCTCATTCTTGAAGGCATGATGACAATATAGAGCTTCTTTTCTTCCCGGCCAGGAGCAAGATGACAAATGATGGCTGCAGGCCTCCAGGAGGGATTTTTATAGCAGCTTACTACTGTGACGTCATAATTCGATGACATACCACGTGGGTGTGGCCCCTTTGTGTAGTCAGAGGGTGTGGTCGGATGATCTCAGCGATTTGCATATTCCGTGACTTCATAAAACTGATGTCATCGAGCGTGTCATGAACATTCTATTTGGAATCCTGACTTCAGCTTTGTTCTGAATAAATATTATAAATATACTTTTTTTTTATTTCCTATGCTCCCCTCTTTTTCACTTAATTACTAACTTGACAGATGCTTGGGAAAGCTAGCAGTGAGTTCAGTAAATATAATGGCACTCATGATTGTAGTTATTTTAACCTTCCCCTCAAAAAACAGTTATGGACAAAGCAGGACCCTGCCTCATTTATGAAACCAACAAGCTCTGTTTCCCGTAGCAACCAACCATAATGCTGCAGTCCAAGAAAAGCTGATATTTGCTTGGTTGCTATGGGCAACAAGACCAGTTTTGCTTTCCAAATGAGCAAGCATTACCCACATTTTTAAGTCCCAAATCTTGGCGGTAAAAAGCTGACCCCAAGACACTTTGGGTGTGCATAAACCGTGTGTTTTTTTGGCTTTAACGGTCCTGCCAAAATGGTGACTGTTAGTAAGCAAACTAAGGAAGGCGCAGCAGGACACATGCCATAAACACGGTGTTGTCGTCCATAGCAACCAGCATTCCGAGCCACTTAAGAAGTGAAACTGAGATGTGATTGGCTGCTGCAGGCAACAAGTTTACCGTAAATCAGGCCTCGGTGTCCCTTGTGGAGGAGGAGTGCTCCTTTAAAAGACGCCTGAACAGAATTTTTAACATTTCGGGATATTTCTAGATTTTGACAGTGTGACAAAAACCCAGTGTTCGGGGTGCCGAACCCAAACAGTAAGGGTATGTTTCCACTATCAGGAAACAGTCCGGATTAGCTGCGTGTTTGACGCTGTGCGTTGGGGCAGCGTCAAACACGCAGCGTCCAGATGTTACAGCATAGTGGAGGGGATTTCAAGAAATCCCGTCTCCACTATGCTGCAAAACATGCAGGCGGAAGACCTGCGTTTCCGGACATGCGGCGCGTCTTTTTAGACCGCAGCATGTCCTAGTCCCTTGCGGCGACGCTACGTCGACGCAAGGGAAATAACACAGGGCTATGCAGCCCTGCGGTCATTCTGGATGTGTTCTGGATGTGTCCTGAACACATCCAGAATGAGCGCGCGTTCAGAAGGGGGCGGAGCTTTGGGCGGAGGTGGAATTTCCGCTCCGTCCAAAGCGCTGTGTTTCCGTACCATGGAATCACAGCCTTACACGGACTTCCTGGTGAAGTCGGTGTCCGTGTCTGAACATTAGGTGTTTGGTACGGATGCCGAACTTTACTGTTCAGGTTCACCCCTCTCTAGTGATCAGATCTAGCAACGCATGCAATTGTTTAACCTGTTAATGGCACTGTCATGCATATCAATGGTAGTTGAAAAGCTTTAACATGGCGCAGTCAGTTCAGACAACCATCTGCGACATGATCCATGGGTGCAGATGGGGCGCCTTGGTAGTCGAAGAGCCTACATAAGAGCCACATATCTGACAAGCTATAAATGTTCGGCAATTTCACATTACAATATAGAACTCCAGTATGTTCTACAAGCGATCACAGGTTTAAAAAAAATATATATAATATTATATTTTTTGTTTGTTTTTTTTCGCCATTCATGCCACCTGGGATTTTATTCTCATTTTTCAGTTTATTCCGAAATGAACGGCGCCACAACAGTGGAGTTATTGACCCTGCACAATTTTTTTTAAATAAAATGCAGGTAACCCGTTTTACTTAAAGGGAATCTGTCACCCTAAATTGGCGGGATATTTAAATGATGGCAGTCAGGTCAGATGGGCGGTGTTTTGGGTACTTGCCTTAACATGTTGTTCGCCGCTGTCTCCATTATTTCTGGGAATTGTAGTCGTTGCCCTCCATATAACGCGCCTGCGCATTGCAATCTGTGGGCAAAGCATACTGCGCGTGCGCAATTCAAGATTGCAATGCGCAGGCACGTTATATGGAGGGCAACGACTACAATTCCCAGAAATAATAGAGACAGCGGCAAACAACATGTTAAGGCAAGTACCCAAAACTCCGCCCATCTGACCTGACTGCCATCATTTAAATATCCCGCCAATTTAGGGTGACAGATTCCCTTTAATTGGTGCAGAAAATCTGCAACATCAAAAAAGCCACCAATAAAATCATCTTAGGAACATAACCTAAAAGGCTTAAGGCCTGTGCACACATTGAAGATGACTCTTTTTTTTTTTTCCCTACGCAGATTTGTCACAAAACCTGAATGGTTTCCTGATGCCAGCGAAGTGAAGGAGAGTCCTGAAGTCTCGAGCACACGCTGCTTATTTGTGACTCGAAGATTTTAATGAAAAATTATCCCATTGTATGTTGCATTTGTCCTGCCGAGATATGCAGAAATATCTGCACCAAATACTTAACCTGTGCGCAGACCATTAAAGAAGATTTCTACAGTTACAATACACCATACAGGTGTGACTGCGGTGTAATTCGGCTCTCGCACAGGTGCTTGGTTCCTTGCGCCATACTTCGCCCTCTCTGAACCTCATTTATTATTTAGGGAAAAGTATGCATCATGCCCCCATATGTGCACAAGTTTCGGAGACTTGTCGGCAGTGTTCATCCGTGTTCCTTACTAGCTTGTTATCGCCCCCCATCTCCTTCGCACAGGCGGAGGGCTTCCCAATGTCACATGTGGTCTCTTCCGTCAACAGCAGCACATTTTCCCGGCTGCCTCATTAGGCGTGCCGCTTGTTGTGCCAAATACCTAAGCGGACAAATATTTCCTGCTCTCCGTGTTTTGTATCTCATTTTACTGTAAGCGGCCGGTCACGAGGGGGGCCGACACAGGGGCTTAAAGAGCACTGGCCCAATTAGAACGCTCACACCCCAGTGTGCCATGGTGAGCCGCGACCCATCAAGCTGCACACGTAACCTGTCGACACGCAGCAGAGGCGTAGCTAGGGGTTCAGCTCAGAGGGGGCGAAACATCTGAGTGGGCCCCTAACATGCGGACATATCATTGGTGCAACCTGCGTGACAGCACATGGGCACAAAAAGTAAGGGGGCCCATTTCTACCTCCAAAAAAGGTGCAAATTTGCATTTTTAGGGGTTCTTGGGCAGCAAAGGGATCATATATTGTTCTTGCACAGGGGCCCTTTCTGTCTGTGGCCGCCTGGGTCCCCTAACCAGGTAATCATGATTATAACTGTGGTAGTATAGGGGAACCTCAGGAGATGACCGCACTGTTATGGAAAATAAAAGGCTATACAAAGACCAGCATTGATATTACCGCCATATGGTGACATATAGTGGTAGATACCAGTCCTGCAGGACATATAGAGATTACAGTACAGTTATAGATGGTGACTTACACAGGACGTCCTTTCTGGAGGAGTCATTCACTTTTCTATCTGGCCCAGACCGACATGTCAACTTCTCCAGCCAGGACTCATCTGCAGAGATTACAACAAAGACACATCTGTCTTCTCACATTTCCAGCACCGTTCACATGTAAAATCATGAAATCATAGAATGGTAGAGTTGGAAGGGACCTCCAGGGTCATCGTGTCCAACCCCCTGCTCAATGCAGGATTCACTAAATCATCTCAAACAGATGTCTGTCCAGCCTCTGTTTGAAGACTTCTATTGAAGGAGAACTCACCACCTCTCATGGCAGCCTGTTCCACTCATTGATCACCCTCACTGTCAAAAAGTGTTTTCTAATATCTAATGTGTATCTGTGTAGCCCAGCTACGCAGGCACACACATAAAATCCAGGAGAATGCACAGGAAGGTAACCACAAAAGCTTGCTATTCATGCACTTCACTTACAATTTCAGACACACCCACTAGGGGTATAGGAGGTAGTGACAGGTAGCAGAGCTCAGTCAAGCTTCCTGTCTCAGGACAGTGCAGACGAGATAGTTTCCTGTCTTCAGACAGTGCAGTTCTGTGCCAGTTCAGTCTGGACTTGGAGAGGAGAGAGGACTGAATCCTCGCAGAGCTAGCGTAGCTCACCTGACAGAGAAGTGGAGGCTAGTACGGGTGAAGTGCATCATCCTAGCCTAGTCAGCGCTACCCTTAATCAGTACCTCAGTAGAAGCTGAAACAAGGAGGAAACTGAGAGCTGCTCAGCGAGCTTGGAAGAAAGCTGACTATTTCCATCGAAAGCTACAAGTGCTTATGCAAAGAGCAGAAGCAGGGCGAAGGGCACAGTGGAGAAGACAGAGAAGTGCTTTAGGTATTGGATTGCCTGCACTAAATTGCCGGACACCGGGGTCCGAAGCGTTGCTACAGTTTCAAGCATAGTAACAAGAGAACCGGAGGCATCTGGACTACAGGTCGCAGAGAGCAGCCCTAAGTGTCAATACGTAACCAGAGACAGGGAAAACAGGAGTCTAGCCTGATCAGCAAATATAGACTTAGTTTTCACCACTTAGAAGTTTCCACCACAACGTTGGCCGGGCAGTATAGCTATTGAGAAAGCTGGAGATTCAGAGTTAACTTCGCTTCAGGCAAGTTGGACTCACCTACATTTGAAGTGAAGGAGGCCTCTAACCTGCTCAGCGGTTACCCGAATGTGCATTCTCCACCCCGACCAGCTCCCCGGGATCTACGTGAACCATCTACCAGTAAAAGGTATGAAAAGAAGCTATTTCGTGTGTGACTGAATTATTATCTATACCCTGCATCATCATCACCATAGACTTCCAGGGACCCGTCTCACCTGTGGGAGACTACCACCCAGCTGCCCCCATAACATCCCCTGTGAAAGTCCTTATAGCAGCGCTGGTTCAATTAACCAGATACCACAGGTGGCGTCACGAACTACCTATCCTAAATATCCCCTGTAAATATTCCCCATTGGATGAGCGCCCAGGGCCACAGACCGAGCCACCGCTACCAGTGACAACTCCCATAGATTTCCATGGGCTCGGCTCCGAGTACCCCATTGCCCTGGTACTAAGTGCGACTCAATCTTTGGCGTCACGAACAGGATCCGAAGCTTGCAATTGTGAGTCCTGTGTGCCTATATTGAACTGTTTGGTGAAAAAGACTGTTTGCTGTATTTGGCGCCAAATTCCGCCATTTTACCGCCATGTTCGCGCCCTCAGGCGCTGGTGAAGAAGGGGGGCGTACCTGAAAAAGCGCGCTGTTGCTTGGACACGCCCCCAACCTGCACCCCAATCTGCATCGCGAGCCGCATCGCGAACTGCATCGCAATCTGCATCGCAAACGACATCGCAATCCGCGGCGCAATCTGCATCACAAACTGCATCACAATCTGCATTGCAATCCGCATCGCAAACTGCATCCCAAGATACTGCGGCATCATCAGAGCGCCAGCGAAAAGGTCCTGTCTCCACCGCTGTGCCTGCGACGCTGCAGCCTGTGAACGAGGTAGGCTCAGGTTAACCAAGGGGGCATCAATATGTCGCAGCAACCGGCAGACGGAGCGGCCCCCGCTGGAGGCCCTTATAGCCCACCGCTTGGCGTCGTGCCGCAGGATGGGGGTGCAGGCCCCTCACCTGGCCCGGTGGTCCCGCTCATGCCGCTAACCCTCCCATACATGCCTGGAGCGAAGTGGCTTCCCCAGTACAGCGGCGAGCCAGACACCCTGCCAGGATTTAAAAGGAAAATATGTAGCATCTTGGATATGTACTCAATGACTGAAAAGCAAAAAGCTGCTGTGGTAATAGGACAGTTAGCTGGTGCGGCTGAGAGAGAAGTAGAGACTTGGCCCATTGCAGACCAGGAGTCGGTACCTGCGATACTCTTAAAGCTACAGGCCATCTTCGAGGACCACACAGAAACGGATCTCCGGATGGCATTTTATCAGTGCTTCCAGGGACCGGGTGACAGTATTAGGGACTACGCCTGCCGACTACAGGGGGCCCTGCGAGCTCTCAAACAGGCTAACCCTACAAGTCCCATTGATGAGAGCCAAATGTTAAAAGAGCAATTCGTGCGGGGACTGAGGTCTCCAGAGGAAGGCAGGACTGTAAACTGGTGGTCCTTGGATCATCCAGATGCCACTTTTGATGCTCTAAAGGACATGGCAATAAAGGGACTGCGACCCCTGGAAAAGCCTGAGGTGGCAAATCAGTATCACCCGGGTGAAGCCATTCTAAAGCCGGCAGTACCCACCTTTTCCCCGCAGGTGGCAGAAGCTACAATGCAGGTGGCGCCCCTAGTGAGTTGGAATGTCTGCGCTCAGAAGTGCGCCAGCTGACTAAGAACTTGGCCACTGTAATGGATGCCCTGCAACTGCGGAAAGAGGAAGGAGGAAAGATCCTACTAGCCGACTGTCCGGAGGATGTCCCTTGGATGAACCGGAGGAAATGGAGGACGTCGCCACACCGGAGGAGGACCACGCCACCCCCAGGAGCGACTCCGGAGCAACACCATCCTCGCCGGGAGATCGTCTGCTACCGCTGCAACCAAAAAGGTCATATGGCTCAGCAATGTCCTTTAAACGAGCCGATCCTGGGTCAGAGGGCCAACACCCAGGAGTAGACTCATCAGGCCCCTTAGACTGGAATCGCAGGTTCGTGGGTGGACGGCCCTACCTGTCCATGATTCTGGACGGGATTGCAATCCCTGCACTGCTGGACACTGGATCTCAGGTGACCATCATACCTGATGTCCTTTACAATAAATTTTGGTCCATGGACAGTCTCCAGCCCCCAAACCCCTGACTTGACAGTGTACGCCACCAATGGTCTCCCTGTTGAAGTAATTGGAGCCAAAAACGTGGACGTAAAAGTGGGCAGGGTGGAGCTGAAGGATCAGGGACTTTTAGTGGTAAAGACTGTAAATGAGGAGAATGCCTTAAATGTGATACTAGGTACTAACATTATCAGTAACTGTCTGGGAGAAGTTGTGTTTTTGCTCCAACAGCTCGCTGAAGTTGCCAAGCCAAAGCAGAAGGGAGTGATCCAGAGGGAGATCCGGGCCCTGATGTGCCAGCAGCAAGCGAAGCTTACAGATGGTGAAATCGGTAATGTACGGGTCACAGACTCGAACCCCATTGTAATACCCCCAATGAGTGAAATGTTAATATGGTGTAGAGCAGCCATAGGTCTGAGGGGACAGAACTACCAAGCAGTAGTAGAACCCCATCGCTCAGAACACAGACCTACACTCATGATTGCTAGAGGGTAGTGGAAGTAGTAAATGGGAGAGTACCAGTACGACTTCTCAACTGGGGGGGATGAAGTAAATTTGCCACGTTATGCTACAGTTGCTAAATTACATGCCGTAGATAACAATTCTATCCTCACAACCGAGTCCTTAGCC
Source organism: Oophaga sylvatica (assembly GCA_033576555.1). Taxonomy (NCBI): domain Eukaryota; kingdom Metazoa; phylum Chordata; class Amphibia; order Anura; family Dendrobatidae; genus Oophaga; species Oophaga sylvatica. Next base: position 61,595,546 of record JARQOD010000002.1, on the reverse strand, counting down.
TCCCGCCAACCAGCGGAGGATAATGATCCGGCAACCCCGGTAGCGGACTGGTGTCAGCAGCTTCATATAGGGACAGACACCATTTCCGTCCACCAGAAACAGGGGGTACTACGGGTGGTACAAGAGTACGCACAAGTATTTAGCAAGCACCCACTTGACTTTGGGACCATTAAGGGAGTACAGCATCATATCCCTACAGGCAGTCATCCTCCCATCAAAGAGCGGTACAGGCCTATACCTCCAGCCCACTATCAGAAAGCTAAGGAAATGCTGCATGACATGAAGAAAGCCGGGGTGATAAGGGATAGTTGTAGCCCCTGGGCAGCACCTCTGGTTCTAGTGAAGAAAAAGGATGGTAGCATGCGAATGTGTGTAGATTATAGGCAAGTAAATCGTATAACACATAAAGATGCATACCCATTACCACGTATAGAGGAATCCTTAGCTGCTCTGAAAACGGCTAACTACTTTTCTACCCTCGACCTTACTAGTGGGTACTGGCAAGTGGCTGTGGCTGAGGAGGACCGGGAGAAAACTGCTTTCACCACCCCAATGGGACTCTGCGAGTTCGACAGGATGCCGTTTGATCTCAGCAGTGCCCCAGGAACATTCCAGAGGGTGATGGAGAGCTGTCTAGGACATCTCAACTTCGAAACTGTGCTGCTGTACTTGGACGACGTAATTGTGTACTCTAAGACATATGAAGATCATCTGAAGCACCTGGCGGAGGTATTTGAGTCATTGTCCAAGTTTGGGATGAAACTAAAGCCCTCTAAATGCCACCTGCTCAAACGGAAGGTACAGTACTTGGGACACATTGTCAGTTCCGAAGGAGTAGCGCCGGACCCCGAGAAGGTCACAGCTATTCAGAAATGGCCAGAGCCGAAGAACTTAAAGGAGGTGCGTCAGTTCCTGGGATTAACAGGTTACTACAGGAGGTTTGTGAAAGATTACACTAAGAAGGCGGCGCCTTTACAGGACCTCCTGGTAGGACAACCTCTTAAGAGCAGAAACCTTCCATTTAATTGGGGAAAAGAACAAGCTGAGGCATTCAAAGAGATGAAAGAGATCCTTACCGGCGATGAAATCTTAGCCTACCCAGATTACAGCCAACCGTTCCTGCTATACACAGATGCCAGTAACAAAGGATTAGGAGCGGTCCTCAGTCAGAAGCAGAACGGCCAAGAAAAAGTCATCGCATATGCCAGCAGAAAACTCAGGCCAGCTGAGAGGAATCCGAAAAACTATAGCAGCTTCAAACTGGAGTTCCTGGCGCTGGTCTGGGCCATTACCGAAAGATTTAAACATTACCTTGCCTCCAACAGGTTCACTGCGTTTACAGACAATAACCCCTTGACGCATCTGGAAACAGCCAAGCTGGGAGCCATGGAGCAACGTTGGATGGCTCGGTTGTCAAATTACCAGTTTACCATCAAGTACAGGGCAGGCCGTAAAAATGCCAACGCGGACGCCTTGTCCAGAATGCTGCATGAATCTGACACAGAGGAAGAGTCAGACGATCTGGAAGAAATTGAGCTACCTGCGTTCCACCGAAATGGGATGGTCCAAGAGCAACGAGTCTACAGAAAGCGGTGTGGTGAGATGTTGAACCCTTTACCTCATCACAGCTGGAAAGAGACTCAGGACAGCGATCCCGTGGTCAGCCGTGTTAAGGAGCTGATAAAACAGGAAGGTTCCTCCTTGGAGAAAGATGCATCCATGCCAGCAAAGCTCCTGTGGAATGAAAGAAGCCGGTTGTTCATATACCGAGAGAAGTTGTGCAGGAGATACGTCGACCCAAGGACCCATGAAATGGTTTGGCAGATAGTGGTCCCCAAAGCAGACATCCAAATGGTGTTGGAAGCTTACCACGATCAAGCAGGACACTTTGGCTGGAAAAAGCTGGAGACCCTGTTGAGGTGTCGGTTCTACTGGGTAGGGATGCGCAGCTCCATCGAGAAGTGGTGCCGGAACTGTGGACCCTGTGGTCTCAGACGAAAAGACTATCATAGTCAGAGAGCACCCCTGCAGCCTATCCGGACGACTCGTCCCCTGGAGATCGTAGCATTGGATCACGTCAAGTTGCCCCCAAGCAGGTCAGGATACTCATATGCCCTGACCATGGTGGATCATTACTCCAAATTTCTGGTGGTCACCCCTGTCAAGGATCTCACAGCAGAGACAGCAGCCAAGGTCTTCCAAGCAAGTTTCTGCAGACCACACGGATATCCCGAGCAGGTACTGACTGATCGAGGTCCTGCATTTGAAGCTGAACTGTTTCAGGAATTCTGTCAACTGTATGGATGCAAAAAGATCAGAACAACACCATACCACCCTCAGACCAACGGCCTTTGTGAAAAGATGAATCACATTGTCATGGATTTACTGAAAACTGTACCCCTGGAAGAAAGAAATCGGTGGCCCGACTTGTTACCTGACCTGGTTGACTTGTACAACCACATACCAGTAAGTTCCACCAACTGCACTCCAGCCTACCTTATGAGAGCAAGACCTGGAAGACTGCCAATGGACTTGGAGCTGGGAGTAGTAGAACCAGAGGCTGATGACAGTGTTGAAGATTGGGACACAACTCGACAGGAACAGTACAAGAGAGTACAAGCCTGCGTAGAAGACAGTCTCAACAAAGTAAGAGAAAAGCAAGAGAAGAACTATAACAAAAATGCTCCCGCTAAGCCTTTAATGCCTGGAGAAATGGTGCTCAAAAGGAAAAGAAGAACACACAAGTTGGATGATCAGTGGGAACAGGAGCCTTACGTCGTGCAAAATTCCAATTTTGATAACAGAAAGGTCTGTACCATTAGTAAGGATGGAGGAAAAACGACGGCAACGGTGTCCAGAGATCATTTAAAGTTGTGTCCTTGCCCATTAAAGCTCCGTGAAGAAAACCCTGTTGTCCATCAAGCAGAGAATGCTGAAGCGGTCATACATACGGATTTGGGAGATTTACCTGCAGATTGGCCCAGATTGGGAGACGCTGTAATTATTCCTGTGCTGCAGTTTTATCAACCGCAAGAGGAGTCTCTACAACCGGTCATACCAATTGTGCCAGTTGAGCCAGTTCCAGAAGAACCTGTTCCGGCAGACCCTCAACCATCAGAACCCCAAGCAGCGGACCCGCAAGAAGCAGCAACACAAGAAGTGGAGTCCTCTGGTGAAGCTGGTGAAGCAGTACCTCCTCCTCCAGTCGCTAGCATGCTTGCCAGGTCCCTAGAGAGGTGGAGTCGTGTCTATAGTTTGCCGTTACGCAGAACAGAAAGGTTAGAGACTACCATACCTGACGCTACCCCACGTAGGTCAGAACGTATCACTAAAGGTAAACTACCTATTCGCTATCAGGAGTAGTCCTAGTAGACTAGTTAGCAAGACCCAGATAGGGTTTATTGCATCTGAAAAAATGTATAAAGTTTGATATGTGTTTTAACCATGCCAATGGACTGAGAGGCTGTGGACTGTGCCAGCCCAAGAACTTGTCTTGTAAATAGTTGCGCTACGGTGCATTATCTTGGTTTGACATGAAACCATTACTATCAACCTCTGAAGAAAAACCCATATGGTGTGGCCTAGAGTGAGGTCTGCAGTCAGAAGTCCTGCAGCCCACCCAGGACCCACGTGGGAGGTTTCTGGTGCGGGTCCTCCACAAGTATCTTGTAAATATGAGAATGTTTTGATACTTTTGATACTTTTGTATTTTCCTATTGTACAAATTGTAACGTTCAAGAATTCGTACCTCCCGGATGGGAAGAGTTATAATGTTTATTGTTAATGCAAAACAAAATGTTCTTTTTGTCTTTTACAGCCCGGGAGTGCTGTGTTTTACCAAGGGGGGATGTGTAGCCCAGCTACGCAGGCACACACATAAAATCCAGGAGAATGCACAGGAAGGTAACCACAAAAGCTTGCTATTCATGCACTTCACTTACAATTTCAGACACACCCACTAGGGGTATAGGAGGTAGTGACACGTAGCAGAGCTCAGTCAAGCTTCCTGTCTCAGGACAGTGCAGACGAGATAGTTTCCTGTCTTCAGACAGTGCAGTTCTGTGCCAGTTCAGTCTGGACTTGGAGAGGAGAGAGGACTGAATCCTCGCAGAGCTAGCGTAGCTCACCTGACAGAGAAGTGGAGGCTAGTACGGGTGAAGTGCATCATCCTAGCCTAGTCAGCGCTACCCTTAATCAGTACCTCAGTAGAAGCTGAAACAAGGAGGAAACTGAGAGCTGCTCAGCGAGCTTGGAAGAAAGCTGACTATTTCCATCGAAAGCTACAAGTGCTTATGCAAAGAGCAGAAGCAGGGTGAAGGGCACAGTGGAGAAGATAGAGAAGTGCTTTAGGTATTGGATTGCCTGCACTAAATTGCCGGACACCGGGGTCCGAAGCGTTGCTACAGTTTCAAGCATAGTAACAAGAGAACCGGAGGCATCTGGACTACAGGTCGCAGAGAGCAGCCCTAAGTGTCAATACGTAACCGGAGACAGGGAAAACAGGAGTCTAGCCTGATCAGCAAATATAGACTTAGTTTTCACCACTTAGAAGTTTCCACCACAACGTTGGCCGGGCAGTATAGCTATTGAGAAAGCTGGAGATTCAGAGTTAACTTCGCTTCAGGCAAGTTGGACTCACCTACATTTGAAGTGAAGGAGGCCTCTAACCTGCTCAGCGGTTACCCGAATGTGCATTCTCCACCCCGACCAGCTCCCCGGGATCTACGTGAACCATCTACCAGTAAAAGGTATGAAAAGAAGCTATTTCGTGTGTGACTGAATTATTATCTATACCCTGCATCATCATCACCATAGACTTCCAGGGACCCGTCTCACCTGTGGGAGACTACCACCCAGCTGCCCCCATAACATCCCCTGTGAAAGTCCTTATAGCAGCGCTGGTTCAATTAACCAGATACCACAGGTGGCGTCACGAACTACCTATCCTAAATATCCCCTGTAAATATTCCCCATTGGATGAGCGCCCAGGGCCACAGACCGAGCCACCGCTACCAGTGACAACTCCCATAGATTTCCATGGGCTCGACTCCGAGTACCCCATTGCCCTGGTACTAAGTGCGACTCATATCTTCTCCCTTTCAGTTTCATCCCATTGCGTCTCCTGTTTTCATGTGCAAATGTATTCCCAACCTGCACAAACTCCTCATCCTGCCTATACCCCAATACTGAGCCCCTGCTGCCATGTCCCTATTACTGCACCTGCTGTGTGGTACAAAAACAGAGCTCCTCTTCCTGCCTCACATAGTAATGCCACCACTGCCCCTTACATCGTAATAATGCCTCCTTTGTGCTCTTTAGATGGTAAAATTGCCCCCCAGAAAATATTAATTTCCTGTACATGTGCCCTATACATTTTGTCCCTGGAAAGTAATAATACTCCATGTGCAACTTTGATGGTCACAATACTGAGAGCCTCTATAACAATAATGTTTAAGTGCCCACTTAACATTTAATAATGTCCCCATACATAACGCCTCTATATACAGTATGTTGGGCCCACAGATCCCCTCTACACCATATGATGATCCCACAACTCCCCTATACACTATATGATGATCCCACAGCTCCCCTATACACAGTATGATGATCCTACAGCTCCCCCTATACACCATATGATTGGCCCACAGCTCCCCCTATACACCATATGATGATTCCACAGCTCCCCTATACACAGTATGATGATGCCACAGCTCCCGTACATACAGTATAATGTCCCCCAGAGTTCCCCTATGCATAGGATGATGTCCCCACTGCTCCTCCAATACACAGCCTCTGTATTATAATGCTCCCCCATAGGCAGCCTCTGTATTATAATGCACCCCCATAGGCAGCCTCTGTAGTATAATGCACCCCCCATAGACAGCCTCTGTATTATAATGCACCCCCATAGACAGCCTCTGTATTATAATGCACTCCCCATAAGCAGCCTCTGTAGTATAATGCACCCCCATAGGCAGCCTCTGTATTATAATGCTCCCCCATAGGCAGCCTCTGTATTATAATGCTCCCCCATAGGCAGCCTCTGTATTATAATGCACCCCCATAGGCAGCCTCTGTAGTATAATGCACCCCCATAGGCAGCCTCTGTAGTATAATGCACCCCCCATAGACAGCCTCTGTAGTATAATGCACCCCCATAGACAGCCTCTGTAGTATAATGCACCCCCATAGGCAGCCTCTGTAGTATAATGCACCCCCCATAGACAGCCTCTGTATTATAATGCACCCCCATAGACAGCCTCTGTATTATAATGCACTCCCCATAAGCAACCTCTGTATTATAATACACCCCCATAGGCAGCCTCTGTATTATAATGCACCCCCATAGGCAGCCTCTGTATTATAATGCACCCCCATAGACAGTCTCTATATTGTAATGCACTCCCATAGGCAGCCTCTATAGTATAATGCACCCCATAGGCAGCCTTTGTATTATAATGCTCCCCCATAGGCAGCCTCTATAGTATAATGCACCCCATATGCAGCCTCTGTATTATAATGCACCCCCATAGACAGCCTCTGTATTATAATGCACTCCCCCATAGGCAGCCTCCGTATTATAATGTACCCCCACAGGCAGCCTCTGTATCATAATGCACCCCCATAGCCAGCCTCTGTATTATAATGTACCCCCATAGGCAGCCTCTGTATTATAATACACCCCCATAGACAGCCTCTGTATTATAATACACCCCCATAGACAGCCTCTGTATTATAATGCACTCCCCCATAGGCAGCCTCTGTATTATAATGTACCCCCAGAGGCAGCCTCTGTATTATAATGCACTCCTATAGACAGCCTTTGCATTATAATACACCCCCATAGACAGCCTCTGTATTATAATGTACCCCCATAGGCAGCCTCTGTATTATAATGCAACCCCATAGACAGCCTCTGTATTATAATGTACCCCCACAGGGAGCCTCTGTAATATAATGCACCCCAATAGACAGCCTCTGTATTATAATGCACCCCTATAGACAGCCTCTGTATTATAATACACCCCCATAGACAGCCTCTGTAGTATAATACACCCTCATAGACAGCCTCTGTAGTATAATGCACCCCATAGACAGCCTCTGTAGTATAATGCACCCCCATAGACAGCCTCAGTATTATAATGCACTCCCCATAGGCAGCATCTTTATTATAATGCACCCCCATAGACAGCCTCTGTAGTATAATGCACCCCCATAGACAGCCTCTGTATTATAATGCACTCCCCATAGGCAGCCTCTGTATTATAATGCACCCCCATAGGCAGCCTCTGTAGTATAATGCACCCCTATAGACAGCCTCTGTAGTATAATGCACCCCCATAGACAGCCTCTGTATTATAATGCACCCCTATAGACAGCCTCTGTAGTATAATGCACCCCCATAGACAGCCTCTGTAGTATAATGCACCCCCATAAGCAGCCTCTGTATTATAATGCATTCCCCATAGGCAGCATCTTTATTATAATGCATCCCCATAGGCAGCCTCTGTATTATAATGCACCCCCATAGGCAGTTTCTGTATTATACTGCACTCCATAGGCAGCCTCTGTACAGTAATGCACACCTATAGACATCTTCTGTAGTATAATGCACCCCCATAGACAGCCTCAGTATTATAATGCACTCCCCATAGGCAGCATCTTTATTATAATGCACCCCCATAGACAGCTTCTGTAGTATAATTCACCCCCCATAGACAGCCTCTGTATTATAATGCACTCCCCATAGGCAGCATCTTTATTATAATGCACCCCCATAGACAGCCTCTGTAGTATAATTCACCCCCCATAGACAGCCTCTGTATTATAATGCACCCCCATAGTCAGCCTCTGTATTATAATGCATCCCCATAGACAGCCTCTGTATTATAATGCACTCCCCCATAGGCAGCCTTATTTATAATGCACCCCCATAGGCAGCCTTATTTATAACGCACCCCCATAGGCAGCCTTATTTATAATGCACCCCCATAGGCAGCCTTATTTATAATGCACCCCCATAGGCAACCTTGGTATTATAATGCACCCCCATAAGCAGCCTTATTTATAATGCACCCCCATAGGCAGTCTTATTTATAATGCACCCCCATAGGCAGTCATTTCTAATGCACCCCATAGGCAGTCATTTATAATGCACCCCCATAGGCAGCCTTACTTATAATGCACCCCCATAGGCAGCCTTTTTTATAATGCACCCCCATAGGCAGCCTTACTTATAATGCACCCCCATAGGCAGCCTTACTTATAATGCAGCCCCCCATAGGCAGTCTTATTTATAATGCACCCCCATAGGCAGCCTCTGTAGTATAATGCACCACCATATGGAGCCTCTGTAGTATAATGCACCCCCATTACAAAAATAATAAATCCTGTACTCACCTCTCTTGCTCCCGGCTCATGCGCTACTCACTGCTCTCCCTCTCTTCTCCTGACAGCGGGCGCCGGCAGGTGACTGCATCGCGCCCGTTGTCAGATGCTGAGAGGGGGATTATGGGAGAGAAGGAGAGCTCACTCCTTCTCTCACAATGCGGTCAGCTGTATTGGCTGGATGCCGATACAGCTGACCCTCCGATGACGGGCGGGGGGCCCACTGCTGGCACCGGGCCCCCCACCGCCTGCTCAGGCCCCATAGCGGCCGGGCGGCAGAGCAGGGAGAGCGATTCTCCCTGCTCTGCCGCAGAATGTAACTGTGTCGGCGCGCTGTGCACGCCTATGCAGTTACAGTAGTGTAGCTCCGGCTGGGCCCCCTCCGAGCGCGGGGCCCGAGGCCACCGCCCCCACTGCCCCCCGGTAGCTACGCTACTGAGAAGGAACCATCCTGGCCACCATGGATGTGAAATCTTTGTACTCTAATATCCCACACCAGGATGGATTAAATGCCTGCAAAGTCTTCATGGAAAACACCGGGCGGGAATGATGCGGATTCTGTGGTGAAACTCACAAATATCATCCTCACCCACAATTACTTTGAATTTGACGACAAGATCTATCTTCAGGAGACTGGCACAGCGATGGGAAGTAAAATGGCTCCATAGTATGCAAATCTTTTCATGGCCAAGCTTGAAAACGACTTTTTGTCCTTGTCCCATCAGACCTTGGGCCTACTACCACTACATTGATGAGATCTTAATTATCTGGACGGAGTCTGAGCAACAGCTAAAGACGTTCCACAACAGTTTAACCAATTTCATCCCACCATCAACTTAACACTCAACTACTCCAGCACTGAGATTAACTTTTTAGACACCATCATTAAGCTACAGAACAATGAAATAGAGACATCCCTGTATCAGAAGCCATTCGACCCTCCAACATACCTTAAATGGGACAGTTTCCATCCAAAACACATACAAAACTCTATTTTCTACAGCCAAGCCACCAGATACAACCGTATATGTTCCAACCGCATGGATAGAGATGAACAACTTGGTCACCTTAGAAAGACTTTTCTGAATCAGGGCTACCATCCAAGAACAATTGAAAACCAAATTTCAAGAGCCACCAGAATATCAAGGAATCACCTGCTACATTACAAGACTAAAGAAGAAAATAACCGGGTGCCTCTAGTAGTTACCTACAATCCAAATCTGGAGATGCTAAGGGGAGCTGCACGGAAACTTCAACCTTTACTACAAAAAGATGCCCGATTACAATCCATATTTCCAGACCCCCCACTACTGTGTTTTAGGCAGCCCCCAAATCTAAGAAGCATCATTGTCAGAAGTTCCCTGTCCTCCCCAACAGCTGCAGGAACCTTTCCTTGCAACAAGAAGAAATGCAAAACCTGTCCATTTATAATGACCACGGACAAGATAAAGATCCCCAACTCCCATCAGGACTACAAGATCCCAGGTACTTTCAGCTGCATCACATCTAATGGGGTGTACCTAATTATATGTACTAAATGTCCAACTGGGGGTCTGTATGTGGGGTAGACAGAGCAAAAACTGAGAACAAGGATGAATTCTCATTGCCACACAATAAGAGAAAAAAAGAATGGATCTACCTGTGGCGAAACACTTTTGTATCCCCGGTCATAGTATGATGGACATGAAATTACTTGTATTAAAAGCTAAATTTAAATCTGAGAGAAACAGAAAAGTTTGGGAATATAAACTTATGATGACCTTTGATACACTCAGTGCTGGAATGAATGTATCGCATGGATTTATGTCTTTTTACATCAATTAAGGAATTTGCTACTAAGACCTTCTGGGGCAAAACAACACAATACCAGACCCCAATCAGAGGGCAATAAAACTTTCTCACTCCTTATCTATGAACTGTTCCAATATTTATGTTCATCCCTCTCCCATAATGACAGTTCTGCTTCACGTCACTTGTCTTTTCTATTGTATTGTTTCTGTGCTGTGTTGTGTATAAATATGTGATTCTTAAGAATTTGTTTTAGTCTTTGCCTGATGAAGAGACCTGAGTAGTCTCGAAAGCTACAATTTGTTATCATCTTTTCAGTTAGCCATTAAAAGGTATCAACCACTGAGGACTCTCAATTCTAAATATTTTTCTATATACAGTATATTAAGAAGTGATTAGCGCGGCGGGTGTCGTATTGGCAGTAGCCCTTTAACCCCTTACTGCCATCGGACGTACTATCCCGTCCATGGTACCTGGGCCCGTATGACCGGGGACGGGATAGTACGTCTCGTGCGATCGGACGCGCTCCCGGGGGAGCGCAGCCGATCGCGGCCGGGTGTCAGCTGATTATCACAGCTGACACCCATGACTGTGTGTCAGGAGTGGTCACGGACCGCTCCCGGCACATTAACCCCTTGCACACCGCGATCAAACATGATCGCGGTGTACTGGGGGCACAGGGGAGGATCGCGCAGGGTGGGGGCTCCCTGCGCGCCCCCCTGAGACCCTCAGAGCAGCGCGATGTGATCGCGCTGTTCTGAGGGCTTCCTCCCTCCCAGGACCCGGATCCAAGATGGCGCCGGGGTCCTGGAGGGAGGCGGCTACCTCAGTGCCTGCCGAGAGCAGGCACTGAGAAGCCTGCTGCACTGCCTGAGCGATCGCTGGTGTGACAGAGTGCTGTGCACACTGTCACACCAGCGATCTGATAAAATACAGTGATGTCCCACCCTGGAACAAAGTAAAAAAGTTAAAAAAATAAAAATAAACATGTTTTAAAAAAAAAATCCAAAATAAATAAAAAAAAATATATATATTCCCCAATAAATTCACTTCTTCCTGTAAATAAAAAAAACAAAGGAATAAAAGTACACATATTTGGTATCGCCGCGTCCGTAACGACCCCCCCTATAAAATTGTCCCACTAGTTAACCCCTTTAGTGAACCCCTTAAAAAAAAAAAAAAAAAAAACGAAGCAAAAAATCAATGCTTTATCATCATACTGCCGAACAAAAAGTGGAATAACACGCGATCAAAAAGACCGATATAAAAAAACATGGTACTGCTGAAAACGACATCTTGTCCCGCAAAAAACGAGCCATCATACAGCATCATCAGCGAAAAAAAAAAAAGTTATAGCTCGCAGAATAAAGCGATGCAAAAATAATTATTTTTTATATAAAATTGTTTTTATTCTATAAAAGCGCCAAAACATGAAAAAATGATATAAATGAGGTATCGCCATAATCGTACTGACCCGAAGAATAAAACTGCTTTATCAATTTTACTACACGTGGAACGGTATAAACGCCTCCCCCAAAAGAAATTCATGAATTGCTGATTTTTGTTCATTCTAACCTCCCAAAAATCGAAATAAAAAGCGATCAAAAAACGTCACGTGCTCAAAAATGGTACCAATAAAAACGTCAACTCGTCCCGCAAAAAAAGACCTCACATGACTCTGTGGGCCAAAATATGCAAAAATTATAGCTCTCAAAATGTGATGATGCAAAAACTATTTTTGCAATAAAAAGCGTCTTTTAGCGTGACAGCTGCCAATCATAAAAACCCGCTATAAATAGTAAATCAAACCCCCCTTTATCACCCCCTTAGTAAGGGAAAAATAATAAAATTAAAAAAAGTATTTATTTCCATTTTCCCATTAGGGTTAGGGTTAGGGTTGCGGCTAATTTAGGGTTAGGGTTGGCGCTAAAGTTAGGATTAGGGTTAGGGTTGGGATTAGGGGTGTGTTAGGGTTAGGTTTGTGGTTAGGGTTGGGACTAGGGTTAGGGGTGTGTTGGGGTTAGGGTTGGAGTTAGAATTGGGGGGTTTCCGCTGTTTAGGCACATCAGGGGCTCTCCAAATGTGACATGGTGTCTGATCTCAATTCCAGCCAATTCTGCGTTGAAAAAGTCAAATGGTGCTCCTCTCACTTCTCAGCTCTGCCATGCGTCCAAACAGTAGTTTATCCCCACATATGGGGTATCAGCGTACTCTGGACCCCAAGAGTTATTGTGCAATTTGTCCTATTTCTTCTGTTACCCTTGGGAAAATAAAAAACTGGGGGCGAAAATATCATTTTTGTACAAAAAAAAAATATTTTTTTGTTTTTACGGCTGTACATTATAAACTTCTGTGAAGCACTTGGGGCTTCATAGGCTCACCACACATCTAGATAAGTTCCTTGTGGGGTCTATTTTCCAAAATGGGGTCACTTGTTGGGATTTCCACTGTTTTAGGTGCATCAGGGGCTCTCCAAATGTGACATGACGCCCCCAGACCATTCCATCAAAGTCTGCAATCCAAAACGTCACTACTTCCCTTCCGAGCCCCAACGTGTACCCATACAGTAGTTTTTCTCCCACATATTGGATATCAGCGTACTCAGGAAAAATTGGACAACAACTTTTGGGGTCCAATTTCTCCTGTTACCCTTGTAAAAATAAAATATTGGGGCAAAAAAAATCATTTTTGCAAAAAAAAAAGGATTTTTTATTTTTACGGCTGTGCGTTATAAACTTCTGTGAAGCACTTCGGGGTTCAAAGTGCTCACCACACATCTAGACAAGTTCCTTGTGGGGTCTATTTTCCAAAATGGGGTCACTTGTGGGGGGTTTCCACTGTTTAGGCGCATCAGGGGCTCTCCAAATTTGACATGACGCCCCCAGACCATTCCATCAAAGTCTGCAATCTAAAACGTCACTACTTCCCTTCCGAGCCCTGAAGTGCGCCCATACAGTAGTTTTCTCCCACATATTGGGTATCAGCGTACTCAGGACAAATTGGACAACAACTTTTGGGGTCCAATTTCTCCTGTTACCCTTGTGAAAATAAAATATTTGGGGGCGAAAAAATCATTTTTGTAAAAAAAAAAAGATTTTTTTATTTTTACGGCTGTACGTTATAAACTTCTGTGAAGCACTTCGGGTTCAAAGTGCTCACCACACATCTAGATAAGTTCCTTGTGGGGTCTATTTGCCAAAATGGGGTCACTTGTGAGGGGTTTCCACTGTATAGGTGCATCAGGGGCTCTCCAAATGTGACATGACCCCCAGACCATTCCATCAAAGTCTGCAATCCAAAACGTCACTACTTCCCTTCCGAGCCCTGAGTGCGCCCATACAGTAGTTTTCTCCCACATATTGGGTATCAGCGTACTCAGGACAAATTGGACAACAACTTTGGGTTCCAATTTCTTCTGTTACCCTTGTGAAAATAAAATATTGGGGGCGAAAAAAATCATTTTTGTAAAAAAAAAAAAAGTTTTTTTATTTTACGGCTGTACGTTATAAACTTTAGTGAAACACCTGGGGGTTAAAAGTTCTCACCACACATCTAGATAAGTTCCTTGAGGGGTCAGTTTCCAAAATGGTGTCATTTATGGGGTTTCCACTGTTTAGGCAGATCAGGAGCTCTCCAAACACGACATGGCGTCCAGCCAATTCTGCGTTGAAAAAGTCAGACGGCGCTCCTTCCCTTCCAAACTCTGCCATGCACCCAAACAGTGGTTTACCCCCACATATGGGGTATCAGCGCACTCAGGACAAATTGCACAATAACTTTTGGAGTCTTGTTACCCTTGGAAAAATAAAAATTGGGGTGAAAAGATCATTTTTGTGGAAAAAAATATGATTTTTAAATTTTACGGCTCTACGTTATAAACTTGTGTGAAGCACTTGGGGGTTCAAATTGCTCACCAAAGATCTAGAAAAGTTCCTTAGGGGGTCTAGTTTCCCAAATGGGGTCATTTGTGGGGGTTTTCCACTGTTTAGGCACATCAGGGGCTCTCCAAATGCAACATGGCATCCAATCTCAATTCCAGCCAATTTTGGTTGTGAAAAAGTCAAATGGTGCTCCTTCCATTCCGACTCTGCCGTGCGCCCAAACAGTGGTTCCCCCCCACATATGGGGTATCAGCGTCACTCAGGACAAATTGGACAACAACTTATGTGGTCCAATTTCTCCTGTTACCCTTGGGAAAATAAAAAATAGTGACTAAAAGATAATTTTTGTGGGAAAAAAATAGGATTTTTTATTTTCATGCCCGGGCATTATAAACTTGTTGTGAAGCACTTGGGGGGTTCAAAGTGCTCACCAAAGATCTAGATAAGTTCCTTAGGGGGTCTAGTTTCCAAAATGGGGTCACTTGTGGGGGGTTTCCACTGTTTATGCTCATCTGGGCACTGCAAACGGAACATGACCCCATCAACGTCTGCATTCCAAAACTTACTACTTCCTTTCCAAAAGCCCTGCCGTGCACCCGAAAACAGTTCCCCCCCCACATTATGGGGTATCAGCGTACTCAGGACACAATTGGACAACAACTTTTGGGGTCAAATTGTCCTTGGGAAAATTCAAAAATTTGGGACTAAAAAATCATTTTTGTGGAATTTTTTTTTTTTTTTTTCCACACCCAGGCATTATAAGCTTTTGTGAAACACTTGGGGGTTCAAAGTGCTCACAACAGATCTAGATAAGTACCTTAGGGGGTCTAGTTTCCAAAATGGTGTCACTTGTGGGGGTTTCCACTGTTTAGGCGCATCAGGGGCTCTCCAAACACGACATGGCGTCCAATCTCAATTCCCGCCAATTTTAGTTTGAAAAAGTCAAACGGCGCTCTTCCCTTACGAGCTCTGCCGTGTGCCCAAACAGTGGTTTTCCCCCACATATTGGGTATTGGCGTACTCAGGAGAAATTGCATAACAACCTTATCTGTCCATTTTCTCCTTTTACCCTTGTGAAAATAAAAAAAAAGTTTGTAAAAGATCATTTTTGTGGCTAAAAAGTTAAATATTCATTTTTTCCTTCCACGTTGCTTTAGTTCCTGTGAAGCACCTGAAGGGTTAATAATCTTCTTGAATGTGTTTTGAGTACCTTGAGGGGTGCAGTTTTTAGAATGGTGTCACTTTTGGGTATTTCTGCCATATAGACCCCTCAAAGTGACTTCAAATGTGATGTGGTCCCTAAAAAAAATGGCTTTGTAAATTTTGTTGTAAAATGAGAAATCGCTGGTCAACTTTTAACCCTTATAACTTCCTAACAAAAAAAAATTTTGGTTCCAAAATTGTGCTGATGTAAAGTAGACATGTGGGAAATGTTATTTCTTAACTATTTTGTGTGATATATTTCTCTGTTTTAAGGGAATAAAAATTCAAAGTTTGAAAATTGCAAAATTTTAAAAATTTTCGCCATATTTGCGTTTTTTCAAAATAAACGCAAGTTATATCGAATAAATTTTACTTCTAACGTGAAGTACAATATGTCACGAGAAAACAGTCTCAGAATCGCGAAGATCCGTTGAAGCGTTCCAGAGTTATAACCTCATAAAGAGACAGTGGTCAGAATTGTAAAAATTGGCCCGGTCATTAACGTGCAAACCACCCTTGGGGTGAAGGGGTTAAGGGACGCCGCTGATCACATTATTGCTCGCTGTCCATGTGTGACCTGTAACCTTTTTATAAACTACAGATGGAGCGGCTACAATGAGTTTTATTATAGAAAGGAAACCTGGCGATGAATATAATACATATTTAATAAGACGGAGATTAGAAGTTCAGCCTGTGCCCTGGGGTGACAACATGGAAGGCTTATTAACTAAATGCAAGCACTTCTCCATCACCGGCACACTTCTATCATCTCACCGGATAGAAACTCTGACGCATCTCACATATCGATCAGATGTGAAACTTCCCTATGGGGGCGACACATGGAAGAAACGGACAGGACGCCTCTGATATACTGATATATGGGGGGCAGCATGTAAAGCTGGGTGTCCGTGCCTGCGCCCCTTTAACCGCAGCGTTTTATACATGTGTTATATAAGAGGTTTTCCAACGACTGGTCCAGGACTGTGTCGTCTTCTTGATTTCCGTGGCGCTCCAGGAGTCCTCAGAGGGAGTATAAGAGCCAAGTATTAAAGGAATTGTCCATATATCATAAAAGAGAAAAAAAGCAACAGAAAGGAAGCGGGGCGCTCCACTCCGAACGAATCACTGCAACGGAGTGGGAATAAAAAGCATCTACCGCTCTGAAGGGCTTAACGCCGGTCACAAACATGTATCTGCCTACTAAATCAACTGATCGACAAGCTTTGATCAGTGACTGCAGCTTACCTGCCCTACAGGGGTCAGAGGGAGTCAGAAATTCACCACGTATCTTTTCAGGCTGCTGCAATGTCTTACCTTCCTACTTTACACTGCAGCGCTGCTTGTTCATATTACAGACACCAAATGATACTTGACATTACGACCAGAAATTTTAACTCAAAACCACTACAGGGTAACAACGTCCACCCTTCTCAAAAGGCACTAGTCTATGTATCGCCCCTCGATCATCCAGCACCCCATCTCAGATATGTCACATCAAGGTCATCTTCCTGTCTTTCCATCATTACATTTCTTGACATGTTGTAACAATATACATAAAAAGGTAAAAACAATCACTGGAAGAGCAGAAACCAGGCAGCATTGTGTTACATGAAGTCCAGCACCCGTCTGCAGTGTGATCCAAAAGCAGGTTTAGTTTTATACTAGTCGCTTTTACTATTCCAATGCCTACTGCTAAGTAGATGCGTGGTGCAGCCTGGGCGTGGCCAAGATGCTCACTGCACCCTAGTAAACCACAGATTTTCCATGTCTCTGCCTCCTGCTCGTCACACGGCTCAGCTCTGATGGAAAGTATCCAACATCGACTCCATCCTGACATCTTATCTGAGTCTGGGAAAGCTGGGTGACTGTGGGTGAGACCGCCAATCCATGCACAATCTATTTCCTGTACAGCCATCTGCAATTACTACGGATTTCCACATCTCAGTGTTACTTTCAGCTCCAAACAACATTTGAGGTCACCGACAATAACACATTTATTCTCTGCTATCCAAAGCTTCTCCCCCCCACCTGAAAAGTTTCATAAGTTTTTTTTATTTTTCCGTCAAAATATTTTTACTTTTTCCCCCATACGAAGGTATTTATTCATGTTATTTTTTGTAATAACCGAAACCGCTAGTTTTAAACCATATAATGTAGAACAAGAAAAAATATGATATGGGGGGGTGAAATAATTGTTTGAGATTTATTTTTGTGTTCACTTTTAAAATTGTTCTGCAAATGCGGTAGATTATGCGATAAAAAAATAAAAAATTAGCAATTGTTTTACTGCTTTTCTAAGTTTATGAAGTTAAAAAAAATAGAGTTTGTGGGGCATTTTTTAGAACTTTTTTTTCATTAATGAGCTGTGTGTAAGCACTTGGTGTAGCATTAATCAAAAAATGTTCTAATATTTCGGGTTATTTATGACTTTTTACATGTATTTCAATTTTTTTGTGGTGCATGTAGAAGAGGGGAATGCTAAAAACAAGCACCCCTACCGACGATGCATCCACAATATTTTTACCTTTGTATTTATTTTTTTGTTTTACTTTATTGTGGTGTTATTTTTTTTTTCACCAGTGTTTTACAGTACTTTTTTTACCATCCCTTCACAATATTTACCTTTTATTTATTCTGTTTATATTTTTTTACTGTATTTTTTCATTAACTGTTAATGTATTTTTTTAATTATTAAAAAAAATATATATATATGAAATATATTTAAAAAAAAAAAAGGATTTAAAGGAACAGTGCACCTTAAGATGAACCCTTTACCTAAAGAATAAAAATGTAAAAGACGCGTTCTATAGTAAAATGATCACAGGACACAGACTTTGCTCCTTAAAAGTTTATTACATTAATGTTTCCGAAAATGTTTTGCAGTTGCGCTCTTCTGTGAACGAGTTGAAGTGGCGGCATCAAGGGAAACATCTTTCAGTCCTTGGTCTCCCGACGCATCTAGGGAAACATCTTTCAGTCTTTGTCTCCCGATGCATCAAGGGAAACATCTTTCAGTCTTTGGTCTCCCGACGCATCTAGGGAAACATCTTTCAATCTTTGGTCTCCCGATGCATCTAGGAAACATCTTTCAGTCTTTGGTCTCCCGACGCATCAAGGGAAACATCTTTCAGTCTTTGGTCTCCCGACGCATCAAGGAAAACATCTTTCAGTCCTTGGTCTCCCGATGCATCAAGGGAAACATCTTTCAGTCTTTGGCCTCCCGATGCATCAAGGGGAAACATCTTTCAGTCTTTGGTCTCCCGACGCATCAAGGGAAACATCTTTCAGTCTTTGGTCTCCCGACGCATCAAGGGAAACATCTTTCAGTCTTTGGTCTCCCGACGCATCAAGGGAAACATCTTTCAGTCTTTGGTCTCCCGACGCATCAAGGGAAACATCTTTCAGTCTTTGGTCTCCCGAAGCATCAAGGGAAACATCTTTCAGTCTTTGGTCTCCCGACGCATCAAGGGAAACATCTTTCAGTCTTTGGTCTCCCGACGCATCAAAGGGAAACATCTTTCAGTCCTTGGTCTCCCGACGCATCAAGGGAAACATCTTCAGTCTTTGGTCTCCCGACGCATCAAGGGAAACATCTTTCAGTCTTGGTCTCACGACGCATCAAGGGAAACATCTTTCAGTCCTTGGTCTCCCGACACATCAAGGGAAACATCTTTCAGTCCTTGGTCTTCCGACACATCAAGGAAATATCTTTCAGTCCTTCGTCTTCCGACACATCAAGGAAACATCTTTCAGTCCTTGGTCTTCCGACTACATTGCACGGCGGCGGCTGAGTCTGCGTCTGCGAACTAAATAATAAGAAAAAGTAATAATCGTCTGCTGCCCACTGAATACTAAAGATTGGTCAGCTCCGCACCAATCCTGCGGCCTACACGATGCTTCAGGGGGCTCCTCCTGGTCCTGTGTCGCCTCCTACGTCTGCTGTGTTCCGTCCTCATTCTTGAAGGCATGATGACAATATAGAGCTTCTTTTCTTCCCGGCCAGGAGCAAGATGACAAATGATGGCTGCAGGCCTCCAGGAGGGATTTTTATAGCAGCTTACTACTGTGACGTCATAATTCGATGACATACCACGTGGTTGTGGCCCTTTGTGTAGTCAGAGGGTGTGGTCGGATGATCTCAGCGATTTGCATATTCCGTGACTTCATAAAACTGATGTCATCGAGCGTGTCATGAACATTCTATTTGGAATCCTGACTTCAGCCTCGTTCTGAATAAATATTATAAATATACATTTTTTTTAAATTTCCTATGCTCCCCTCTTTTTCACTTAATTACTAACTTGACCGATGCTTGGGAAAGCTAGCAGTGAGTTCAGTAAATTATAATGGCACTCATGATTGTAGTTATTTTTAACCTTCCCCTCAAAAAACAGTTATGGACAAAGCAGGACCCTGCCTCATTTATGAAATCCAACAAGCTCTGTTTCCCGTAGCAACCAACCATAATGCTGCAGTCCAAGAAAACTGATATTTGCTTGGTTGCTATGGGCAACAAGACCAGTTTTGCTTTCCAAATGAGCAAGCATTACCCACATTTTTAAGTCCCAAATCTTGGTGGTAAAAAGCTGACCCCAAGACACTTTGGGTGTGCATAAACCGTGTGTTTTTTTGGCTTTAACGGTCCTGCCAAAATGGTGACTGTGTTAGTAAGCAAACTAAGGAAGGCGCAGCAGGACACATGCCATAAACACGGTGTTGTCGTCCATAGCAACCAGCATTCCGAGCCACTTAAGAAGTGAAACTGAGATGTGATTGGTTGCTGCAGGCAACAAGTTTACCGTAAATCAGGCCTCGGTGTCCCTTGTGGAGGAGGAGTGCTCCTTTAAAAGACGCCTGAACAGAATTTTTAACATTTCGGGATATTCTAGATTTTGACAGTGTGACAAAAACCCAGTGTTCGGGGTGCCGAACCCAAACAGTAAGGGTATGTTTCCACTATCAGGAAACAGTCCGGATTAGCTGCGTGTTTGACGCTGTGCGTTGGGGCAGCGTCAAACACGCAGCGTCCAGATGTTACAGCATAGTGGAGGGATTTCAGAAATCCCGTCTCCACTATGCTGCAAAACATGCAGGCGGAAGACCTGCGTTTCCGGACATGCGGCGCGTCTTTTTAGACCGCAGCATGTCTAGTCCTTGCGCGATGCTACGTCGACGCAAGGAAATAACACAGGGCTATGCAGCCTGCGGTCATTCTGGATGTGTTCTGGATGTGTCCTGAACACATCCAGAATGAGCGCGCGTTCAGAAGGGGCGGAGCTTTGGGCGGAGGTGGAATTTCCGCTCCGTCCAAAGCGCTGTGTTTCCGTACCATGGAATCACAGCCTTACACGGACTTCCTGGTGAAGTCGGTGTCCGTGTCTGAAATTAGGTGTTTGGTACGGATGCTGAACTTTACTGTTCAGGTTCACCCCTCTCTAGTAAATCAGATCTAGCAACGCATGCAATTGTTAACCTGTTAAATGGCACTGTCATGCATATCAATGGTAGTTGAAAAGCTTTAACATGGCGCAGTCAGTTCAGACAACCATCTGCGACATGATCCATGGGTGCAGATGGGGCGCCTTGGTAGTCGAAGAGCCTACATAAGAGCCACATATCTGACAAGCTATAAATGTTCGGCAATTTCACATTACAATATAGAACTCCAGTATGTTCTACAAGCGATCACAGGTTTAAAAAAAAATATATATAATATTATATTTTTTGTTTGTTTTTTTTCTCCATTCATGCCACCTGGGATTTTATTCTCATTTTCAGTTTATTCCGAAATGAACGGCGCCACAACAGTGGAGTTTTTGACCCTGCCAATTTTTTTTAAATAAAATGCAGGTAACCCGTTTTACTTAAAGGGAATCTGTCACCCTAAATTGGCAGGATATTTAAATGATGGCAGTCAGGTCAGATGGGCGGTGTTTTGGGTACTTGCCTTAAACATGTTGTTCGCCGCTGTCTCCATTATTTCTGGGAATTGTAGTCGTTTGCCCTCCATATAATGCACCTGCGCATTGCAATCTGCGGGCAAAACATACTGCGCGTGCGCAATTCAAGATTGCAATGCGAAGGCGCGTTATATGGAGGGCAACAACTAAATTCCCAGAAATATGGAGACAGCGGCGAACAACATGTTAAGGCAAGTACCCAAAACTCCGCCCATCTGACCTGACTGCCATCATTTAAATATCCCGCCAATTTAGGGTGACAGATTCCCTTTAATTGGTGCAGAAAATCTGCAACATCAAAAAAAGCCACAATAAAATCATCTTAGGAACATAACCTAAAAGGCTTAAGGCCTGTGCACACATTGAAGATGAGTCTTTTTTTTTTTTCCTACGCAGATTTGTCACAAAACCTGAATGGTTTCCTGATGCCAGCGAAGTGAAGGAGAGTCCTGAAGTCTCGAGCACACGCTGCTTATTTGTGACTCGAAGATTTTAATGAAAAATTATCCCATTGTATGTTGCATTTGTCCTGCCGAGAGATGCAGAAATATCTGCACCAAATACTTAACCTGTGCGCAGACCATTAAAGAAGATTTCTACAGTTACAATACACCATACAGGTGTGACTGCGGTGTAATTCGGCTCTCGCACAGGTGCTTGGTTCCTTGCGCCATACTTCGCCCTCTCTGAACCTCATTTATTATTTAGGGAAAAGTATGCATCATGCCCCCATATGTGCACAAGTTTCGGAGACTTGTCGCAGTGTCATCCGTGTTCCTTACTAGCTTGTTATCGCCCCCCATCTCCTTCGCACAGGCGGAGGGCTTCCCAATGTCACATGTGGTTCCTTCCGTCAACAGCAGCACATTTTCCCGGCTGCCTCATTAGGCGTGCCGCTTGTTGTGCGAATACCTAAGCGGACAAATATTTCCTGCTCTCCGTGTTTTGTATCTCATTTTACTGTAAGCGGCCGGTCACGAGGGGGGCCGACACAGGGGCTTAAAGAGCACTGGCCCAATTAGAACGCTCACACCCCAGTGTGCCATGGTGAGCCGCGACCCATCAAGCTGCACACGTAACCTGTCGACACGCAGCAGAGGCGTAGCTAGGGTTTCAGCTCAGAGGGGGCGAAACATCTGAGTGGGCCCCTAACATGCGGACATATCATTGGTGCAACCTGCGTGACAGCACATGGGCACAAAAAGTAAGGGGGCCCATTTCTACCTCCAAAAAAGGTGCAAATTTGCATTTTTAGGGGTTCTTGGGAAGCAAAGGGATCATATATTGTTCTTGCACAGGGGCCCTTTCTGTCTGTGGCCGCCTGGGTCCCCTACCCAGGTAATCATGATTATAACTGTGGTGGTATGGGGGAACCTCAGGAGATGACCGCACTGTTATGGAAAATAAAAGGCTATACAAAGACCAGCATTGATATTACCGCCATAATGGTGACATATAGTGGTAGATACCAGTCCTGCAGGACATATAGAGATTACAGTACAGTTATAGATGGTGATTTACACAGGACGTCCTTTCTGGAGGAGTCATTCACTTTTCTATCTGGCCCAGACCGACATGTCAACTTCTCCAGCCAGGACTCATCTGCAGAGATTACAACAAAGACACATCTGTCTTCTCACATTTCCAGCACCGTTCACATGTAAAATCATGAAATCATAGAATGGTAGAGTTGGAAGGGACCTCCAGGGTCATCGTGTCCAACCCCCTGCTCAATGCAGGATTCACTAAATCATCTCAAACAGATGTCTGTCCAGCCTCTGTTTGAAGACTTCTATTGAAGGAGAACTCACCACCTCTCATGGCAGCCTGTTCCACTCATTGATCACCCTCACTGTCAAAAAGTGTTTTCTAATATCTAATGTGTATCTTCTCCCTTTCAGTTTCATCCCATTGCGTCTCCTGTTTTCATGTGCAAATGTATTCCCAACCTGCACAAACTCCTCATCCTGCCTATACCCCAATACTGAGCCCCTGCTGCCATGTCCCTATTACTGCACCTGCTGTGTGGTACAAAAACAGAGCTCCTCTTCCTGCCTCACATAGTAATGCCACCACTGCCCCTTACATCGTAATAATGCCTCCTTTGTGCTCTTTAGATGGTAAAATTGCCCCCCAGAAAATATTAATTACCTGTACATGTGCCCTATACATTTTGTCCCTGGAAAGTAATAATACTCCATGTGCAACTTTGATGGTCACAATACTGAGAGCCCCTATAACAATAATGTTTAAGTGCCCACTTAACATTTAATAATGTCCCCATACATAACGCCTCTATATACAGTATGTTGGGCCCACAGATCCCCTCTACACCATATGATGATCCCACAACTCCCCTATACACTATATGATGATCCCACAGCTCCCCTATACACAGTATGATGATCCTACAGCTCCCCCTATACACCATATGATTGGCCCACAGCTCCCCCTATACAACATATGATGATTCCTCAGCTCCACTATACACAGTATGATGATGCCACAGCTCCCGTACATACAGTATAATGTCCCCCAGAGTTCCCCTATGCATAGGATGATGTCCCCACTGCTCCTCCAATACACAGCCTCTGTATTATAATGCTCCCCCATAGGCAGCCTCTGTATTATAATGCACCCCATAGGCAGCCTCTGTAGTATAATGCACCCCATAGGCAGCCTCTGTAGTACAATGCACCCCCCATAGACAGCCTCTGTATTATAATGCACCCCCATAGACAGCCTCTGTATTAAAATGCACTCCCCATAAGCAGCCTCTGTAGTATAATGCACCCCCCATAGGCAGCCTCTGTATTATAATGCTCCCCCATAGGCAGCCTCTGTATTATAATGCACCCCCATAGGCAGCCTCTGTAGTATAATGCACCCCCATAGGCAGCCTCTGTAGTATAATGCACCCCCCATAGACAGCCTCTGTATTATAATGCACCCCCATAGACAGCCTCTGTATTAAAATGCACTCCCCATAAGCAGCCTCTGTAGTATAATGCACCCCCCATAGGCAGCCTCTGTATTATAATGCTCCCCCATAGGCAGCCTCTGTATTATAATGCACTCCCCATAAGCAGCCTCTGTATTATAATACACCCCCATAGGCAGCCTCTGTCTTATAATGCACCCCCATAGGCAGCCTCTGTATTATAATGCACCCCCATAGACAGCCTCTATATTGTAATGCACTCCCCATAGGCAGCCTCTATAGTATAATGCACCCCATAGGCAGCCTTTGTATTATAATGCTCCCCATAGGCAGCCTCTATAGTATAATGCACCCCATATGCAGCCTCTGTATTACAATGCACCCCCATAGACAGCCTCTGTATTATAATGCACTCCCCCATAGGCAGCCTCCGTATTATAATGTACCCCCACAGGCAGCCTCTGTATTATAATGTACCCCATAGGCAGCCTCTGTATTATAATAGACCCCCATAGACAGCCTCTGTATTATAATACACCCCATAGACAGCCTCTGTATTATAATGCACTCCCCATAGGCAGCCTCTTTATTATAATGTACCCCCACAGGCAGCCTCTGTATTATAATGCACTCCCTATAGACAGCCTTTGCATTATAATACACCCCCATAGACAGCCTCTGTATTATAATGTACCCCATAGGCAGCCTCTGTATTATAATGCAACCCCATAGACAGCCTCTGTATTATAATGTAACCCCACAGGGAGCCTCTGTAATATAATGCACCCCCATAGACAGCCTCTGTATTATAATGCACCCCTATAGACAGCCTCTTTTATTATAATATACCCCCATAGACAGCCTCTGTAGTATAATGCACCCTCATAGATAGCCTCTGTAGTATAATGCACCCCCATAGACAGCCTCTGTAGTATAATGCACCCCCCATAGACAGCCTCAGTATTATAATGCACTCCCCATAGGCAGCATCTTTATTATAATGCACCCCCATAGACAGCCTCTGTAGTATAATGCACCCCCCATAGACAGCCTCTGTATTATAATGCACTCCCCATAGGCAGCCTCTGTATTATAATGCACCCCCATAGGCAGCCTCTGTAGTATAATGCACCCCTATAGACAGCCTCTGTAGTATAATGCACCCCCATAGACAGCCTCTGTAGTATAATGCACCCCCATAAGCAGCCTCTGTATTATAATGCATTCCCCATAGGCAGCATCTTTATTATAATGCATCCCCATAGGCAGTCTCTGTATTATAATGCACCCCCATAGGCAGTTTCTGTATTATACTGCACTCCATAGGCAGCCTCTGTATAGTAATGCACACCTATAGACATCTTCTGTAGTATAATGCACCCCCATAGACAGCCTCAGTATTATAATGCACTCCCCATAGGCAGCATCTTTATTATAATGCACCCCCATAGACAGCCTCTGTAGTATAATTCACCCCCCATAGACAGCCTCTGTATTATAATGCACTCCCCATAGGCAGGCTCTGTATTATAATACACCCCCATAGACAGCCTTTGCATTATAATACACTCTCCATGAGCAGCCTCTGTATTATAATGCACCCCCATAGTCAGCCTCTGTATTATAATGCATCCCCATAGACAGCCTCTGTATTATAATGCACTCCCCCATAGGCAGCCTTATTTATAATGCACCCCCATAGGCAGCCTTATTTATAACGCACCCCCATAGGCAGCCTTATTTATAATGCACCCCCATAGGCAGCCTTATTTATAATGCACCCCCATAGGCAACCTTGGTATTATAATGCACCCCCATAAGCAGCCTTATTTATAATGCACCCCCATAGGCAGTCTTATTTATAATGCACCCCCATAGGCAGTCATTTCTAATCACCCCCATAGGCAGTCATTTATAATGCACCCCCATAGGCAGCCTTACTTATAATGCACCCCCATAGGCAGCCTTTTTTATAATGCACCCCCATAGGCAGCCTTACTTATAATGCACCCCCATAGGCAGCCTTACTTATAATGCAGCCCCCCATAGGCAGTCTTATTTATAATGCACCCCCATAGGCAGCCTCTGTAGTATAATGCACCACCAAATGGAGCCTCTGTAGTATAATGCACCCCCATTACAAAAATAATAAATCCTGTACTCACCTCTCTTGCTCCCGCTCATGCGCTACTCACTGCTCTCCCTCTCTTCTCCTGACAGCGGGCGCCGGCAGGTGACTGCATCGCGCCCGTTGTCAGACGCTGAGATGGGGATTATGGGAGAGAAGGAGAGCTCACTCCTTCTCTCACAATGCGGTCAGCTGTATTGGCTGGATGCCGATACAGCTGACCCTCCGATGACGTGCGGGGGGCCCACTGCTGGCACCGGGCCCCCCACCGCCTGCTCAGGCCCCATAGCGGCCGGGCGGCAGAGCAGGGAGAGCGATTCTCCCTGCTCTGCCGCAGAATGTAACTGTGTCGGCGCGCTGTGCACGCCTATGCAGTTACAGTAGTGTAGCTCCGGCTGGGCCCCCTCCGAGCGCGGGGCCCGAGGCCACCGCCCCCACTGCCCCCCGGTAGCTACGCTACTGAGAAGGAACCATCCTGGCCACCATGGATGTGAAATCTTTGTACTCTAATATCCCACACCAGGATGGATTAAATGCCTGCAAAGTCTTCATGGAAAACACCGGGCGGGAATGATGCGGATTCTGTGGTGAAACTCACAAAATTCATCCTCACCCACAATTACTTTGAATTTGACGACAAGATCTATCTTCAGGAGACTGGCACAGCGATGGGAAGTAAAATGGCTCCATAGTATGCAAATCTTTTCATGGCCAAGCTTGAAAACGACTTTTTGTCCTTGTCCCATCAGACCTTGGGCCTACTACCACTACATTGATGAGATCTTAATTATCTGGACGGAGTCTGAGCAACAGCTAAAGACGTTCCACAACAGTTTAACCAATTTCATCCCACCATCAACTTAACACTCAACTACTCCAGCACTGAGATTAACTTTTTAGACACCATCATTAAGCTACAGAACAATGAAATAGAGACATCCCTGTATCAGAAGCCATTCGACCCTCCAACATACCTTAAATGGGACAGTTTCCATCCAAAACACATACAAAACTCTATTTTCTACAGCCAAGCCACCAGATACAACCGTATATGTTCCAACCCCATGGATAGAGATGAACAACTTGGTCACCTTAGAAAGACTTTTCTGAATCAGGGCTACCATCCAAGAACAATTGAAAACCAAATTTCAAGAGCCACCAGAATATCAAGGAATCACCTGCTACATTACAAGACTAAAGAAGAAAATAACCGGGTGCCTCTAGTAGTTACCTACAATCCAAATCTGGAGATGCTAAGGGGAGCTGCACGGAAACTTCAACCTTTACTACAAAAAGATGCCCGATTACAATCCATATTTCCAGACCCCCCACTACTGTGTTTTAGGCAGCCCCCAAATCTAAGAAGAATCATTGTCAGAAGTTCCCTGTCCTCCCCAACAGCTGCAGGAACCTTTCCTTGCAACCAGAAGAAATGCAAAACCTGTCCATTTATAATGACCACGGACAAGATAAAGATCCCCAACTCCCATCAGGACTACAAGATCCCAGGTACTTTCAGCTGCATCACATCTAATGGGGTGTACCTAATTATATGTACTAAATGTCCAACTGGGGGTCTGTATGTGGGGGTAGACAGAGCAAAAACTGAGAACAAGGATGAATTCTCATTGCCACACAATAAGAGAAAAAAGAATGGATCTAACTGTGGCGAAACACTTTTGTATCCCCGGTCATAGTATGATGGACATGAAATTACTTGTATTAAAAGCTAAATTTAAATCTGAGAGAAACAGAAAAGTTTGGGAATATAAACTTATGATGACCTTTGATACACTCAGTGCTGGAATGAATGTATCGCATGGATTTATGTCTTTTTACATCAATTAAGGAATTTGCTACTAAGACCTTCTGGGGCAAAACAACACAATACCAGACCCCAATCAGAGGGCAATAAAACTTTCTCACTCCTTATCTATGAACTGTTCCAATATTTATGTTCATCCCTCTCCCATAATGACAGTTCTGCTTCACGTCACTTGTCTTTTCTATTGTATTGTTTCTGTGCTGTGTTGTGTATAAATATGTGATTCTTAAGAATTTGTTTTAGTCTTTGCCTGATGAAGAGACCTGAGTAGTCTCGAAAGCTACAATTTGTTATCATCTTTTCAGTTAGCCATTAAAAGGTATCAACCACTGAGGACTCTCAATTCTAAATATTTTTCTATATACAGTATATTAAGAAGTGATTAGCGCGGCGGGTGTCGTATTGGCAGTAGCCCTTTAACCCCTTACTGCCATCGGACGTACTATCCCGTCCATGGTACCTGGGCCCGTATGACCGGGGACGGGATAGTACGTCTCGTGCGATCGGACGCGCTCCCGGGGGGAGCGCAGCCGATCGCGGCCGGGTGTCAGCTGATTATCACAGCTGACACCCATGACTGTGTGTCAGGAGCGGTCACGGACCGCTCCCGGCACATTAACCCCTTGCACACCGCGATCAAACATGATCGCGGTGTACTGGGGGCACAGGGGAGGATCGCGCAGGGTGGGGGCTCCCTGCGCGCCCCCCTGAGACCCTCAGAGCAGCGCGATGTGATCGCGCTGTTCTGAGGGCTTCCTCAATCCCAGGACCCGGATACAAGATGGCGCCGGGGTCCTGGAGGGAGGCGGCTACCTCAGTGCCTGCCGAGAGCAGGCACTGAGAAGCCTGCTGCACTGCCTGAGCGATCGCTGGTGTGACAGAGTGCTGTGCACACTGTCACACCAGCGATCTGATAAAATACAGTGATGTCCCACCCTGGGACAAAGTAAAAAAGTTAAAAAAATAAAAATAAACATGTTTTAAAAAAAAATCCAAAATAAATAAAAAAAAATATATATATATTCCCCAATAAATTCACTTCTTCCTGTAAATAAAAAAAACAAAGGAATAAAAGTACACATATTTTGTATCGCCGCGTCCGTAACGATCCCCCCTATAAAATTGTCCCACTAGTTAACCCCTTTAGTGAACCCCTTAAAAAAAAAAAAAAAAAAACGAAGCAAAAAATCAATGCTTTATCATCATACTGCCGAACAAAAAGTGGAATAACACGCGATCAAAAAGACCGATATAAAAAAACATGGTACTGCTGAAAACGTCATCTTGTCCCGCAAAAAACGAGCCATCATACAGCATCATCAGCGAAAAAATAAAAAAGTTATAGCTCGCAGAATAAAGCGATGCAAAAATAATTATTTTTTATATAAAATTGTTTTTATTCTATAAAAGCGCCAAAACATGAAAAAATGATATAAATGAGGTATCGCCATAATCGTACTGACCCGAAGAATAAAACTGCTTTATCAATTTTACTACACGCGGAACGGTATAAAAGCCTCCCCCAAAAGAAATTCATGAATTGCTGATTTTTGTTCATTCTAACCTCCAAAAATCGAAATAAAAAGCGATCAAAAAACGTCACGTGCTCAAAAATGGTACCAATAAAAACGTCAACTCATCCCGCAAAAAATAAGACCTCACATGACTCTGTGGGCCAAAATATGCAAAAATTATAGCTCTCAAAATGTGATGATGCAAAAACTATTTTTGCAATAAAAAGCGTCTTTTAGCGTGACAGCTGCCAATCATAAAAACCCGCTATAAATAGTAAATCAAACCCCCCTTTATCACCCCCTTAGTAAGGGAAAAATAATAAAATTAAAAAAAAGTATTTATTTCCATTTTCCCATTAGGGTTAGGGTTAGGGTTGCGGCTAAAGTTAGGGTTAGGGTTGGCGCTAAAGTTAGGATTAGGGTTAGGGTTGGGATTAGGGGTGTGTTAGGGTTAGGTTTGTGGTTAGGGTTGGGACTAGGGTTAGGGGTGTGTTGGGGTTAGGATTGGAGTAAGAATTGGGGGGTTTCCGCTGTTTAGGCACATCAGGGGCTCTCCAAATGTGACATGGCGTCTGATCTCAATTCCAGCCAATTCTGTGTTGAAAAAGTCAAATGGTGCTCCTTCACTTCTCAGCTCTGCCATGCGTCCAAACAGTAGTTTATCCCCACATATGGGGTATCAGCGTACTCTGGACCCCAAGAGTTATTGTGCAATTTGTCCTATTTCTTCTGTTACCCTTGGGAAAATAAAAAACTGGGGGTGAAAATATCATTTTTGTACAAAAAAAAATATTTTTTTGTTTTTACGGCTGTACATTATAAACTTCTGTGAAGCACTTGGGGCTTCATAGCGCTCACCACACATCTAGATAAGTTCCTTGTGGGGTCTATTTTCCAAAATGGGGTCACTTGTTGGGGATTTCCACTGTTTAGGCGCATCAGGGGCTCTCCAAATGCGACATGACGCCCCCAGACCATTCCATCAAAGTTTGCAATCCAAAACGTCACTACTTCCCTTCCGAGCCCCAACGTGTACCCATACAGTAGTTTTCTCCCACATATTGGATATCAGCGTACTCAGGACAAATTGGACAACAACTTTTGGGGTCCAATTTCTCCTGTTACCCTTGTAAAAATAAAATATTGGGGCAAAAAAATCATTTTTGCAAAAAAAAAGGATTTTTTATTTTTACGGCTGTGCGTTATAAACTTCTGTGAAGCACTTCGGGGTTCAAAGTGCTCACCACACATCTAGACAAGTTCCTTGTGGGGTCTATTTTCCAAAATGGGGTCACTTGTGGGGGGGTTTCCACTGTTTAGGCGCATCAGGGGCTCTCCAAATGCGACATGACGCCCCCAGACCATTCCATCAAAGTCTGCAATCCAAAACGTCACTACTTCCCTTCCGAGCCCTGACGTGCGCCCATACAGTAGTTTTCTCCCACATATTGGGTATCAGCGTACTCAGGACAAATTGGACAACAACTTTTGGGTTCCAATTTCTTCTGTTACCCTTGTGAAAATAAAATATTGGGGGCGAAAAAATCATTTTTGTAAAAAAAAAAAAGATTTTTTATTTTACGGCTGTACGTTATAAACTTTAGTGAAACACCTGGGGGTTAAAAGTTCTCACCACACATCTAGATAAGTTCCTTGAGGGGTCTAGTTTCCAAAATGGTGTCATTTATGGGGGTTTCCACTGTTTAGGCAGATCAGGAGCTCTCCAAACACGACATGGCGTCCAGCCAATTCTGCGTTGAAAAAGTCAGACGGCGCTCCTTCCCTTCCAAACTCTGCCATGCACCCAAACAGTGGTTTACCCCACATATGGGTATCAGCGCACTCAGGACAAATTGCACAATAACTTTTGGAGTCTTGTTACCCTGGAAAAATAAAAATTGGGGTGAAAAGATCATTTTTGTGGAAAAAATATGATTTTTAAATTTTACGGCTCTACGTTATAAACTTGTGTGAAGCACTTGGGGGTTCAAATTGCTCACCAAAGATCTAGAAAAGTTCCTTAGGGGGTCTAGTTTCCCAAATGGGGTCATTTGTGGGGGGTTGTTTAGGCACATCAGGGGCTCTCCAAATGCAACATGGCATCCAATCTCAATTCCAGTCAATTTTGGTTAGAAAAAGTCAAATGGTGCTCCTTCCATTCCGAGCTCTGCCATGCGCCCAAACAGTGGTTCCCCCCACATATGGGGTATCAGCGTACTCAGGAAAAATTGGACAACAACTTATGTGGTCCAATTTCTCCTGTTACCCTTGGGAAAATAAAAAATTAGTGACTAAAAGATAATTTTTGTGGGAAAAAAATAGGATTTTTTATTTTCATGCCCGGGCATTATAAACTTGTGTGAAGCACTTGGGGGTTCAAAGTGCTCTCCAAAGATCTAGATAAGTTCCTTAGGGGGTCTAGTTTCCAAAATGGGGTCACTTGTGGGGGGTTTCCACTGTTTAGGCTCATCTGGGGCACTGCAAACGGAACATGACCCCCATCAACGTCTGCATTCCAAAACGTTACTACTTCCTTTCCAAGCCCTGCCGTGCACCCAAACAGTTTCCCCCCCCCACATATAGGGTATCAGCGTACCCAGGACAAATTGGACAACAACTTTTGGGGTCAAATTTTCTTGGGAAAATTCAAAAATTTGGGACTAAAAAATCATTTTTGTGGAAAATTGTTTTTTTTTTTTTTCACACCCAGGCGTTATAAGCTTTTGTGAAACACTTGGGGTTCAAAGTGCTCACAACAAATCTAGATAAGTACCTTAGGGGGTCTAGTTTCCAAAATTGTGTCACTTGTGGGGGTTTCCACTGTTTAGGCGCATCAGGGGCTCTCCAAACACGACATGGCGTCCAATCTCAATTCCCGCCAATTTTAGTTTGAAAAAGTCAAACGGCGCTCCTTCCCTTACGAGCTCTGCCGTGTGCCCAAACAGTGGTTTTCCCCCACATATTGGGTATTGGCGTACTCAGGAGAAATTGCATAACAACCTTATCTGTCCATTTTCTCCTTTTACCCTTGTGAAATAAAAAAAAAAGTTTGTAAAAGATCATTTTTGTGGCTAAAAAGTTAAATATTCATTTTTTCCTTCCACGTTGCTTTAGTTCCTGTGAAGCACCTGAAGGGTTAATAATCTTCTTGAATGTGGTTTTGAGTACCTTGAGGGGTGCAGTTTTTAGAATGGTGTCACTTTTGGGTATTTTCTGCCATATAGACCCCTCAAAGTGACTTCAAATGTGATGTGGTCCCTAAAAAAAATGGCTTTGTAAATTTTGTTGTAAAAATGAGAAATCGCTGGTCAACTTTTAACCCTTATAACTTCCTAACAAAAAAAAATTTTGGTTCCAAAATTGTGCTGATGTAAAGTAGACATGTGGGAAATGTTATTTCTTAACTATTTTGTGTGATATATTTCTCTGTTTTAAGGGAATAAAAATTCAAAGTTTGAAAATTGCAAAATTTTAAAAATTTTCGCCATATTTGCGTTTTTTCAAAAATAAACGCAAGTTATATCGAATAAATTTTACTTCTAACGTGAAGTACAATATGTCACGAGAAAACAGTCTCAGAATCGCGAAGATCCGTTGAAGCGTTCCAGAGTTATAACCTCATAAAGAGACAGTGGTCAGAATTGTAAAAATTGGCCCGGTCATTAACGTGCAAACCACCCTTGGGGGTGAAGGGGTTAAGGGACGCCGCTGATCACATTATTGCTCGCTGTCCATGTGTGACCTGTAACCTTTTTATAAACTACAGATGGAGCGGCTACAATGAGTTTATTATAGAAAGGAAACCTGGCGATGAATATAATACATATTTAATAAGACGGAGATTAGAAGTTCAGCCTGTGCCCTGGGGTGACAACATGGAAGGCTTATTAACTAAATGCAAGCACTTCTCCATCACCGGCACACTTCTATCATCTCACCGGATAGAAACTCTGACGCATCTCACATATCGATCAGATGTGAAACTTCCCTATGGGGGCGACACATGGAAGAAACGGACAGGACGCCTCTGATATACTGATATATGGGGGGGCAGCATGTAAAGCTGGGTGTCCGTGCCTGCGCCCCTTTAAACCGCAGCGTTTTATACATGTGTTATATAAGAGGTTTTCCAACGACTGGTCCAGGACTGTGTCGTCTTCTTGATTTCCGTGGCCGCTCCAGGAGTCCTCAGAGGGAGTATAAGAGCCAGAGTATTAAAGGAATTGTCCATATATCATAAAAGAGAAAAAAAGCAACAGAAAGGAAGCGGGGCGCTCCACTCCGAACGAATCACTGCAACGGAGTGGGAATAAAAAGCATCTACCGCTCTGAAGGGCTTAACGCCGGTCACAAACATGTATCTGCCTACTAAATCAACTGATCGACAAAGCTTTGATCAGTGACTGCAGCTTACCTGCCCTACAGGGGGTCAGAGGGAGTCAGAAATTCACCACGTATCTTTTCAGGCTGCTGCAATGTCTTACCTTCCTACTTTACACTGCAACGCTGCTTGTTCATATTACAGACACCAAATGATACTTGACATTATGACCAGAAATTTTAACTCAAAACCACTACAGGGTAACAACGTCCACCCCTTCTCAAAAGGCACTAGTCTATGTATCGCCCCTCGATCATCCAGCACCCCATCTCAGATATGTCACATCAAGGTCATCTTCCTGTCTTTCCATCATTACATTTCTTGACATGTTGTAACAATATACATAAAAAGGTAAAAACAATCACTGGAAGAGCAGAAACCATGGCAGCATTGTGTTACATGAAGTCCAGCACCCGTCTGCAGTGTGATCCAAAAGCAGGTTTAGTTTTATACTAGTCGCTTTTACTATTCCAATGCCTACTGCTAAGTAGATGCGTGGTGCAGCCTGGGCGTGGCCAAGATGCTCACTGCACCCTAGTAAACCACAGATTTTCCATGTCTCTGCCTCCTGCTCGTCACACGGCTCAGCTCTGATGGAAAGTATCCAACATCGACTCCATCCTGACATCTTATCTGAGTCTGGGAAAGCTGGGTGACTGTGGGTGAGACCGCCAATCCATGCACAATCTATTTCCTGTACAGCCATCTGCAATTACTACGGATTTCCACATCTCAGTGTTACTTTCAGCTCCAAACAACATTTGAGGTCACCGACAATAACACATTTATTCTCTGCTATCCAAAGCTTCTCTCCCCCACCTGAAAAGTTTCATAAGTTTTTTTTATTTTTCCGTCAAAATATTTTTACTTTTTCCCCCATACGAAGGTATTTATTCATGTTATTTTTTGTAATAACCGAAACCGCTAGTTTTAACCATATAATGTAGAACAAGAAAAAATATGATATGGGGGGGTGAAATAATTGTTTGAGATTTATTTTTGTGTTCACTTTTAAAATTGTTCTGCAAATGCGGTAGATTATGGCGATAAAAAAATAAAAAATTAACAATTGTTTTACTGCTTTTCTAAGTTTATGAAGTTAAAAAAATAGAGTTTGTGGGGGCATTTTTTAGAACTTTTTTTTCATTAATGAGCTGTGTGTAAGCACTTGGTGTAGCATTAATCAAAAAATGTTCTAATATTTCGGGTTATTTATGACTTTTTACATGTATTTCAATTTTTTTGTGGTGCATGTAGAAGAGGGGAATGCTAAAAACAAGCACCCCTACCGACGATGCATCCACAATATTTTTACCTTTGTATTTATTTTTTTGTTTTACTTTATTGTGGTGTTATTTTTTTTTTCACCAGTGTTTTACAGTACTTTTTTTACCATCCCTTCACAATATTTACCTTTTATTTATTCTGTTTATATTTTTTTACTGTATTTTTTCATTAACTGTTAATGTATTTTTTTTAATTATTAAAAAAAAATATATATATATGAAATATATTTAAAAAAAAAAAAGGATTTAAAGGAACAGTGCACCTTAAGATGAACCCTTTACCTAAAGAATAAAAATGTAAAAGACGCGTTCTATAGTAAAATGATCACAGGACACAGACTTTTGCTCCTTAAAAGTTTATTACATTAATGTTTCCGAAAATGTGTGCAGTTGCGCTCTTCTGTGAACGAGTTGAAGTGGCGGCATCAAGGGAAACATCTTTCAGTCCTTGGTCTCCCGACGCATCTAGGGAAACATCTTTCAGTCTTTGGTCTCCCGATGCATCAAGGGAAACATCTTTCAGTCTTTGGTCTCCCGACGCATCAAGGGAAACATCTTTCAGTCCTTGGTCTCCCGACGCATCTAGGGAAACATCTTTCAGTCTTTGGTCTCCCGATGCATCAAGGGAAACATCTTTCAGTCTGTTGGCTTTCTTCCCCGACGCATCAAGGGAAACATCTTTCAGTCTTTGGTCTCCCGACGCATCAAGGGAAACATCTTTCAGTCTTTGGTCTCCCGATGCATCAAGGGAAACATCTTTCAGTCTTTGGTCTCCCGACGCATCAAGGAAAACATCTTTCAGTCCTTGGTCTCCCGACGCATCAAGGGAAACATCTTTCAGTCTTTGGTCTCCCGATGCATCAAGGGAAACATCTTTCAGTCTTTGGTCTCCCGACGCATCAAGGGAAACATCTTTCAGTCTTTGGTCCTCCCGAGCATCAAGGGAAACATCTTTCAGTCTTGGTCTTCCGACACATCAAGGGAAAATCTTTCAGTCCTTCGTCTTCCGACACATCAAGGGAAATATCTTTCAGTCCTTGTCTTCCGACTACATCAACGGGACGTCTGAGTCCTGGTCTGCGAACTAAATAATAAGAAAAAGGTAATAATCGTCTGGCTGCCCACTGAATACTAAAGATTGGTCAGCTCCGCACCAGTCCTGCGGCCGGCACGATGCTTCAGGGGCTCCTCCTGGTCCTGTGTCGCCTCCTACGTCTGCTGTGTTCCGTCCTCATTCTTGAAGGCATGATGACAATATAGAGCTTCTTTTCTTCCCGGCCAGGAGCAAGATGACAAATGATGGCTGCAGGCCTCCAGGAGGGATTTTTATAGCAGCTTACTACTGTGACGTCATAATTCGATGACATACCACGTGGGTGTGGCCCCTTTGTGTAGTCAGAGGGTGTGGTCGGATGATCTCAGCGATTTGCATATTCCGTGACTTCATAAAACTGATGTCATCGAGCGTGTCATGAACATTCTATTTGGAATCCTGACTTCAGCCTCTTTCTGAATAAATATTATAAATATACATTTTTTTAAAATTTCCTATGCTCCCCTCTTTTTCCTTAATTACTAACTTGACAGATGCTTGGGAAAGCTAGCAGTGAGTTCAGTAAATATAATGGCACTCATGATTGTAGTTATTTTAACCTTCCCCTCAAAAAACAGTTATGGACAAAGCAGGACCCTGCCTCATTTATGAAACCAACAAGCTCTGTTTCCCGTAGCAACCAACCATAATGCTGCAGTCCAAGAAAAGCTGATATTTGCTTGGTTGCTATGGGCAACAAGACCAGTTTTGCTTTCCAAATGAGCAAGCATTACCCACATTTTTAAGTCCCAAATCTTGGCGGTAAAAAGCTGACCCCAAGACACTTTGGGTGTGCATAAACCGTGTGTTTTTTTGGCTTTAACGGTCCTGCCAAAATGGTGACTGTTAGTAAGCAAACTAAGGAAGGCGCAGCAGGACACATGCCATAAACACGGTGTTGTCGTCCATAGCAACCAGCATTCCGAGCCACTTAAGAAGTGAAACTGAGATGTGATTGGTTGCTGCAGGCAACAAGTTTACCGTAAATCAGGCCTCGGTGTCCCTTGTGGAGGAGGAGTGCTCCTTTAAAAGACGCCTGAACAGAATTTTTAACATTTCGGGATATTTCTAGATTTTGACAGTGTGACAAAAACCCAGTGTTCGGGGTGCCGAACCCAAACAGTAAGGGTATGTTTCCACTATCAGGAAACAGTCTGGATTAGCTGCGTGTTTGACGCTGTGCGTTGGGGCAGCGTCAAACACGCAGCGTCCAGATGTTACAGCATAGTGGAGGGGATTTCAAGAAATCCCGTCTCCACTATGCTGCAAAACATGCAGGTGGAAGACCTGCGTTTCCGGACATGCGGCGCGTCTTTTTAGACCGCAGCATGTCCTAGTCCCTTGCGGCGACGCTACGTCGACGCAAGGGAAATAACACAGGGCTATGCAGCCCTGCGGTCATTCTGGATGTGTTCTGGATGTGTCCTGAACACATCCAGAATGAGCGCGCGTTCAGAAGGGGGCGGAGCTTTGGGCGGAGGTGGAATTTCCGCTCCGTCCAAAGCGCTGTGTTTCCGTACCATGGAATCACAGCCTTACACGGACTTCCTGGTGAAGTCGGTGTCCGTGTCTGAACATTAGGTGTTTGGTACGGATGCCGAACTTTACTGTTCAGGTTCACCCCTCTCTAGTGATCAGATCTAGCAACGCATGCAATTGTTTAACCTGTTAAATGGCACTGTCATGCATATCAATGGTAGTTGAAAAGCTTTAACATGGCGCAGTCAGTTCAGACAACCATCTGCGACATGATCCATGGGTGCAGATGGGGCGCCTTGGTAGTCGAAGAGCCTACATAAGAGCCACATATCTGACAAGCTATAAATGTTCGGCAATTTCACATTACAATATAGAACTCCAGTATGTTCTACAAGCGATCACAGGTTTAAAAAAAATATATATAATATTATATTTTTTGTTTGTTTTTTTCGCCATTCATGCCACCTGGGATTTTATTCTCATTTTTCAGTTTATTCCGAAATGAACGGCGCCACAACAGTGGAGTTATTGACCCTGCACAATTTTTTTAAAATAAAATGCAGGTAACCCGTTTTACTTAAAGGGAATCTGTCACCCTAAATTGGCGGGATATTTAAATGATGGCAGTCAGGTCAGATGGGCGGTGTTTTGGGTACTTGCCTTAACATGTTGTTCGCCGCTGTCTCCATTATTTCTGGGAATTGTAGTCGTTGCCCTCCATATAACGCCCTGCGCATTGCAATCTGTGGGCAAAGCATACTGCGCGTGCGCAATTCAAGATTGCAATGCGCAGGCGCGTTATATGGAGGACAACGACTACAATTCCCAGAAATAATGGAGACAGCGGCGAACAACATGTTAAGGCAAGTACCCAAAACACCTCCCATCTGACCTGACTGCCATCATTTAAATATCCCGCCAATTTAGGGTGACAGATTCCCTTTAATTGGTGCAGAAAATCTGCAACATCAAAAAAGCCACCAATAAAATCATCTTAGGAACATAACCTAAAAGGCTTAAGGCCTGTGCACACATTGAAGATGACGCTTTTTTTTTTTTTCCCTACGCAGATTTGTCACAAAACCTGAATGGTTTCCTGATGCCAGCGAAGTGAAGGAGAGTCCTGAAGTCTCGAGCACACGCTGCTTATTTGTGACTCGAAGATTTTAATGAAAAATTATCCCATTGTATGTTGCATTTGTCCTGCCGAGAGATGCAGAAATATCTGCACCAAATACTTAACCTGTGCGCAGACCATATAAAGTGTGCACAAGTTTCGGAGACATATGTCCGGCAGTGTTCATGTGTTCCGTGTTCCTTACTAGCTTGTTATCGCCCCCCATCTCCTTCGCACAGGCGGAGGGCTTCCCAATGTCACATGTGGTCTCTTCCGTCAACAGCAGCACATTTTCCCGGCTGCCTCATTAGGCGTGCCGCTTGTTGTGCCGAATACCTAAGCGGACAAATATTTCCTGCTCTCCGTGTTTTGTATCTCATTTTACTGTAAGCGGCCGGTCACGAGGGGGGCCGACACAGGGGCTTAAAGAGCACTGGCCCAATTAGAACGCTCACACCCCAGTGTGCCATGGTGAGCCGCGACCCATCAAGCTGCACACGTAACCTGTTGACACGCAGCAGAGGCGTAGCTAGGGGTTCAGCTCAGAGGGGGCGAAACATCTGAGTGGGCCCCTAACATGCGGACATATCATTGGTGCAACCTGCGTGACAGCACATGGGCACAAAAAGTAAGGGGGCCCATTTCTACCTCCAAAAAAGGTGCAAATTTGCATTTTTAGGGGTTCTTGGGCAGCAAAGGGATCATATATTGTTCTTGCACAGGGGCCCTTTCTGTCTGTGGCTGCCTGGGTCCCCTAACCAGGTAATCATGATTATAACTGTGGTGGTATGGGGGAACCTCAGGAGATGACCGCACTGTTATGGAAAATAAAATTCTATACAAAGACCAGCATTGATATTACCGCCATATGGTGACATATAGTGGTAGATACCAGTCCTGCAGGACATATAGAGATTACAGTACAGTTATAGATGGTGACTTACACAGGACGTCCTTTCTGGAGGAGTCATTCACTTTTCTATCTGGCCCAGACCGACATGTCAACTTCTCCAGCCAGGACTCATCTGCAGAGATTACAACAAAGACACATCTGTCTTTTCACATTTCCAGCACCGTTCACATGTAAAATCATGAAATCATAGAATGGTAGAGTTGGAAGGGACCTCCAGGGTCATCGTGTCCAACCCCCTGCTCAATGCAGGATTCACTAAATCATCTCAAACAGATGTCTGTCCAGCCTCTGTTTGAAGACTTCTATTGAAGGAGAACTCACCACCTCTCATGGCAGCCTGTTCCACTCATTGATCACCCTCACTGTCAAAAAGTGTTTTCTAATATCTAATGTGTATCTTCTCCCTTTCAGTTTCATCCCATTGCGTCTCCTGTTTTCATGTGCAAATGTATTCCCAACCTGCACAAACTCCTCATCCTGCCTATACCCCAATACTGAGCCCCTGCTGCCATGTCCCTATTACTGCACCTGCTGTGTGGTACAAAAACAGAGCTCCTCTTCCTGCCTCACATAGTAATGCCACCACTGCCCCTTACATCGTAATAATGCCTCCTTTGTGCTCTCTAGATGGTAAAATTGCCCCCTAGAAAATATTAATTTCCTGTACATGTGCCCTATACATTTTGTCCCTAGAAAGTAATAATACTCCATGTGCAACTTTGATGGTCACAATACTGAGAGCCCCTATAACAATAATGTTTAAGTGCCCACTTAACATTTAATAATCTCCCCATACATAACGCCTCTATATACAGTATGTTGGGCCCACAGATCCCCTCTACACCATATGATGATCCCACAACTCCCCTATACACTATATGATGATCCCACAGCTCCCCTATACACAGTATGATGATCCTACCGCTCCCCATATACACCATATGATTGGCCCACAGCTCCCCCTATACACCATATGATGATTCCACAGCTCCCCTATACACAGTATGATGATGCCACAGCTCCCGTACATACAGTATAATGTCCCCCAGAGTTCCCCTATGCATAGGATGATGTCCCCACTGCTCCTCCAATACACAGTATAATAGTTAATAACGTTCTGACACCGTGCGGTGCCTGCACTGAGAGCTCCTCTGCAGGGAGGAAATTAACTTTATTCCTCCCGGCAGCCTTGCTCTTCCAGTCATAGGGGCGCCGCTGGCACGGTTTCAGTCACAGCTCTGTGTATAGAGAGTGGCGGCTGAAACCTCACCCACGCACTGACTGACAGCCGGCTCAGCACCGTCTCCCACCCAGTAACTACCCTACTGGTGCCCATATAAATAATAATACTTTTTAAGTGTCCACTTAATATTTAACTGAGTCCCCCTATGTACAGTAGTAATGGCCCCAGCATTGCTGATGTGAGCAGGGGGTCGTGTGATGACTCTTTCAGCTTCTCCCAATTATCTTCTATTGAGTGAAGTCAAACTTATCTAGTTGACACGTTCAAATAGCAAACGTGGTCACATGACCGCCTGATCGCACCAGTCGTCCTGGGGTCTCATGACGGCAGGCGCACCCCATCATGATTTTGCGGTCTGTAGTCTCAAAGTGACTGCAGACAATTATCCCGAGCCTTTAATAACTTTATAATAATAAATTGCTTATTATTAAATTATTAAATAGAATGCAGCTCGTGGTTATTGTATGGTTATACTTGTTAGGGGCAGACAGACGGACGTATTTCTTGTGCGAGGATCACATCGCAATCCTCAGACTGAAAGTCGGCCCTTCACACCTGAGTGTTTATAGCTGCATAGTAATAAATCACGCTCATGTCAGGAGCTGTACCGGCCAGTCCGAGGATTGCAGTGCGATCCTCGCATGAGTTATACGGCCATCTGTCTGTGCCCTTGTTATAATAATACTGAAATATTAATCTATTATTAAAGTATTAACGAGCTCACAAGTAAAAAAAGCCCCCTACCTCCCCCTTGTCCCTCACCCACACCCCAACAGCCCATCCTCTCACATGCACCCCTTAGTGTTCTGTCCCCCTGACCTCACAATACCCCCATCCTCTTACATTCACCCTCAGTGCCCTGTTGCCCCTCCCCCACTTCAGCCCCCACAATACCCCCATCCTCTCACATTAACCCCCCCAGTGCCCTA
Organism: Oophaga sylvatica; assembly: GCA_033576555.1. NCBI lineage: Eukaryota > Metazoa > Chordata > Amphibia > Anura > Dendrobatidae > Oophaga > Oophaga sylvatica. Next base: position 61,553,477 of record JARQOD010000002.1, on the reverse strand, counting down.
GCCCCCACAATACCCCTATCCTCTCACATTCACGCTCCGTGCCCTGTTGCCCTTCCCCCACTTCAGCCCCCACAATACCCCCATCCTCTCACATTAACCCCCAGTGTCCTTGCCCCCACAATACCCCCATCCTTTTACATTCACCCCCAGTGCCCTGTCCACCCTCCCCACTTTAGCCCCCACAATACCCCCATCCTCTCACATTACCCCCCCAGTGCCCTAGCCCCCACAATACCCCCATCCTATCACATTCACCCTCTGTGCCCTGTTGCCCCTCCCCCACTTCAGCCCCCACAATACCCCCATCCTCTCACATTCCCCCACAGTGACCATGACATGCCTGAGCTGAATGAATTTAATAAATTCCATCCCCACTTACCAATGAAGCTTGCAGGCAGTGGCTGAGGCAGGAGCAGGAAGTGTCCAGTGTGTGCACACAGAGGGCACTAGGACCAAAGTGAAACTACAGCTGCTGCGGCCAGGAAGGAAGGAAGGAAGGAGCTCCTCTGGTGAGACAGCAGCTCTGTGCACTGCGAACACACAGACAGGCTCTGTAAGGCCTCTTTCACACATCCGTTTTGCGCCTGATGGCGCCCCCGGCATTTTGCCACAGCGCCACATCCGGCAACTAGTATGAAAAACCGGATGAGACGCATCCGGTTTTTCGCCGGATCCGGTTCTGTGCTCCGTAAAAAAACGGATCCGTCTCATCCGGTGTATCCGGTTTTTTATCTGTTTTCGACAGAATGCGCCGGATCCGGTTTTTAAGAACGCATTTTTTTGGGGTTCCAAACATGATTGGCTAGTTGGCTACTGTAATCCTATATATATACACTGTTCCTACAGCCCATCTTTGACAGGTTGTATAGGAGCAAGGTGCAGGTTGCAGAGAAGAGCAAGTAGCAAGTGATTGGCGAACATGGATGTCATTATCGGCAATATCTTCAAGAATCTTGTTGATTTTACTGCGGAGATGAATCGCTTGAGGTTTATAGTTATGGAGAAGGAGAGAAAGATTGAGCAGCGCATTATGCGTCAGCGAAGACGACGCCGTATGTGGATCCACCCCATCACGGCACAGAGATTAACCCGTGGTGTGTATTCTACACTCAACATGGAGCTGCGAGAAAATCCAGAGAAATTTTTTTGCCTATCTGCGGATGAAGAAAGAAAACTTTGACGATTTGCTGGAGCGTGTTGGAGACCAAATAAAAAAATCGGACACCTACTGTCGGTTCTCGATATCTCCGGCGGAGCGTCTCATGGTCACTATAAGGTAAGCTATATGTATTGGATCTGTTTGCTTGAGCACACTTGTAATTTTATAATTTATTTAACATCACAGGACAACTAGGAAACCATATCAGTAGCCAAATTTTTTTTAAAAAACAGTGTTTTTCATTGATGTTATTATTTTTGGTATCTCCAATAGTTATAGCTGAGTTCTGGTATGTAATGCTGTGTTTCTGAATAATTTGTATTTTCTATTTTGTTTTCAGATTTCTGGCAACTGGCGAAACTCTGTCATCGCTCCATTTCCAATACCGCCTGGGAATATCAACGCTATCCGGCATAATAAAGTACACTTGTCGTGCTCTGTGGGACTGTTTGGTTGGAGAATTTCTTCCAGAGCCAACTACAGAGCGGTGGCTTGAAATAGTGGACCAGTTTCTATGTATCTGCCAGTTCCCCAATTGCCTGGGCGCTGTTGATGGAAAACACATCCGCATTCAAAAGCCTTCAGGAACCGGATCAGAATTCTACTGTGGCGCCCTGAGGGTCCTGTCGCCACAGAGATGTTGCATCTCACCCACAGGTGTGACACCTGACTCTCAGGTAAGGAGGAAGCACCCCATTGACTCCATCACCGCATCCACACACATCATGCCAGTGCTGAGCATCAGGCTGGTTAGGAAAGGGTGTAGAAGTGGGTGGGTGGAGCCAGCTGCAGCATGAGGCAGCAGCGTAAAAGTTTAGAGTTTCAGTTGGAGACAGGCAGGCAGTGAAGTGGGTACTGGCCTGGCCTGCAGCCTTCTGAGTTCACCTCAGGGAGCCTTGCTGAGTGAGCGAAAGGGTCCTGGGCTGAGACAGCAATTGAAGCTGTGCCCCCATCCTGAAGAAGGAAGGACCAGGCAAACATCGGGGAACGGTCCCTAGACTGGTGGGTCAGTTCAACGCCACTAGTAACACCAAGTATAGTGGGTCTCTTCAAGGGCCACTAGCTACCATATTCCCATCCGGGAGGAAGCCTAGGGATCAAGTATGTCCAGGCATCCGACGGTGTCCCGGTCTCCGTGAAGAGGAGAGCCGTGTACCGGGACATCGGGTCGTACCTGTAAGCTGAAAGGATCCAATACTACCTCGTCCGAGGGTTCTGTGGTAGGGAGGTGCAGAGAAGGAGTAAGGAGTGTAGCACTAAGAAGCCGGAAAGGAACATAAAGGGAGTCTCTGGGAGTGTGACCAATCTACCTGAGGGTTGCTGGACTACTCACTGGAAGGACACAGTGCCCGGCTGGAATCTGTACTGTGCATAACAGACTGTGAGTAAACCTTTGAAACTGCAACAGAACTGTTTCCTGATTATTCTAGCGACGCACACTCCACTTTGCTACATCTCTCCTGCACCATTGCTTTACCTTTCATCTACCTGCCCTGGAAGGATACAGTCTTACCTGTAGAAGACTTATCATCTAGCTGCACAACACCATCCCTTCCAGAAGATCTGCACAGCAGCACTGGTCACCCTGACCAGGTACTACAGGTGGCGTCACGACAAACTACACGAACACTAATCCCCTGTAAATATCCCACATTAAAGAATGAGCACCAGAGCCAAGGACTGAGCTGTGTTGCCGTGACATCCCCCATAGTAGTCTATAGGCTCAGGTCCGAGTTCCCATTGCTCTGGAGGGCGACTCACTACAACTACAAAAAATATTTTTTGGTTGTCCTGATGGCTATTGCAGATGCGGAGTACAAGTTTATTGAGGTGGACATTGGGTCTTATGGACGGTCCAATGACTCTCAAGTTTTTAAACTTTCAGCTATGGGCCGTAAACTGTACGGAAACACTTTTCAGTTTCCACCCCCTAGGCCACTGCCTCAAACCTCAGGCTCACCGATGCCATTCGTTTGTGTAGGTGATGAGGCATTCCAGCTGTCCGAACACCTCTTGAAGCCGTACGCCAGCAGAGGATTGACCCATACAAAGAGAATTTTCAACTACCGCCTCACAAGAGCCAGACGGATGGTGGAGTGTGCCTTTGGGATTATAACAGCTAAATGGCGTGTCCTTTTCACTGCAATTAACTTGAAGACTGAGACTGTGGATGATGTTGTTAAAGCGTGCGTGGTCCTACATAATTTTGTCCTAACCAAGGAACCGATTTCTATGGAGGACCACAATCAAGAAACAACTTTGCACGACTATAGCAACATTACCACTCGCAGTACAGTCACGGTTTCAAGAATGAGGGACCATTTTGCCCAATACTTTGTGTCACCAGAAGGTAGTGTTGACTGGCAGGATGACAGAGTGTGATTAATGTATTTGTTTTTTAAAAATTTCTGTACCCACAATAAACCTTTAAAAGTTTACTTGTCTACCTTCTTGTGTGTTTTCTACTGTCTGTAACCTTTTTGCCATAGTTGTGTCCCTGGCTTTTTTTTTTACAAAAGTATTTCACCTTTTGTCCAAAAAAAGTGTACATTGTAGGGCAGGGTTCCTTAACTCCAGTCCTCAAGGCCCACCAACAGGTCATGTTTTCAGGATTTCCTTTGTATTGCTCAGGTGATAATTGCCTCACCTGTGCAATACAAAGGAAATTCTGAAAACCTGATCTGTTGGTGGGCCTAGAGGACTGGAGTTGGGCAACCCTCTTGTAGGGTATAACCTACAAGTACACAATTTTGGGAAAAAGATAATATACTGCATACTACACAACCCGGGACGCAACTTTGGCAAAAAGGTTAAATTTATGAACCTTTTAGCCAAAGTTAGGTGTTTTTTAATAATTGTGTTTGTGTTACCAAATAGCTTTACCTGTATACAAAATTTAAAACTTAACATCCTATAAATAAAAGACAGACAACAATGTTAAACCAATGAACAATTTATTAAAAAAAAAAATTTAATATAATTTTTATAAAAGTAGGCCTTGTGGTCCAATTTTTCACAGTGAAATAACTTTTATTTTTTATTAAACTTTATTATTTTTGTCAACTTTATTTTTTTAAATATTTTTTTATTTTTGGCAACTTTATTTTTTTAAATAAATTTAGGAAAAAAAATAAACACATTAACTACAGGTCAGTGTAGTGTGGGGTGGAAATACTGCTGGAGGGGCTGCGGGACACTTCGACCGTGGGAGTGTGGAGGGACGACCGGGATGGTGGTGGTGAAGGAACAGGAAGTTGTGAAGGGGTGGAAAGAGTAAAGGAATGGGAAGACAAGGCAGAACAGGTGGGTGGTGGTGGAGTGGAGGGTTGGGCAGGAGGAGCAGGTGACATGGTAGGGAATTGGAAGGGGAAGGAGATCTGTAAGAACTAGGAGTGTGGTACAGGGTAGGTGGCTGGTAGTGGGGAGGTTGCTGGTACTGGGGAGGTGACTGCAGTTGGGGAGGTGGGTGGTACTGGTGAGGTGGTTGTAATTGGGGAGGTTGATGGACCTGGGGAGGAGGCTGGTATTGAATAGGAGGGGGAGGAGGGACAGCAGGTGGAGGGGGGGAAGATGTACGGCGGCTGTAGGGGAGGAAGGTGGAGGAACGACTGGGGTGGATTGAGGATAGGAGAGAACCTGCACTAGAGCAGCGTGGCACGTGTGCATCACATACATCTGCTGGTCATAAGATAGCGGATCTATGCGCTCCGCAACCGACCTAAAATAGCTGTGGTTCGGTGATGCTCTTGCCTCTGACTGCACAGTTTGCAGAAGTGTCTTTACCTCAGCAACTAGGGAGGTTATCTGACTAACGCCTGCGGCAACTTGTTCAGATAATACTTTTAGACAGTTCTGGAAAGATGCATTCATATGCAAGAACTCGGGCGCATAGTTCCTTTCCTGACCCCTCTGACGCTGCCGCCCAGTACCCGCAGCTGTACTAGAGGTGGCAGGGTCAGAAGGGTGGGGTAAAGGGAATGCTATATCCTCACCAGCAGATTCATGTAATGAAGACGGTCACGATGCTCCAGCGCTGGTGGAGGGGACTGCGGGATCAAATGTGTGGGAAGGTGCAGATGTAGAGGGGCGGTCGAAATGTCCCTCGGTGTCGGTCTCCTGAGGGATCGCTCTAGAAGGCGCCAACTCTGCGGGCGCCCGAGTGCTGGTCACCGTGCTGTGGAAGAAAGAAAAAACATAAAATTAATATACAGATGTGGAATGGCCCTGGCTGCAAAAAAACATTGGATAGATGTTAACATTTGATGGTAACATTTACCTTCTGGTGACCATTGTTTCACGAAGGAACGCCAGAGCTCATGCGTACTTGTACTTGCTCTGGCATCCTGAAGAACCACTCGGGGCCCGCATCTCCTTGTTGAACTCCTTCATAAAGCGATCCCTCACAGACCGCCACTGCTTCACAATTCTCTCCCCTGAAACGAGAAAGCACACATTGGTTAGTATACAACATCAGTGTTTCCCAAACTTCATTCCTCGTGTCCCCAGAGGTCATGTTTTCAGTATTTCCATAGTGTTTCACAAAAGGAAATCATGAAAACATGAAGCGTGGGGGACACGAGGACTGAAGTTTTGGAAACACAGCTTTACAGTCAGCAACATGAACTATACTTACGGTGTTTAGTCTGGGACCTAACATCGAGGTCCTCCCAGCGGTCCACCATTGCCGCTGCCACTTCCTCCCAGAGCCGTCGGATCACAACTTGATCAGAATGCCGGCGGTCCCCCATGTTCCACAGCGGCTCCCTTTCTCGGACCAGATCGATCATGAGATCAACGTCCAGCCCCTCCTCCGTGTCCGAGTCGGGAGCACGCTGTGAAGCCTGTGAAATTAAAATAGACAAAAAAAACATTACCATACACATTACCTGAAAATGAAAAAAGTATACATGTTAAACTGGAAAAAATTAAGAAAAAAATTTATAGATAGCACATGTTTTGTAAAAAAAAAAAAATATATATGAAATGTTACCGAAAATGGTAAATAGTTAAAAAATTTTCAAAAAGAAAAATTACATTTTAAAAAAGCACCCGAAACAATAAAAAAATTTGAGTAAAAAAAAAAATATGAATTCCAAAAAAAAATAAAAAACTTACACGTTGAGAACCGCCGACAGTCTCACGACGACGACTCTGGGAGGCGCTGGGAGGAACCCTTTGTTGGCTCCCAGATCCGATAGACTAAAATAAAAAAAAAAAAATTAGGATATTGGCATGTGTTGGCCGCTGTGTCAAGTATGTACTAAATGGTTTTCTATGTGTTGTGTGTAGTGTGATGTTGTGTTTCTGCGATTGATGCAGGATACTGGCGAATTGTGAGCCCACTCCGGGTATCTCTCCACCCCGTCCTTCTTCCTCTGGGAACTCCTCGTCATCTTGCGATTCCTGTTATTAAAAAAAGACAATCAATACATATATCCCACAGATGGATTGTGGAGAGAAAAAAAAATTAGATATTTTTACCGCCAATTGCTGACGATGGGTAGGATGGCTCCCAGAAGAAGATGTGTCTTGCTCTGGCTCAAGTGGCTGGGAGGGAGGAGATGTAGATGCTGCTGCTGCTGACGCCGCCGCTTCTTCTGCCATAGCCGACATTGCAGCAGCTGTTTGACGGTCTCTGCTGTGGAAGAAAGACACAAAAAGGGCCAGTGAATATATTTCTATATTCCTTGTCCCTGGCTGAAAGAGAAAAACAAACATGTTATTTTTTAGGTAAATGGGGGATGTAATATTTACTTTGTGCTAGCTGTCCTCTGTGCCCGTCTCTCCTCTCGGCCTGCTGCTGCTGCCGCCTCCGCCGCCGCCTGTCTTTGCCGTCTTCTGCTGTTGAGTAAAAAGGGACAGTGAATATACTATTCCTTGTCCATGGCTGAAAGAAAAACATGTAATTTAGAGCAGTTACTTTCTGCTGGCTATCCTCCGAGCTTGGATGTCATCTCCTCCCCTTTCTTCAACTGTTGCTGCAGCCGCCGCAGCCTCTCGTTGACGTCTTCTGCTGTTGAGTAAGGACACAAAAAAGGGACAGTGAATATATGTTTATTCCTTGTCCCTGGCTGAAAGAGAAAAACAAACATGTAATTTTTAGGGAAATGGGGGATGTCATATTTACTTTCTGCTGGCTGCCCTCCTAGCATCCAGGATGTCTTGTCCCCGTGCTGCTGCAGCTTCAGCTGCTGCCGCCTCCTCCCTTTCAAATCTTCTGCTGTGGAATAAACAGACAAAAAGGGACTGTGAATATATGTGTTGATTGTCCCTGTTTTAAAATATAAGATTCAAACATGGACAGGATTGAGCTTTATGTTGTACCGGACACAACATCCCATCATTAATTGGACCCATAAACAGTACCAGGGGGAACCACCCCATCCAAAAAAAAAAATGTAAAAAAAAACAACATTATGATAGAAAAACATGAACATTTCAGATAGTAGCATGAGGAGCAACACCATCACAGGCTAAATTTTTATTTTTTTTTTAAATTTAAATAAACATTATGATAGATAAACATGGACATTTCAGATAGTAGCATGAGGAGCAACACCATCACAGGCAAAAAAAAATAAAAAAAATAAAAAGAATCAACATTATGATAGAAAAACATGCACATTTCAGATAGTAGCATGAGGAGCAACCCCATCACAGGCAAAAAATTTTAAAAAAATAAAACAATAGATCAACATTATGATAGAAAAACATGCACATTTCAGATAGTAGCATGAGAAGCAACCCCATCACAGGCTAAAAATTTATTTTTTTTTTTAAATTTAAATAAACATTATGATAGATAAACATGGACATTTCAGATAGTAGCATGAGGAGCAACACCATCACAGGCAAAAAAAAATTAAAATTAAAAAAAAAATCAACATTATGATAGAAAAACATGCACATTTCAGATAGTAGCATGAGGAGCAACCCCATCACAGGCAAAAAAAATTAAAAAAATAAAACAATAGATCAACATTATGATAGAAAAACATGCACATTTCAGATAGTAGCAGGAGAAGCAACCTCATCACAGGCAAAAAAAAAATTTAACAAAAAAAAATATTTAAATCAACATTATGATAGAAAAACATGCACATTTCAGATAGTAGCAGGAGAATCAACCCCATCACAGGCCAAAAAATTTACAAAAATAAAAAAATCAACATTATGATAGAAAAACATGACCATTTCAGATAGTAGCATGAGGAGCAACACCATCACAGACAAAAAAAATTATAAAAATAAAACAATAGATCAACATTATGATAGAAAAACATGCACATTTTAGATAGTAGCATGAGGAGCAACACCATCACAGGCAAAAAAAATTAAAAAAATAAAACACTAGATCAACATTATGATAGAAAAACATGTACATTTCAGATAGTCGCAGGAAGACCAACCACATCACAGCAAAAAAAAAGTTTAAAAAAAAAATACAGTAGATCAACATTATGATAGAAAAACATGAACATTTCATATTGTCGCAGGAAGACCAACCACATCACAGCAAAAAAAAATTTTGAAAAAAAAATACAGTAGATCAACATTATGATAGAAAAACATGCACATTTCATATTGTCGCAGGAGGACCAACCCCATCACAGCCAAAAAAAACAGTACCAGTAGATCCACATTATCAATGAAACACATTCACTACAGTAGCTGGGGATACACAATATCACTTCCAAAACATCCATATTTGAAACACTACCAGGGGGACCCACCCCATCAGCGGAAATATATTAACATTGCATACAGTACCAGGGGAACCAACCCCATCACAGCAAAAACATGAATTTGAAAATGTACCAGGGTGCAAAAAAAATGCAGTAGCTCAGACAGCAATGGTGACATATGCGTTGTAAAATTTGGGGTGGGGGAGATGTCATATTTACCGTCTGTTGTCCTGGCGCTCCATGGTGCTGGCTGCGGATCCTGGTGCTGCTGGCTGCGGAACTGGTGCTGGCTGCGGATCCTGGTGCTGGCTGCGGAACTGGTGCTGGCTGTGGAACTGGTGCTGGCTGCGGAACTGGTGCTGGCTGTGGAACTGGTGCTGGCTGCAGAAATGGTGCTGCTGGCTGCGGAAATGGTGCTGGCTGCGGAAATGGTGCTGTGGCTCTGGTTGTTGTCCTCTTCTCTTGAGCTCTTGTGCATGGTATGTCTGATGTCCCACTGCATGCTTTTTTATATGTTTGCTGTGGGCTGGTATCTCAATTAAAAAACTGGATCCGGCCACCGGATCCGGCTTTTGACGGATCCTCCGCATTGCGGCGTTCATAGACTTTCATTGTAACAAAGGCCGGCGCTTCCGGCTTTTTCGCCGCAGACAAAAAACGTGACATGCAACGTTTTTGCCAGACGCCGGACGGCGACCAGACACCGGATCCGGCAAAAAACGGACGCGCCGCAGGGACATGCGGCGCCATCCGGCACTAATGTTAGTCTATGGAAAAAAAAACGCATCCGGCATTACATTTTGCCGGATGCGGTTGGACAATAAAGTGCCGGAGCGCGCCGTCAGGCGCAAAACGGACGTGTGAAAGAGGCCAAACCTGTGGCAGAGGGAGCCGGCATTGTGCTGCTCTCTCCCTGACTCGTCAGATACTGGCCATGTCTCCCAATGGGCCCCTGCATGTGAGTGGGCCCGGGGCAATGGCCCCCTCTGTCCCCCAGTAGCTATGCTACTGCCTGGAGTGATAATCTCCAGCTGATAAAACCCTGATTGTATTTGAAACAACAGCACATATCCTAGTAATTGACACATCAAGGGAGTCAAGCTCTCAACCCCTACATCAAGCTGCACTCAGATTACGTAACTAAAACCTACTGACAGATTCCCTTTAAAGGGAACCTGTCACCATGTTTTCTAATTATAAACCACAGCTACCACCTTTACCATCTCTTTTAGTAACAACCTGCATATATGCCCCCAATGTCCTCAATACAGTAAAAAAAAAAACTTTTATAATCCCCTCATGTGGCCCAGTGTGGTCCAATGTGTGTCTCTGGTCTTGATCTGGCGCGTACTCCGACGGCCAATTGCCATCCTGCTTCATTTGAATGATGCATTATTATATGTTATCCACACAACACCCCCAATCTGGCTCCTGCGCAGGTGTACTTCGCTCTGCCATGCTGTACAGTAATGCGCATACGCCGGGTAAGCCCTCAGTAGGTCAGAAACGAGATTGGAGAACACTGTGCGGATGATATAGGAAGCATCAACCACATGGAGCAAGTAGGAGGACGGTGATTGTGGGGAGAGAGGAGACACCGGGCACGGCCAGCGACACCCATCGGACCAGACTGCGCTGTGTGAGGGGATTATAAAAGGTATTTTTCGAGGTATGCAGAAATGGTTGGGGGCTTATATGCAGGTTGCTAGACTGCTGGAAAAAAAAAATCTATAAGAGCCTTATTTTAGATTGGAAAACCTGGTGTCAGGTTCTCTTTAAATCAGGTTTTTATGCTATGCATATATTTTTTAAAAATGGCTGCTTGTTTATATCACTTTCTGAATTAAAAGATAAATAAAGAAAAAAAAATTGAAATATTGCAATTTTCACACGGACCAGTGTCTATTTTAGTCTCATACTTCCTCTTATTTATAAAAGACTTTTCAGCAGGCTCCTTATCATCAGAGACAGGAATACTATGACATGTAACACCTCTATACGCAGCTGCTAAAAAAGGACCCACCAATCACAGTAGGCATTTTCACAGCTGACCCTGCTCCCCCTCCCTTCACAATGACCTCTGCACATGCTCATTAGAAACTTGAATTCAAAAGATAGGGTCTGAGTCACATTACTACTTAGATTGTACATGTGGATTTTCTTAAAAGAACAGTATGTCTGTGTTTAGAAAGGCGCCAGTGTAAAAATTCAAAGATTTCTAATATTTTTCATACATATCAAGATGTGAAAAATAAATACATTTTAACAATTTTTTTTAATCATACATGTTACATAAAAAGCTGACTTAATGAGTAAACATTTTTAGATCACACATTTTATTTAAAGGAATGCTTGCTATATAATTTGAGAATAGCATGATGTAGGGACAGAGACTTTAATTCCAGCGATGTGTCACTTACTGGTCTGCTTGCTGCAGTTTTGTTAACTTCCATAACTGAATAGTAGCTGTCAATATACTGTGTGCACAGTAAGCTGTCAATCAGTGGTGGGGGAGGTGTTACGCAGAGCAGGAGGACTAGATAGCATGAGACACTTAAGGTACTGCCACACTACACAATCCCGCTAGCGATCTCGTTAGCGTCGCATACTAATGAGATCGCTTGCGGGATTGTTTCTATATCGCTAGTAGCTACCTAACTTAGCGATGTCGTTAAGGACGCTATCGCGGTTAGCGATCTCCTTAACGACTTTAGCGGTACAAAAGTACCGCTAAATCGCTAAGAAAAGGTGCCACACTAGCGATATATACTTACCAGCGCCGGCGATAAAAATAGGGTCCGGAACGATTCCAGCGACGAGCGAGATCACAGCAGGAAGCTCGTCGCTGGCAGCTGCCGCACACAACAACATCGCTAACGGGATCGCTAAATAGTGACGTTTTTTAGCGATCCCGTTAGCGATGTTGTTTAGTGTGGCATACCCTTTAGTCTTCTAGTGATAATCTCCTGCTGATAAAACACTGATTATGTTGAACCACACACTCACAATTCAGTAAGTGACACATCGATGAAATCAGGATCTCAGTCTCTACCTCATGCTACTGACAGATTCCCTTTAATACCCTGACCGTAAGGTCTTTAACCCCTTCATGACCCAGCCTATTTTGACCTAAATGACCTGGCCATTTTTTGCAATTCTGACCAGTGTCCCTTTATGAGGTAATAACTCAGGAACGCTTCAACGGATCCTAGCGATTCTGAGACTGTTTTTTCGTGACATATTGGGCTTCATGTTAGTGGTAAATTTAGGTCGATAATTTTTGCGTTTATTTGTGAAAAAAATGGAACTTTGGCCAAAATTTTGAAAATTTCGCAATTTTCAAATTTTGAATTTTTATTCTGTTAAACCAGAGAGTTATGTGACACAAAATAGTTAATAAATAACATTTCACACATGTCTACTTTACATCAGCACAATTTTGGGAACAACATTTTTTTTTGTTAGGAAGTTATAAGGGTTAAAAGTTGACCAGCGATTTCTCATTTTTACAGCAAAATTTACAAAACCATTTTTTTTAGGGACCACCTCACATTTGAAGTCACTTTGAGGGGTCTATATGGCAGAAAATACCCAAAAGTGACACCATTATAAAAACTGCACCCCTCAAGCTACTCAAAACTACATTCAAGAAGATTATTAACCCTTTAGGTGCTTCACAGGAACTAAAGCAACGTGGAAGGAAAAAATGGACATTTTAATTTTTCCAACAAAGTTTTTCTTTTAGCATCAATTTTTTCATTTTTGCATGGGCATCAGGATAAAATGGAACCTAAAATTTGTTGGGCAATTTCTCCTGAGTATACAGATACCTCATATATGGTCATAAACCACTGTTTTGGCGCACGGCAGGGCTCAGAAGGGAAGGAGCGCCATTTGACTTTTTGAATGGAAAATATGCTGGAATATTTAGCGGTTGCCATGTCGCATTTGGAGAGTCCCTGTGTGCCTAAACATTGGAGCTCCCCCACAAGTGACCCATTTTGGAAACTAGACGCCCTAAGGAACTTATCTAGATGCAGAGTGAGCACTTTGAACCCCCAGGTGCTTCACAAATTGATCCGTAAAAAAAAGAAAGTACTTTTTTTTTCACAAAATTTTTTTTTAGCCTCAGATTTTTCATTTTCACATGGGCAACAGGATAAAATGGATCCTAAAATTTGTTGGGCAATTTCTCCTGAGTACACCGATACCTCATATGTGGTCATAAACCACTGTTTGGGCGCACGGCAGGGCTCAGAAGGGAAGGAGCACCATTTGACTTTTTGAATGGAAAATATGCTGGAATATTTAGCGGTTGCCATGTCGCATTTGGAGAGTCCCTGTGTACCTAAACATTGGAGCTCCCCCACAAGTGACCCCATTTTGGAAACTAGACCCCCAAGGAACTTATCTAGGTGCAGAGTGAGCACTTTGAACCCCCAGGTGCTTCACAAATTGATCCGTAAAAAAAAGAAAGTACTTTTTTTTTCACAAAAATTTTCTTTTAGCCTCAGTTTTTTCATTTTCACATGGGCAACAGTATAAATTGGATCCTAAAATTTGTTGGGAAATTTCTCCTGAGTACACCGATACCTCATATGTGGTCATAAACCACTGTTTGGGCGCACGGCAGGGCTCAGAATGGAAGGAGCGCCATTTGACTTTTTGAATGGAAAATATGCTGGAATATTTAGCGGATGCCATGTCGCATTTGGAGAGTCCCTGTGTGCCTAAACATTGGAGCTCCCCCACAAGTGACCCCATTTTGGAAACTAGACCCCCAAGGAACTTATCTAGATGCAGAGTGAGCACTTTGAACCCCAAGTGCTTCACAAATTGATCCGTAAAAAAAAGAAAGTACTTTTTTTTTCACAAAAATTTTCTTTTAGCCTCAGTTTTTTCATTTTCACATGGGCAACAGTATAAATTGGATCCTAAAATTTGTTGGGCAATTTCTCCTGAGTACACAGATACCTCATATGTGGTCATAAACCACTGTTTGGGCGCACGGCAGGGCTCAGAAGGGAAGGAGCGCCATTTGACTTTTTGAATGGAAAATTAGCTCCAGTCGTTAGCGGACACCATGTCATGTTTGGAGAGCCCCTGTATGCCTAAACTTTGGAGCTCCCCCACAAATGACCCCATTTTGGAAACTAGACTCCTGAAGAAACTTATGCAGATGCACAGTGAGCACTTTGAACCCCCAGGTGCTTCACAAAACTTTATAACGCAGAGCCGTGAAAATAAAAAATCATTTTTTTTTCTCAAAAAATTATTATTTAGCCCCATATTTTTTATTTTCACAATGGTTACAGGAGAAATTGGACCCCAAAAGTTGTTGTCTAATTTGTCCTAAGTACGCTAGTACCTCACATGTGGGGGAGAACCACTGTTTGGGCACACGTCAGGGCTTGGAAGGGATGTAGTGATGCTTTGAAATGCCGACTTGATGGAATGGTCTGCGGGCGGGCAGAGCCCCTGATGTGCCAAAACAGTAGAAACCCCCCACAAGTGACCACATTTTGTAAACTAGACCCTCAAGGAACTTAACTAGATGTGTGGTGAGCACCTTGAACCCCACGTGCTTCACAGAAGTTTGTAATGCAGAGCCATGAAAATAAAAAATCATTTTTTTCCTCAAAAACTGATTTTTTTAACCCGCAATTTTTTATTTTCACAAGGGTAACAGGAGAAATTGGACCACAAAAGTTGTTGTACAGTTTGTCCTGAGTACACTGGTACCCCATATGTGGGGGGGAACACTGTTTTGGCGCATGGGAGAGCACAGAAGGGAAGGAGCGCCATTTTGGAATGCAGACTTGATGGAATGTTCTGTGGGCGTCATGTTGCCTTTGCAGAGCCTCTGATGTGCCTAAACAGTAGAAACCCCCCACAAGTGACCCCATTTTGGAAACTAGACCCCCCAAGGAGCTTATCTAGATGTGTAGTGAGCACTTTGAACCCCCAAGGGCTACACAGAAGTTTATAACGCCGGGCCATGAAAATAAAAAAATCATATTTTTTCCACAAACATGATCTTTTAGTCCCCAATTTTTTTATTTTCCCAAGGGTAACAGGAGAAATTAGACCTCAAAAGTTGTTGTGCAATTTGTCCTGAGTACGCTGATATCCCATATGTGGGAGAAAACTACTGTATGGGCACACTTCGGGGCTCGGAAGGGAAGTAGTGACGTTTTGAATTGCCGACTTGATGGAATGGTCTGCGGGCGTCATGTTACGTTTGCAGAGTCCCTGATGTGCCTAAACAGTATAAACTCCCCACAAGTGACCCCATTTTGGAAACTAGACCCGCAAGGAACTTATCTAGATGTGTGGTGAGCACTTTGAACCCCCAAGTTCTTCACAGAAGTTTATAACGCAGAGCCGTGAAAATAAAAAATCATTTTTTTTCCACAAAAGTAACTTTTTTAGTCCCAATTTTTTTCCCAACAGTAACAGGAGAAATTAGACCCCCAAAGTTGTTGTGCAATTTTTCCCAAGTACGCTGATACCCATATGTGGGGGTAAACCACTGTTTGGGCACACGTCGGGGCTTGGAATAAAGGGAGCTGTTATGTTTCGGTAGCTGAGGAGTGCAGGTAAAAAAGGCAATACACCAGAGCAGTTGGAATCTATGAGATTGCAGTACCCTGACTAACCACACAACTAGAGGCAGCCGTGGAGCGTTCCTACGTTGGTCCTAGACGCCTCGTCACAGCCTGAGATACTAACTACACCTAAAGATAGATATAGGAAAGCTATCTGCCCCGGAGCAGAACCCCAAAGATAATAGAAAGCCCCCAAACATGTAATGGCGGTTAGACAAGATGAAATACTGACACAGAAAGAAAATAGTATGAGCAAACGCTGGGCCCAAACTAACTAAATAGAAAAGGATAGGAAGGGTACTTACTGCAATCCCAGAAAACCCTGAAAAGCACCAACTCTACTAATTTCAAAAACACCTGAGATCACACGACCTCTTCCACCTAAATTAGTTCTCTGGTGTAACAAAATCAAAACAGCAGCCACTGAAAAAACTGGAAAAAGCAAAAGTACAAACATCAGTGGCTGAACAAAACTGAGAGGGCAGAAGCCCCGGAGGGGACCCTGAAGGACCCCACAGAAGTGCAGGACAAAATGCAAAAATATAGCAAAACACAAAAGAAGAAAATGTCTTATCTATTAGCAGGAGATGCAGACACGACACAGCAGGCTACTAGGGAAACTGGAATAAAGGATTCAGACCAGAACAATTGATCACCGGCAACCCTGATGGGAAGGTGACTCCCTTATATAAGACCAGTCAGTAACACCTGATTCCCAGTCCTCACAATCTTCACTGGACAGACTAGCACCGCTTGTAACCACCAGAGGGAGCCTCTGCTCAGAACTCATCTCAAACCCATTCACAACAGTACTCCCCCCTTGAGGAGGGGTCACCGAACCCTCATTTGAGCAACCATGTCGGTCAGGATGAGTTCTATGATACGCACGGATAAGTCTCCTAGCATGGATGTCCGAAGCAAACACCCAAGAATTGTCTTCCTGACCATAACCTCTCCATTTAACCAAATACTGGAGTTTCCGTCTAGAAAAACGAGAATCTAATATTTTCTCAACCACATACTCCAGATTGCCCTCAACCAAAACAGGGTCAGGAGGCACAGCAGTAGGAACCACTGGCTCAACAAACCTCTTCAACAAGGACTTGTGGAACACGTTATGGATCTTAAATGTCCCTGGAAGAAGCAAACGAAAAGAAACAGGATTAATAATCTCCATGATCTTATAAGGTCCAATGAACCTAGGCTTAAATTTAGGAGATGCTACTCTCATAGGAATATTCTTTGAGGACAACCAGACCAAGTCCCCCACTTTAAACCGAGGACCATCAGTCCTATGCCGGTTAGCAAACCGCTGGGCCCTCTCCTGAGAGAGGGACAACCTCTCCACTACCTGGTTCCAAATCAGATACATACGCTACACAACAGAGTCAACACCTGGACAGACAGAAGCCTCCGTCTTCCTGAAGAAAATCGAGGGTGAAACCCAGAATTACAGAAAAACGGAGACATCAAAGTAGCAGAGCTAGCCCTATTATTAAGAGCAAACTCAGCCAAAGGCAAAAAAGAGACCCAGTCATCCTGATCAGCAGACACAAAGCATCTTAGATAAGTCTCCAATGTCTGGTTTGTTCTCTCAGTTTGACCATTGGTCTGAGGATGAAATGCCGAGGAGAAAGACAATTGAACACCCAGTTTAGAACAAAAAGTCCTCCAAAATCTGGAAACAAACTGGACTCCTCTGTCAGACACAATGTTCTCAGGAATGCCGTGTAAACGAACCACGTGCTGAAGGAACAACGGCACCAATTCAGAGGAGGAAGGCAACTTAGGTAATGGCACAAGTTGTATCATCTTGGAAAACCTATCACAAATTACCCAGATGGTGGTCATTCTCTGAGAAACAGGAAGGTCGGAAATGAAATCCATAGAGATATGGGTCCATGGTCTCTTGGGCACAGGCAATGGCATCAACAAACCACTAGAGCGAGAGCAAGGCTTGGAGCGAGAGCAAGTCCCGCAGGACTGCACAAATTCCCTGACATCACGAGATAAGGTAGGCCACCAAAAGGACCGACTAACCAAGTCTCTGGTACCAAAAATTCCGGGATGCCCAGCCAACGCGGAACAATGAATCTCAGACATCACACTCTTTTTCCACTGGTCCGGGACAAACAATTTTCCAACAGGGCAGCACTCGGGCCTATCCTCCTGACACCCCTCCAGAGCAAGTCTCAAATTGGGCGAGATGGCGGAAAGAACTACACCCTCTTTCAAAATAACAGAAGGATCAGATAACTCAGGAGAGTCCGCAAGTAAACTCCTCGAGAGGGCATCCGCCTTAACATTCTTAGTGCCAGGAAGAAAGGAAACCACAAAATTAAAACGTGTGAAAAACAAGGCCCACCTGGCCTGTCTAGGATTGAGTCGCTTGGCAGATTCCAGATAGACCAGATTCTTATGGTCCGTAAGGACCACCACCTGATGTTTGGCTCCCTCCAGCCAATGTCTCCACTCTTCAAAAGCCCACTTCATGGCCAATAACTCCCGATTACCCACGTCATAATTACGTTCAGTAGGAGAAAATTTTCGAGAGAAAAAGGCACAAGGGTTACTTTTAGAGGTCTCTGGATCTTTTTGGGACAAAACGGCACCTGCCCCAATTTCAGAGGTATCAACCTCCACCTGAAATGGCAGAGAAACATCAGGCTGCCGTAGAACAGGAGCAGAAGTGAATCTCTGCTTAAGTTCCTGAAATGCAGAGACTGCCTCAGGAGGCCAATTCACCACATCAGAACCCTTTCTGGTCAAATCAGTTAATGGTTTAACAATAACCGAGAAATTACCAATAAATTTACGATAAAAATTGGCAAAACCCAAAAATCTCTGAAGAGCCTTTAATGAAGTAGGTTGGACCCAATCACAGATGGCCTGAACCTTGACCGGGTCCATTTCAATAACAGATGGGGACAAAATGAATCCCCGAAATGAGATCCTCTGTACGCCAAAAAGACACTTTGATCCCTTCACATACAGAGCATTCTCTCTCAAAATCTGGAATACAGTTCGAACATGTTTCACATGAGAGTCCCAGTCATTAGAAAAAATCAAGATATCATCCAAAATAAACAATCAGAAATTTGTCCACAAAATCCCTGAAAATGTCATTCATGAAGGACTGGAAGACGGAAGGAGCATTAGTGAGCCCAAAGGGCATCACCAGGTACTCAAAATGCCCTTCAGGGGTATTGAATGCCGTCTTCCATTCATCCCCGTGCTTAATGCGAATAAGGTTATACGCCCCCCTGAGGTCAAGCTTGGTAAACCAAGTAGCGTTTTTCACCCTGGAAAACAGGTCAGAAATCAAGGGTAACGGGTATTGATATTTCACAGTAATATTGTTCAAGAGACGATAATCAATACACGGCCTTAATGAACCATCTTTTTTGGCCACATAGAAAAAACCGGCACCTAAGGGTGAAGAGGATGGTCTGATATGACCCTTCTCCAATGATTCCTTGATATAAGACCGCATAGCGTCATGTTCAGGTACAGACAAGTTAAAAAGGCGACCTTTAGGGAATTTACTACCCGGCACTAATTCAATAGCGCAGTCATAGCTCCTATGGGGAGGCAAGGATGCAGATTTACTTTCGCTAAACACATCAGAAAAATCAATCAAAAAGTCAGGAACATCCTGAGCCTGGGGGGAGGCAGAAAAAACAGGAGTGTTGGTATTAACACATTGGCAGCCCCAACTGGTTACAGACACAGATTTCCAATCCAAAACAGGATTATGAGACTGTAACCAAGGAAAACCCAGCACGATAATGTCATGCAGATTATACAGAACCAAAAATTTGCAGCACTCCTGGTGATCAGGTTCAACCCTCATTATCACCTGAGTAGAAAACTGGGGTTTATTCTCAGCCAAAGGGGTAGAATCGATCCCCAGTAGGGGAATAGACTTCTGTAGGGGTATCAAGGGAAATCCACAACGTTTAGCAAAATCATAATCCATCAGGTTAATAGCTGCTCCAGAATCAACGAAAGCCTGAGCAGAAAATGAGGACAGAGAGCATATCAGAGTGACAGTTAATAAAAACTTAGTCTGAACACTACCCAAGACAACTGAGCGTGCAAAACGTCTTCCCCGCTTAGGGCAGACTGAAATAGCATGAGAGGCATCACCACAGTAGAAACATAACCCATTGCGCTTTCGAAACTCATGACGCTGTGCCCCAGACACCACTCTATCACACTGCATGGGTTCAGAAGCTGGTTCACAAGGCAACACCATTCCACGCATACTTCTCCGCTCACGCAAACGTCTGTCAATTTGAATCGCTAATGACATAGAATCATTGAGACCAGAGGGGACAGGGAATCCCACCATAACATCCTTTACATTATCTGACAGACCCTTCCAGAAAAGGGCTGCCAAAGCGTCGTCATTCCATTTGGTCAGGACTGCCCACCTACGGAATCTCTGACAGTATAACTCAGCGTCATCAAGCCCCTGATTTAATGCCAACAAGGCTTTCTCAGCTTGATCAGTGACATTAGGCTCATCGTACAATAACCCCAAGGCCTGAAAAAATGCATCAACATCACTCAAAACAGGATCCCCAAGTATCAGGGAAAAAGCCCAATCCTGAGGATCGCCGCGCAGGAGAGAGATGATAATTTGAACCTGCTGCGCTGCGTTCCTGAGGACTTAGATTTTAAGGCAAAAAACAATTTACAATTATTTTTGAAATTCTGAAACTTAGCTCGATCCCCTAAAAACAAATCTGGCATGGGAATCCTAGGTTCCACAACAGGCAACCCAGCAGCAATACTCCGAACCTCAGTGGCAAGCTGATCCACATGGCCAGACAACTGTGCAAACTCCATTGAGAGAAAAGATCCTCCCCAGCACCCAGAGATACAGAGGGAAAAAAAAAAATGCAACAAACAGAAAAATATCTCTGACAACTCTGACAATATATTTTTTCCCTTCTGTGAGTACCATACAATTTTCAATTTTTAGGCCGGTGATACTGTTATGTTTCGGTAGCTGAGGAGTGCAGGTAAAAAAGGCAATACACCAGAGCAGTTGGAATCTATGAGATTGCAGTACCCTGACTAACCACCACAACTAGAGGCAGCCGTGGAGCGTTCCTACGTTGGTCCTAGACGCCTCGTCACAGCCTGAGAAACTAACTACACCTAAAGATAGATATAGGAAAGCTATCTGCCCCGGAGCAGAACCCCAAAGATAATAGAAAGCCCCCAAACATGTAATGGCGGTTAGACAAGATGAAATACTGACACAGAAAGAAAATAGTATGAGCAAACGCTGGGACCCAAACTAACTAAATAGAAAAGGATAGGAAGGGTACTTACTGCAATCCCAGAAAACCCTGAAAAGCACCAACTCTACTAATTTCAAAAACACCTGAGATCACACGACCTCTTCCACCTAAATTAGTTCTCTGGTGTAACAAAATCAAAACAGCAGCCACTGAAAAAACTGGAAAAAGCAAAAGTACAAACATCAGTGGCTGAACAAAACTGAGAGGGCAGAAGCCCCCGGAGGGGACCCTGAAGGACCCCACAGAAGTGCAGGACAAAATGCAAAAATATAGCACAAACACAAAAGAAGAAAATGTCTTATCTGTTAGCAGGAGATGCAGACATGACACAGCAGGCTACAAGGGAAACTGGAATAAAGGATTCAGACCAGAACAATTGATCACCGGCAACCCTGATGGGAAGGTGACTCCCTTATATAAGACCAGTCAGTAACACCTGATTCCCAGTCCTCACAATCTTCACTGGACAGACTAGCACCGCTTGTAACCACCAGAGGGAGCCTCTGCTCAGAACTCATCTCAAACCCATTCACAACAGGGAGCACTGTTTGACTTTTTGAACGCAAAATTTGCAGGAATCAATGGTGGCGCCATGTCGCGTATGGAGATCCCCTGATGTACCTAAATAGTGGAAACCCCTCAATTCTAACTCCAACCCTAACCCCAACACACCCCTAACCCCAACCCTAACCCCTATACACCCCTAACCCTAATACAAACCCTAACCATAACCCTAACCCCAACACACCCCTAACCCTAATCCCAACTCTAACCATAAACCTAACCACAAGCCTAACCCTAATCCCAACCCTAACCCCAAAACACCCCTAACGCTTATCCAACCCTAACCCTAATCCCAACCTTAACCCTAATTCCAACCCTAACCCTAATTCCAACCCTAACCCTAGTTCTAACCCTTACCCTAGTTCTAACCCTTACCCTAGTTCTAACCCTAACCCTAGTTCTAACCCTAAGGCTGGGTTCATATTGCGTTTTACCAGCCCGTTCAACACGTAGCGTTGACGGGCTGGTAACGGTATAGCATAACGCGATCGCGTTATGCTATACCCGCTAGTGCAGAGGAATCAGCGATGATTCATCTGTGCTAGCGGTGATGGAGCCCAGATGCTGCAGCCTGCGTCCAAGGCTCCGTCACTGAATGACGACACGTCGCGAACGCATGCCGCTTCATGGCATGCGTTGCGATGCGCACACAAATGGGGTGAATGGCAGCGTTAACGGACTGCGTTACACCGCGTTATACCGCGGTGAAACGCAGTCCATCTAACGGACTGCCATAATGCAATATGAACCCAGCCTGACCCTAAGGCCCCGTGCACACGTTGCGGATTCACTTGCGGATTTTTCTAAAATCCGCAGGTAAAACGACCTGCCTTTTACCTGCGTATTTAGCGCGGATTTGCTGCGGTTTTTCTCTGCGGTTTTACGCCTATAATGAAATAGGTGTAAAATCGCTGCGGAATCCGCACAAAGAATTGACATGCTGCGGATTTAAAACCGCAGCAAATCCGCGCTGAAAATCTGCAGCATGTGCACAGCGTTTTTTTTTTACCATTTATTTGCATTGTACTGTACATGGTTTCTGGATCTGCTGTGGATCCGCAGCGCCAAATCCGCTGCGGATCCGCAGCAAAATCCGCTGCTGATCCGCAGCAAAATCCGCTGCAGATCAGCAGCGAAATCAGCTGCGGATCAGCAGCGAAATCAGCTGCGGATTAGCAGCGAAATCCGCTGCGGATCAGCAGCGAAATCAGCTGCGGATCAGCAGCGAAATCAGCAGCGAAATAATTCTTTATTATTTTTCCCTACCTATGACAGGGGGGGTTCACTTACTTTTTTTTATTTTGATCACTGTGACAGTTTATCACAGTATCAAAATAAATTTTTTGACTATGCAGGGCGCACTGCGCATGCGCCGGCCGGCGGGCGCACTGCCCATGCGCCCGCCATTTTCCAAGATGGCGGCGCCCATGAAGAATCCCGGGCAGCCGCCGGGAAGGATCCAGGGACATCGGTGGACCGGGAGAGGTGAGTATGGGGGTCGGAAGTGAGGGGGGGGATCGGAAGGTGGGGGCAGCGGAGGCCAGGACGAGGGGAGCTTTTAGTGACGGCGGTGACCGACCGCTGCCATCTTTCGGTGGCGGCTGATCGCCGCCGTGAATCCGTGTGGGGGGGTCAGGGCTAGGTGTCCAGCCATGGCAGATGCTATTGCAGCATCGGCCATGGCTGGATTGTAATATTTCACCAATTATATTGGTGAAATATTACAGATTGCTCTTTTAACAGCCAATCAGAGCGATCGTGGCCACGGGGGGGTTAAGCCAACCCCCCTGTGGTGAAGCACAAAGGGTCCTGTGCCGGCG
Source organism: Oophaga sylvatica (assembly GCA_033576555.1). Classification (NCBI taxonomy): domain Eukaryota; kingdom Metazoa; phylum Chordata; class Amphibia; order Anura; family Dendrobatidae; genus Oophaga; species Oophaga sylvatica. Next base: position 61,530,326 of record JARQOD010000002.1, on the reverse strand, counting down.
GGTCGGGTGACCTTTCAGTGACCACGGTCACCCGACCCGCAGGGACGCGATCCTTTCATGACGCCACATAGGCGTCATGGGTCGGATTGGCACTGATTTTCATGACGCTACGTGGCGTCATGGGTCGGGAAGGGGTTAATAACAGTCAAATTCGGTTCATTTTTGTCTCTTTGCGTTTCAGGAACTATAAACTTTCCTTTTTTTTGCTCAATGAGGTTTGTTTTATGTGAGAAAAATTGTATTATTTTTCATTGCATTTGGGGTTTCATAAACATTAGTTTAGCACTTAGAATATATATTAAAAAAAAGTAATTTTTGCTGTTTTTTTAAATTTTTTACTCTTTAATAACATTAATAATTAATGTTTCAGGTTATTATAGTCATCTGGATATCTAATATGCTTTTTGTAACATGCAAAAAAATATGTTTTTTGCAGGGCGAGGACTATTACAAAACAATTATGTTACATTTTTAATTACCGTATTTTTCGGATTATAAGACACACTTTTTTTCCTCCAAATTTGGGTGGGAAATTGGGGTGTGTCCTATAATTCGGATATACCTTACTGGCCGTGGTGGAACAGGGTCCCAGGGTGGCTGCTGGAGCAGGAAAGAGTGAAGCGTTGCTGCAGGCCACAGGTTGGGATGAGGGGGTGTTTGCGCTGAGATTTCATCTCCTGAGATCTTGGTGCCGAGATCTTCATCTGCGCATGCGCCGCCCCCGGCAGCCATTTTCCCGGAGTCCACCGCTTAGGAAACCATGGAACTGCGGGGGCTCTGGCCTTTCACAAAATGTCGGCAGAGCCCCCGCAGCAGCACTGGACACCCACAGCGGCGTGACGCACATCCGAACACCCCCTCATCCCAGCCTGCGGCCTGCAGCAATGCTCCACTCTTGCCTCCTCCAGCAGCGACCCTGGGACCCCGCTTCACTGCAGCCACCACCCCCGGTAAGCAATAAAATGCATGGATTATAAGAAGCACCACCATTTTAGTAAAAAAAATTTTTTTCCTATTTTTCTCCTCAAAATTTGTGGTGTGTCTTAAAATCCGGACCGTCTTATAATCCACAAAATACGGTAAATACTTTTTCTATACTTTTATTTTTTTATATAAATATATTGTTACATAATCTGTCCCCAAAAAGATTGCAAAAGATCTATGGGCAGTATTACCTTTTTTTTTCCTTGCAACTCTGCTATGTTAGCAGATGTTCAAAAGAGAAAAATGAGCGATAGGAAAGGGGCTGCCATTTTTGAATATTCAAATGCAACCCTAAGGCAAAATGCTCACATATCGTATACGGTACATAACAGAACGTTGGCCTTATAGAAATTGTAACAACTTTAATTGAATCCTGAGAGCTATCGGTGCCTGGTTCCATTATTCAGTCACCTAGATGTAGATAGAATTCCTTAGAATTCTGCTTCTTTTATGTATTATTTAGCTTATACTGCATCAAATATCTCAAATGTATAAAATAAAAAGTGCATTTCTTCCAACTAAAAAATGTAACAATGGAATTTATAGAAATAGCTCTGCGTAGAAAAGCAATCAATGCTTATGTGTCACCAAGTTCTCCTATAAGGAGAGTATATAGAGTCATTGTATGGTTCAATGTTCAGTCTTCAAGACTACACCTTGAGAATCCTCCACTAAAAGTAAGGTGACCTGAAGGAATGGCGAGAATCAACGTAAGGCCCAAGTGGGATCTGATGAACAGTGGACTTATCGGTTGTTAAATAGGATGGTGGCATCTCAATGGTCCATCATTAGATGAGAGTAGACACAAGGTTACGGCAGTCAAGTCGATCTTCTCTTCTGTCTTCATTTCAATGAGAGATACAAGTGGGCGCACAAATCGTTCATGGTTTAGATCCATCTCACAAAAGAGATGCAGGTAGGTGCATGTTTTTGAGGCATTGATTCTTCTAAAGCTCCACCTTCCATCACTTTGTTCTTTCGTTCGTTTCCTCTAAAGACTTTTTATGGAGGAAGCCAAGCTTAAGTGAAGAATGTTGGACGGGGGGTCCTCCGTCCATTTCTAGTGAGGTGGATTAAACTTTTACGTTCACTCCTGGAATATTGATTTCCTGCGTTGTCTGTGAAGCAAGTGTTTCAGTTTTTCTTTGAAGAACTTGTAGTCAAAGTGTATAGGATGGGGTTTAAGGCATGTTGATGGGGGAGGAATGAATATGACAATCCAAGAGGTCACAGTGCCTGTAAAGAGAAAAAAAAAAGAAAGGGGGCTGATGATTGTATTTCCCTAGGAGCATGGGGAAAGTT
>JARQOD010000002.1:61460212-61527940 GCA_033576555.1 Oophaga sylvatica | reverse complement strand
TTTTGGTTGAGGGCAATCTGGAGTATGTGGTTGAGAAAATATTGGATTCTCGTTTTTTCTAGACGGAAACTCCAGTATTTGGTTAAGTGGAGGGGTTTTATGGTCAGGAGGACAATTCTTGGGTGTTTGCTTGGACATCCATGCTAAGAAGACTGATCCGTGCGTATCACAGAGCTCATCCTGACCGACCTGGTTGCCCAAATGAGGGTTCGGTGACCCTCCTCAAAGGGGGGGTACTGTTGTGAATGTGTTAGAATATAATTCTGAGCAGAGGCTCCCTCTGGTGGTTACAAACAGTACTGAACTATTCAATGAAGATTGTGAAGATTGGCAATCAGGTTGTTACAGACTGGTCTTATATAAGGGAGGTTTCCCTCCCACCAGGGTTACCGGTGATCAATTGCTTTGTCTCAACTTTGGTTCCTGGTTCACTTGGAAGCTTGCTTTGTCTTGCCTGCATCTTCTTCTAACAGATAAGATATTTTCTGCTTTTATTTTTGTGCTTGCTTTTTGCATTTTGTCTGCACTTCTGTGGAGGTCAGCCAGGTCCCCTCCGGGGGCTTGTGCTCCTCTCAGTTTATCTGAGCCACTGTTATTTGTTCATTTGCCTTTTCCAGTTTTTTCAGTGGCTGCTGCTTAGTTTTGTTACACCAGAGAACTAATTTAGGTGGTAGAGGTCGTGTGATCTCAGGTGTTTTTGCAATTAGTGAGTTGGTATTTTTTTAGGGTTTTTTGGATTGCAGTAAGTGTCCTTCCTATCCTTTTCTTTCTAGGAAGATTGGGCCCCAACGTTTGCTCATACTATTTTCTGTCTGTGTCTGTATTTCCTTTGTCTAACCTCCATTACATGTTTGGGGGCTTCTATGTTCTTTGGGGATCTGCTCCGGGGCAGATAGTTTTCCTCTTTCTATCTTTAGGTGTAGTTAGCTTCTCAGGCTGTGACGAGGCGTCTAGGACCAACGTAGGTACGCTCCACGGCTGCCTTTAGTTGTGGTGGTTATCAGGGTACTGCAATCCAGTAGATTCCAACCTCTCTGGTGTATTTCCTTTTTTGCCTGCTCTCCTCAGCTACCAAATTATAACAGGCTACCTTTCCACTTGTACTAGCCTCCACACGTTTGAACCAAGCTAGGAGCTGCAGATTTCAGGTTCTTTCAACAACTGCTGTTCTCTCTCTTCTCTCCAAGAGAACTAAACTCAGACTCATCTCATCTATCTGAGGAGACTGCAGCCCTCAGACTAACTAAACTTCCTGTGGCTTCACCATCCTTATATACTCTAAAAAGGCTCCCTCTGGTGGCTCTAGGGATTGTTGAAGATGTATGTATGCATATTGGGTCCTCTAGTGGTCATTACCTTCAGTGCATCCCTCTGAGAAGTAAGAATCCAGGCACAGCTGGGCTCTACAATTACATGTCTAAGCCTTCATTTCACTGCATGTTGCTGTCTACTTATGATTAGACAGCATCATACAGGTGGAAGAAATACACACCCTAGAGTCTAACCGTCCGGAAGATCTCTGTCCTGCCCACTGGCGGACACAGGCAGAAGAGAGCCCCTATGCAAGAAAAGTATATAGACCCTTTTATGTCCAATAACTCATCATAATGCACAAATTCACCTGCTTTGAAGGTGGAAATGGGCCCCCTTAACTCTTGGGCCTCTGTGCGGCTGCACAGGTTGCACCAATGCATTGTTCGCCACTGGAATAGATCTTACCAACTCATTTACATATTAAGAAAAATTTGGATTTCTTTAGAATAAGACATCGGATTTCAGATAACAAGGTTTATTGTTTGAATGTCTTGCATCCCATATAGACAACTTAGAGGGATGGATATTATTCACTGATGCCCTTTAAATGTTTATAAAACAAAGTCAGCTGATCATTGCAGGTTTGGCTTCTCTAAACCTCAGCAAGGAGCAATTATTGCTGGGGAAAAACCACTTCTAGTCTGACGTCATCCACTGCAGTGGAAAAGTACTAAATATGGTGGCAAATTAGAGGAATTCTTGTCCTTTAACGCACTGACGTGTCAGTTCTGTCAGGGGAGGATTTGCTACTACATCCTACTGATAGATTCCCTTTAAAGACATTTGACATAGAAAACATTATTTGTACATATGGAATTGGTTACCTTTAGTTAATAAAATTGCAGTAACTTTCAGTCTGCTATCTAGACTCCTTCATTTCAGACCCTTTGATAATCATAGAATCATAGAATCATACAGTAGAATGGTAGAGTTGGAAGGGACCTCCTGGGTCATCTGGTCCAACCCCCGCACAATATAGGATTCATTAAATCATCCCAGACAGATGTCTGTCCAGCTCTGTTTGAAGACTTCCATTGAAGGAGAACTCACCACCTCTCATGGCAGCCTGTTCCACTCATTGATCACCCTAACTGTCAAAAAGTTTTTTCTAATATCTAATATGTGTCTCCTCCCATTCAGTTTCATCCCATTGCTTCTAGTCTTTACTTGTGCAAATGAGAATAAAGATGACCCTGCAGACTGTGAGCCCTTGCTGGCAGGGTCCTATCTCCTTCTGTACTTGTGTGTGCATTGTTTTGCTCATATTTATGTACTTGTCTATATTTGCCCCTTTCACATGTAATAAATGGCGCTATAAAAATGTATAATAATAATAATCCTTCTACAAAGTGACAGCCCTTGAGATATTTGTAGACAGCTATTAAAGGGAGTCTGTCACCGCATTTTTCGAGTATAAGATGTGGCCACCGCCATCAGGGGCTTATCTACAGCATTCTGTAATGCTGTAGATAAGCCCCCGATGTCAGTTATATTATACTCACTCAGGGGTGGTCCGCCGTCTGGTCCGATGGGCGTCGCCGTCCTGTCCGGAGCCTCCCATCTTGCAGCAAAGACGTCCTCCTCTTTGCTTCCCATAGTGGCTCCTGCGCAGGCGCACTGCTCTGCCCTATTGAGGGCAGAGCAGAGTACTACAGTGCGCAGGCACCGGGAAAGGTCAGCGAGGTCTGGCGCCTGCACACTGCAGTACTTTACTCTGCCCTCAACAGGGCAGATCAGTGCGCCTGCGCAGGAGCCGCAACGGAAAGCAAAGAAGAAGACGTCTTGGCTGCAAGATGGCAGGCGCCGGACCGCGACGCCCATCGGATCGGACCGGACCGGACCGCCCCTGGGTGAGTATAATATAACTTGTTTTTCTTATCATTCAGGTGACATCGGGGGCTTATCTACAGCATTACAGAATTCTGTAGATAAGCCCCTGATGGCATGGCCGCATCTTATACTCGAGAAATGAGGTGACAGACTCCTTTAAGTTTCCTCTCAGTCTTCTTTTTTGCAAGCTAAACACTCCCAAATCCTGTAACCGTTCCTCATAGGACATCGTTTGCAGACCGGTCACCATTCTGGTCGTTCTTCTCTGAACTTGCTCCAGTTTGTTGATGTCTTTTTAAAATGTGGTGCCCAAAACTGGACACAGTATTCCAGATAAGGTCTGACAAAAGAGGAGTAGAGGGCAATAATGACTTCACGTGATCTAGACTGTATGCTTCTGTTAATACATCCCAGAATTGCATTTGCCCTTTTTGCTGCTGCATCACACTGTTGACTCACGTTCAGTCTGTGATCTATTAGTATACCCAAGTTTTTTTCATAAGCAGATTGCAGCCTGATCCAAGTTTCAAAATGTATCTCTTGTGGGAGTGTCTCCCCCAGTAACAAAGCCTGAATGTGAGTTTCATGTAGTCAGAGTGCTGCTGTCCTCATTAGTTCATATATCAGCACAGCTTCTATCCTGCACTTAATTCTTCTTTACATGGTTTCCACATTTTCTATAGCCCGTTTTTTCCTCCTTATCTGTAGCTGTACATGGTGAAGATCTGTGTATAACCTCCTCCCTACTATTTTTAAGGCCTATTTAATACTTCCTCATATTTCCGGTACCAGAAAAACAGTACCAGAGATATCAGTGTCCGTGTGAGTAATGCTTGTGGCATGCGTGTGACGTTTTTGAGTCCTCCATTAATTTGTCTAAATATGATAAAATAAATAACATATACTCAGTTATATCAGCCTCCTGATAGCTCTGCCAATAAAACCTTGCCATCAGTAAGTGCTTACCATCAGCACATGTCCCGCTGCAGCCAATCACTAAGCTCTGCAACTCTGCCAATGCAGATGACATAAGCTTCTGAGCTCAGTGATTGGCAGCATGGGTGATGTGCGTTGTTGATGTGACATCCCGTTGCAGCCAATACACAGATACCAGAGCAGCGATGAGCTGGCACTGGAGTGGAGGAAAGTGATTATTAGCTGTCATTATCATTTTACATTAGAGCAATCGATTGGGGTTCCATTTTTTTGAAAATAGAAAAACACTTTAAATCCACGCAACTCTTGATATACAGAAAAAACTTTCAGCACAAGGATGAGTTTCCCCATAAAATCCACATCTATATTGTATCAATAGCAGAAAAGAACTTCCGCCTCTGTTTTTTTCTTCCTTCTGTGAGGCTGTACATGGTGAAGATCTGTATACAACCTTCTCTCTACTATCTTTAAGGCTAGTTTCACACGTCCTGATATTTCCGGTACCGGAAAAAAACAGTTCCTGGAGATATCAGTGTCCGTGTGTGTAGTACTTGTGGCATACGTGTTGCAACCTGGTGCCGCCCATGCTCCGCAACAGTGCCACACGTACTGGTGCCTGGAAAGCTGCGGTACAGTTAGGGCTGTTCTCCGGAGCCGGGTGCTGAAAACAGCTCTCATCATTCTCCCCTGCTCTGCCGGTGATCAGCACTACCAGGGGAGTATGTTGAGAGTTATGTTCATCTGATAACAGCGAGAGGAGGTGGAAGCTGATGGGACTACTACTCCCATCAGCCTACATCTGCTGCCGCTAATAACAGTGAGAACAGGTGGCGGCTGATGCGAGTATTCTTCAGCCTCCACCTGTGCTATAAATAAATAAAAAAACCGGCTTGGGTTCCCTTGTATTTTGATAACCAGCCAGGTAAAACTGACAGCTGTGAGCTGCAACCCTCAGCTGTCAGCTTCAGCAAGGCTAGTTATCAAGAATAAAACAGGTCACCACGCTGTTTTGTTAATGGGTCCCCCCCATTTTTGACAACCAGCCTTGCTAAAGCAGACAGATGGGGCTGGTATTCTCAGGCTGGTAAGGAGCCATAGATATTGACCACACAGCCTAAAAATAGCTGCCCACAGCTGCCCAGAAAAGGCACATTTATTATATGCACCAAATCTGGTGCTTTGCCTGGCTCTTCCCACTTGCCTGTGGTGGTGGCAAGTGGGTAATATTTGTGGGGTTGATGTCACCTTTGTTTTATCTGGAATGATAATGAAGTAATGGAGAAGCGCCTATAAGAGAATGATGAGAGCTGTATTCAGCACCTGGCACCGGGGTAACAGTGCTAATTGTACCGCTGCTTCCCAGGCGCTGGTACATGTCACACTGTTGACATATAGATATCCTAACTTTGCATTTACAGAGCAAATGAAATGAAAAATATCTGTGTGAAGGTGTACAAAGCCTTTAGGAAACAAATGAGAGGCAGGATGTGAGACTATTAAAAAAATAAGTGATCAGGGTTGGGTAAACTAGAAAAATTCAGAAAATAAAGATACATACATATAATAACATATTTGTTCAAAGCTTACTACACAGGAGTGTGCTTTTTAAGAAATCACTTACCCATTCCCTATGTGATCTTCCCTTATATACTCTCCCCCATTCATGTGCTGCATGTAAACCTCTGTTATCTTACATACATCTTTTACATGAGGACCTCACTGTGTCACTAAATATTGTGATTGATATCTTCTATTGATTTTACTACATGCTTATAGACGTAAAATGAAAACTATGCATCACATCATCCACAACTTATTTACACTTCTAAAATATAACGTAATTGTTTTTCTGCCATCTGAGTACTGGGCAGCATGTTTCTTATTGTGTGCTGGTTTGTTTGTTATAGCACCATCCAGTGGTGGCTGAATTTATAGCCTGTGCCTTTAACAAGCAGATAGAGTATTGCATTGTGGGATTGAAGCAAGGTATGCTGGGAAGAATAATAATACATGTGTTCATGTGCTCTCCTGTAACCTCTCCAACTTGAGTTTGCTATCCTGGTAAAGCATATCTGGTAATATCAATATCTTCTCTAGCAATGCAGTGTTTAGGAGGTTATTAACTGTATAGCAGCCAGTGCATAGGATATGTTATTAGAATCCTGTGTGAAGTTGCATCATACTGTATACTTTCATGTTAATTGTAGTGATGGACAAATCCCTATACGTCACAGAAGTTAGACGTCAGCTTAATGATAGTTCAATATATCAACCCCTGGCTCAAAATCCCACTCGGGACATCAGTCTTAAGATCACGGAAATTCTTAACAAATTTTTTGCATTAGGAGTATTAGACCAAAAAACTTGTGACTTTCTACATAACAAAATATATACCTGTTTTTTACATCCTACCAAAGGTTCACAAAAACCTTGAAAAACCCCGGGGAGACCAATAGTAGCATCAACCAACTCTATCTTGTCACCGTTGGCTATCTATCTTGAAAAAATTCTGACTCCACTTATACAAAAAACCAAATCATTTATTCTAGACACTGGGGCCTTTCTGAGATTAATTCAACAATTAGATACTATTCCATCTAACGCATTACTAGTAACATTTGATGTTAAAGACCTCTATACCTCTATCCCGCACTCAGAAGGGGTTAAATCCACTCTTCACCTATTAAGGTCCGCACAAATGGATACTGATCAAATAGATCTCTGTACTGATCTCCTTAGAATAATACTTACCAATAATTTTTTCTTATTTCAAGATGACTTTTTTCTTCAGGTACGGGGGACCGCCATGGGTTCCAACGTAGCACCCCCTTATGCAAATGCCTATATGGCAGACTTTGAAGAAAGTATTATATACAAGGACTGTCTTTTTCGTCAACATGTTATAACATGGAAAAGATACATTGACGACATATTTTGCATATGGGAAGGTCCCCTGGAATCTCTTTTGATCTTTTACAACACCCTGAATGTCTCCTGGCCAGGTATCCAATTTACAATTAACCATGATCCCTGGCGGATCAATTTTCTTGATACCATGGTGATCAAAAACCAAGATGGTAAGCTTTCTACAGATCTATATATCAAAGAAACGGATAAAAATAGTGTGCTTCATTATCAGAGCTTCCATCCCCCCTTTATGAAGAACGCCATTCCTAAATCCCAATTCGCACGTGTCAAATGCATCGTCACTGACGACATGACACAGAAATTACGTCTTCAGGAGATGACTAACAAATTCGAGAAACGAGGATATCCTAGGCCACTACTTGAAAAATCTAAAATTCCTACCACCAGACAAAATAGCATTGCTAATAAGCGGATTCCCTTTGTACACACTTTTCATCCTGTTGTTAACATAATCCATAGATCAATAAGGAAAAACTGGCATTTATTATCAACAGCCTATCCAGAGGTCCAGGAATTCAGGGAACCCTTTTTACCGTGCTACAAACGGCCACCTAATTTACGGGACTCTTTAGTTCATGCAGATTTTGGCCCTACATCAAAAATTACACAACGGTTCTTACATACACCGAAATGCGGCACTTTTCCCTGTTTACACTGCATTCAGTGTAATAGTGTAATCAAAGGAGATAGCTTTACCCACCCGCACTCAGGCAAAACATTCAAAATAAAAAAAATTTTCACATGTGACTCTACCCATGTGATTTACTTGATTAAATGTCCCTGGGGCCTCCTTTACATCGGAGAAACATCTCAAACAATACGTGATAGAATTTCTAAACACAAGTCTACAATACGATGCAAAAATCTTCTCCTCCCCATCCCTCATCACTTCATATCTTCTGGCCATAACATTGCTCAATTAAAATTCCAAGTGATTGAGCAGGTTTTACCATCTAGGAGGGGGGGAATAGGATCCTTCACCTCAGGAAACGCGAGGCGTTTTGGATACACACTCTTGACACACTGAGCCCTAAAGGCTTGAATAGGGAATATGAACTTTCGGCTTTTTTATAAGGATTTGGTTTTTTGGTAATTTTTAGGTGTTGCATTTCCCAAAATAATATATTGCGGTTAATGGTACAACTCATGTGTGATTATTTTACTATTTGAATTAATTCTGATAAACTGGAGGTTATTCTGTACTCTGATGTACTGAACATTGATGTAACTTGTTCTCTTTCTCTTTTTAGAGTCGTTTATATTAATATGGATCTGTCACTGTGAATCACTACCTATCTGTCACATTGGAATTTCGATTAGGATCCACCTAAGATCACAAGATCACTACATCACGCGAAAGTCTATATCACTATTGTACCTCACAGTCTTTATATATGAACTTTTTCTGTAGTATAATATAATAAAATAATTTTCTCACTACTACGTTGTACCTATCAGTTCTCCGGATCTTTGACCTCGTAACCTCTACCACCTATCATAGTCGCACCTTCCTATTTACTGTTTGCCATGAGTTACCATGTAAACAAAAAAGGGGATAGTTCTCCTCTTTTATTATTTGCTCAATTTTCCCCCATATAGAATTTTCTACTAAAGTGACTTACGTATTAGAACGTTAATACATGAAATTGCTATACCATCTATAGTGTCTGTAACTAGTAATGTTTGCTCCTCTCATATGATGGTGGAGCGCAATCACCGGCACATATGGAACGCACTTCCATACTGTTTCCGCCGGGTCATTTCCGATCCACGTCACCTGAATGCACGTGATCGGCGCTTAGTCCCGCCCCTTCCATTCAAAAGTTCAGTACGGCGTCTTACCGCCACACTGACGGCGAACAACGCACATACAGACGAGACATCCTGATCCTGCAACTGCCCATCCAAGGTATAGTGGACCAACGATTGCACACCAGTATATTTATATAATAACGCCAGCATATACATGGCAACTCTGGATAACAGGATCTTTCTCCTTTCTTTTTTGTGCCCATCATTTCCTCTATTTAGCACTAGCCACAGTAGCGGTGGATACTGCACTTAAGAGGCATATTGGCCCATTACTGGCTTAACAAAGGTATATATCCGTTCTCTCATTACCTTTTAATCACAGTTCTATGTAGTGACTCTCATCACTTTAAAATATTTCCACAGCTTGACTAATCACTACTACATTGCTAAATGTGAGTATTTAGATTATACTATATTCTGTCACAATATTGTCAGATCTTTTTCTCCATCTGACATTATTTTCTTAGGTTATGCTATCTGACCTTTGGGCACTTCATAAGGAGTCTGTTTTCAGTCTATTTAGCGAAGGTATGACACACTATTCAATCCTTATTTCTCTTCCACCTAGATGTTTTTGGTATTGGCATAGGATGCTATGCAGGGACTCACTGCATTGATTCCTGATCCTATTGACCCTGAATTTTAGTTATTCATGTTATTGCATTTATTTTGATTTATATGTTATGTATATGTTTCATGTATATATGTTATGACCTTTATTTACAATGTGTAACATGTTGTTTCATTTATGTAGTTACTGACGAAGGTCCCTGTGACCGAAACGTTTTCTTTTGGACATACTACTATAAAATATTTTCTCCTTACATAAGATGAGTGCTTAGTCTTTATCTTTATATTATCTCGGTGTGGGATCCTAGGCTTAAGCACCTTCACCTGTATTAGCTGTGCTCACGATCTTTCCCTCATAGTACCTCCTATACGTGATTGCACGCTATTTGGGTCATGTCTACAAATACCTTTTCCTATAACGCAGATTAAACCGCTAGTATCCTCGCACAATCCAAATTATCTAGTGAATTTCTACTAATCCCACCACAAGAGGTTCGAGGGAGAGATTGGGAGAAGGAACTCCGATCTTTCACCAACACTGAACTTCACTGTGCCACCTTATCAGAATATCTACGAGTACAACGGATTCCTAGAGGTCTCCGGGTTCCTTTGCGCCCCACTCTTTTTAGAGACTCACCCGATTTTTGCACCAAATTTGAACACATTCTAAATAAGTGCTCTTTTGACTTAATCACACTCACAGTTGAATATTTGCAGAAGGAACTCATCTCTAGCGCTGAACGAATTAAGGTAATAGAATCCCAATTAACAGCAACTGCCACCCCTGATGAACTTGGGTCTCTCAAGACTGAAATCCAGGAACGTATTAACCGCCACAAACGGGATACCGAGACCAGAAAACGCAATAAATTTGCTAGGGATACTGAAGACTATCGCTCCAACCGGGTGTACAGATGGCAAAACAGCTCCAGGCGCAAGGATTCAAGACAAGGGCAACATACATCAACCGACTATTCTACTTCAGGTTCGGATCAGGATTTTGGACCAACAACATCCACTATGGCTCCTTTTTTAGGCCCACGCAGAGGACGCAACTTCAGAAAAAGACCAGACGGGGACAGAAGAAGGGATCAAGACCAGGGTCGGATCACCCGTTCAAAGGTACTGACAATTTGGTGATCAATATTTCATCCAGGACCCTTACTAATATTGAATATACAGTTTTAGAAAAAGGACTCTCTTTCTGTCCGTCCAACAAATGTCGGACATTTGATTTGGATATGGACCTACAAAGGTTCTACCGTAATATAAGACTTAAAGCCTATTATTCCTCTATGCCGGTTATTCCTGAACCCACTACTCCACCTAATCCCAAATTACTTTCGGCTCTGAGTTTGGGCCTCAGGAATAAAAGCTTTTTTCGTCCTCCACACGCCTCACACGCGGTAGAAACATTCATTGGTTTTATCCATGATACTTTCCTAAACCTGAGACAGGATATTGAAAGAGGTAAAGTCTTCCATCCTACTAATTTGACTATGGAGGAAAGAAAGACTATTACTTCTTTACAGAATGATAGTTCTATCGTTATTAAACCAGCTGACAAGGGAGGGGCCCTTGTAGTGATGGACAAATCCCTATACGTCACAGAAGTTAGACGTCAGCTTAATGATAGTTCAATATATCAACCCCTGGCTCAAAATCCCACTCGGGACATCAGTCTTAAGATCACGGAAATTCTTAACAAATTTTTTGCATTAGGAGTATTAGACCAAAAAACTTGTGACTTTTTACATAACAAAAATCCGAATATACCTGTTTTTTACATCCTACCAAAGGTTCACAAAAACCTTGAAAAACCCCCGGGGAGACCAATAGTAGCATCAACCAACTCTATCTTGTCACCGTTGGCTATCTATCTTGAAAAAATTCTGACTCCACTTATACAAAAATCCAAATAATTTATTCTAGACACTGGGGCCTTTCTGAGATTAATTCAACAATTAGATACTATTCCATCTAACGCATTACTAGTAACATTTGATGTTAAAGACCTCTATACCTCTATCCCGCACTCAGAAGGGGTTAAATCCACTCTTCACCTATTAAGGTCCGCACAAATGGATACTGATCAAATAGATCTCTGTACTGATCTCCTTAGAATAATACTTACCAATAATTTTTTCTTATTTCAAGATGACTTTTTTCTTCAGGTACGGGGGACCGCCATGGGTTCCAACGTAGCACCCCCTTATGCAAATGCCTATATGGCAGACTTTGAAGAAAGTATTATATACAAGGACTGTCTTTTTCGTCAACATGTTATAACATGGAAAAGATACATTGACGACATATTTTGCATATGGGAAGGTCCCCTGGAATCTCTTTTGATCTTTTACAACACCCTGAATGTCTCCTGGCCAGGTATCCAATTTACAATTAACCATGATCCCTGGCGGATCAATTTTCTTGATACCATGGTGATCAAAAACCAAGATGGTAAGCTTTCTACAGATCTATATATCAAAGAAACGGATAAAAATAGTGTGCTTCATTATCAGAGCTTCCATCCCCCCTTTATGAAGAACGCCATTCCTAAATCCCAATTCGCACGTGTCAAACGCATCGTCACTGACGACATGACACAGAAATTACGTCTTCAGGAGATGACTAACAAATTCGAGAAACGAGGAAATCCTAGGCCACTACTTGAAAAATCTAAAATTCCTACCACCAGACAAAATAGCATTGCTAATAAGCGGATTCCCTTTGTACACACTTTTCATCCTGTTGTTAACATAATCTATAGATCAATAAGGAAAAACTGGCATTTATTATCAACAGCCTATCCAGAGGTCCAGGAATTCAGGGAACCCTTTTTACCGTGCTACAAATGGCCACCTAATTTACGGGACTCTTTAGTTCATGCAGATTTTGGCCCTACATCAAAAATTACACAACGGTTCTTACATACACCGAAATGCGGCACTTTTCCCTGTTTACACTGCATTCAGTGTAATAGTGTAATCAAAGGAGATAGCTTTACCCACCCGCACTCAGGCAAAACATTCAAAATAAAAAATTTTTCACATGTGACTCTACCCATGTGATTTACTTGATTAAATGTCCCTGTGGCCTCCTTTACATCGGAGAAACATCTCAAACAATACGTGATAGAATTTCTAAACACAAGTCTACAATACGATGCAAAAATCTTCTCCTCCCCATCCCTCATCACTTCATATCTTCTGGCCATAACATTGCTCAATTAAAATTCCAAGTGATTGAGCAGGTTTTACCATCTAGGAGGGGGGGGAATAGGATCCTTCACCTCAGGAAACGCGAGGCGTTTTGGATACACACTCTTGACACACTGAGCCCTAAAGGCTTGAATAGGGAATATGAACTTTCAGCTTTTTTATAAGGATTTGGTTTTTCGGTAATTTTTAGGTGTTGCATTTCCCAAAATAATATATTGCGGTTAATGGTACAACTCATGTGTGATTATTTTACTATTTGAATTAATTCTGATAAACTGGAGGTTATTCTGTACTCTGATGTACTGAACATTGATGTAACTTGTTCTCTTTCTCTTTTTAGAGTCGTTTATATTAATATGGATCTGTCACTGTGAATCACTACCTATCTGTCACATTGGAATTTCGATTAGGATCCACCTAAGATCACAAGATCACTACATCACGCGAAAGTCTATATCACTATTGTACCTCACAGTCTTTATATATGAACTTTTTCTGTAGTATAATATAATAAAATAATTTTCTCACTACTACGTTGTACCTATCAGTTCTCCGGATCTTTGACCTCGTAACCTCTACCACCTATCATAGTCGCACCTTCCTATTTACTGTTTGCCATGAGTTACCATGTAAACAAAAAAGGGGATAGTTCTCCTCTTTTATTATTTGCTCAATTTTCCCCCATATAGAATTTTCTACTAAAGTGACTTACGTATTAGAACTTAATACCTGAAATTGCTATACCATCTATAGTGTCTGTAACTAGTAATGTTTGCTCCTCTCATATGATGGTGGAGCGCAATCACCGGCACATATGGAACGCACTTCCATTCTGTTTCCGCCGGGTCATTTCCGGTCCACGTCACCTGAATGCACGTGATCGGCGCTTAGTCCCGCCCCTTCCTTTCAAAAGTTCAGTACGGCGTCTTACCGCCACACTGACGGCGAACAACGCACATACAGACGAGACATCCTGATCCTGCAACTGCCCATCCAAGGTATAGTGGACCAACGATTGCACACCAGTATATTTATATAATAACGCCAGCATATACATGGCAACTCTGGATAACAGAATCTTTCTCCTTTCTTTTTTGTGCCCATCATTTCCTCTATTTAGCACTAGCCACAGTAGCGGTGGATACCGCACTTAAGAGGCATATTGGCCCTTACTGGCTTAACAAAGGTATATATCCATTCTCTCATTACCTTTTAATCACAGTTCTATGTAGTGACTCTCATCACTTTAAAATATTTCCACAGCTTGACTAATCATTACTACATTGCTAAATGTGAGTATTTAGATTATACTACAGTTAGATCCATAAATATTTGGACAGAGACAACATTTATCTAATTTTGGTTCTAGACATTACCACAATAAATTTAAAACAAAACAAATCAGATGCAGTTGAAGTTCAGACTTTCAGCTTTCATTTGAGGGTATCCACATTAAAATTGGATGAAGGGTTTAGAAGTTTCAGCTCCTTAACATGTGCCACCCTGTTTTTAAAGGGACCAAAAGTAATTGGACAGATTAAATAATTGTAAATAAAATGTTCATTTCTAGTACTTGGTTGAAAACCCTTTGTTAGCAATGACTGCCTGAAGTCTTGAACTCATGGACATCACCAGACACTGTGTTTCCTTCTTTTTGATGCTCTGCCAGGCCTTCACCGCGGTGATTTTCAGTTGTTGTTTGTTTGTGGGCCTTTATGTCTGAAGTTTAGTCTTTAACAAGTGAAATGCATGTTCAATTGGGTTGAGATCAGGTGACTGACTTGGCCATTCAAGAATATTCCACTTCTTTGCTTTAATAAACTCCTGGGTTGCTTTGGCTTTATGTTTTGGGTCATTGTCCATCTGTAGTATGAAACGACGACCCAAAGTTTGGCTGCATTTGGCTGGATCTGAGCACACAGTATGGCTCTGAATACCTCAGAATTCATTCAGCTGCTTCTGTCCTGTGTCACATCATCAATAAACACTAGTGACCCAGTGCCACTGGCAGCCATGCATGCCCAAGCCATCACACTGCCTCTGCAGTGTTTTACAGATGATGTGGTATGCTTTGGATCATGAGCTGTACCACGCCTTTGCCATACTTTTCTCTTTCCATCTTTCTGGTAGAGGTTGATCTTGGCTTCATCTGTCCAAAGAATGTTCTTCCAGAACTGTGCTGCATTTTTAGATGTTTTTTAGCAAAGTCCAGTCTAGCCTTTTTATTCTAGATGCTTATGAGTGGCTTGCACCGTGCAGTGAACCCTCTGTATTTACTTTCATGCAGTCTTCTCTTTATGGTAGATTTGGATATTGATACGCCTACCTCCTGGAGAGTGTTGTTCACTTGGTTGGCTGTTGTGAAGGGGTTTCTCTTCACCATGGAGAGTATTCTGCGATCATCCACCACTGTTGTCTTCCGTGGGCGCCCAGGTCTTTTTGCATTGATGAGTTCACCAGTGCTTTCTTTCTTTCTCAAGATGTACCAAACTGTAGATTTTGCCACTCCTAATGTTGTAGCAATTTCTCGGATGGGTTTTTTCTGTTTTTGCAGCTTAAGGATGGCTTGTTTCACCTGCATGGAGAGCTCCTTTGACCACATGTTTCCTTCACAGCTAAACCTTCCAAATGCAAACACCACACCTCAAATCAACACCAGCCCTTTTATCTGCTTAATTGAGAATGATATAATGAAGGGATTGCCCACACCTGTCCATGAAATAGCCTTGGAGTCAATTGTCCAATTACTTTTGGTCCCTTTAAAAACAGGGTGGCACATGTTAAGGAGCTGAAACTCCTAAACCCTTCATCCAATTTTAATGTGGATACCCTCAAATGAAAGCTGAAAGTCTGAACTACAACTGCATCTGATTTGTTTTGTTTCAAATTCATTGTGGTAATGTCTAGAACCAAAATTAGATAAATGTTGTCTCTGTCCAAATATTTATGGACCTAACTGTATATTCTGTCACAATATTGTCAGATCTTTTTCTCCATCTGACATTATTTTCTTAGGTTATGCTATCTGACCTTTGGGCACTTCATAAGTAGTCTGTTTTCAGTCTATTTAGCGAAGGTATGACACACTATTCAATCCTTATTTCTCTTCACCTAGAAGTTTTTGGTATTGGCATAGGATGCTATGCAGGGACTCACTGCATTGATTCCTGATCCTATTGACCCTGAATATTTAGTTATTCATGTTATTGCATTTATTTTGATTAATATGTTATGTATATGTTTCATGTATATATGTTATGACCTTTATTTACAATGTGTAACATGTTGTTTCATTTATGTAGTAGTTACTGACGAAGGTCCCTGTGACCGAAACGTTTTCTTTTGGACATACTACAGGGTATGCCACACTAAACAATATCGCTAACGGGATCGCTAAAAAAACGTCACTATTTAGCGATCCCGTTAGCGATATTGTTCAGTGCGGCAGCTTCCAGCGACGAGCTTCCTGCTGTGATCTCGCTCGTCGCTGGAATCGCTCCGGACCCTATTTTCTCGTCGGCGCTCCCGCTGGGTAAGTATTTAATCGCTGTGTGGCACCTTTTCTTAGCGATTTAGCGGTACTTTTGTACCGCTAAAGTCGTTAAGAAGATCGCTAACGGCGATAGCGTCGTTAACTATATCGCTAAATGTGGCAGCATTTAGCGATATAGAAACAATCCCGCTAGCGATCGCATTAGTATGCGTCGTTATCGTGATCGCTAGCGGGATTGTTTAGTGTGGCAGTGCCTTACTATAAAATATTTTCTCCTTACATAAGATGAGTGCTTAGTCTTTATCTTTATGTTAATTGTAAAGTGTCAGCTGTGTGCCCAATACTTATCTATGTCATTTGTATTTTTATAGTTTTACCGCGCATCTTCTATGCTGTTCACCAATAAACAAGTTAAGGTACTGCCACACTAAGCAATCCCGCTAGCGATCTCGTTAGCGTTGCATACTAATGAGATCGCTAGCGGGATTGTTTCTATATCGCTAAATGCTACCGCATTTAGCGATATAGTTAACGACGCTATCGCCGTTAGCGATCTTCTTAACGACTTTAGCGGTACAAAAGTACGCTAAATCGCTAAGAAAAGGTGCCACACAGCGATTAGATACTTACCCAGCGGGAGCGCCAGCGATGAAATAGGGTCCGGAACGATTCCAGCGACGAGCGAGATCACAGCAGGAAGCTCGTCGCTGGAAGCTGCCGCACTGAACAATATCGCTAACGGGATCGCTAAATAGTGACGTTTTTTAGCGATCCCGTTAGCGATATTGTTTAGTGTGGCATACCCTTTAGACTACAGAGGACAGTCTGCTTATGCTAGATTGCACACCGTGTCAACGTGTATGAAGGCAGAACAATTGTATCACCGTGAATAATGTTTACTTAGTTATAAACAATTGTGAGGGACAAAATAATGATCATTTCCACCAATAATATTACACTTCGGTGAAGCTTCTCAAAAATGTTTTCTTTCTAAAAATCGGAACTAGTAATGGTAGCTAGCGTTCATAGAGGATGTATTCTGGCTTCTGAGGTCCTGAATGGTAAATGTGCTTAATTATGCAGTAGTAAGGAGATTTCTATCCCTTTCCTCCCGATAACCCACGAAAGGATTCAAGAGATGATTGAGGATAAAACAATTTTATTTTGTGGTGTGCAATCTACGCGTTTTGAGGTTATACAACGATGTTGGATCCTGAAGGAAAAACACACTAAAAATGCGGCATTGTCATCATATTTACACACATAAAATAGAATAAAAAACTATAAAAATTCTTCTGCAAAAAAAAAAATCATATTAATGAAACAGCTTAATTTTTTCGCAAAAACAAGCTCTAATATGGCTCAGTTGGCCAATGTTCCAGGTGTCAATATTGCACTGCCAATGGTGGGTGGAGGAGCACTTTCTGCCAAATCCACATCCCTCCAGTCACGCACAAACCTGTATCTGATCTTGGCAAGCCAACATTTTCTCTTGCCCCCTGAGAAGCATCCTCCTCCCACAAATAATCATCCCCCTCATCCTCCTCCTCTTCCTCTTCTTCTCCACCTCGTCCAGGACAGTTTCCTGAGCAGACAATGGCTGACTGTCATCAAGGCTTCCCTCCTCTTCCTCCTCCGCTGTAGACGCCTGATCCTTAATGTGCGTCAAAGTTTGCATGAGCAGACGCATAAGTGGATGCTCATGCTTATGATGGCGTCGTCTGCGCTTACCAGCTGTGTGCATTCCTTAAAACACTGAAGGACTTTACAGAGGTCTTTCAGCTTTGACCACTGCACACCCGACAACTCCATGTCTGCCCTTAAACTGCCTGACCGTGTATCCTCCCACAAATGCATTACAGCCTGCCTCTGTTCGCACAGCCTCTCAACCATGTGCATGGTGGAGATCCACCTTGTTGCAACGTCTATGATTAGGCGGTGCTTGGGGAGGTGGAGCGATCGCTGCAGACTCTGCATACGACTGGAGTCTACGGGCGAGCGACGGATGTGCGAGCAGTCTTCGAAACTTATGGAGCAGGCCTGGTAACTCCGGATAATTATTTATGAAGCACTGCACCACCAGGTTCAAGGTGTGAGCCAGGCAAGGTATGTGTCTGAGTTTTGCCAGGGCTATGACCGCCACAAAATTACAGCCGTTATCACTGACTACCTTGCCTGGCTCAAGTAGTCGGCCAGTACCTCCTCGGTGTGTCTGTTGTCGCCCAAAGACATCATCTTTAAAACAGCCTGCTGACGCTTACCACTAGCTGTTCGATAGTGGGACACCTCGTGTGCAACACTGGCAGCTGCGGATGGAGTGCTCGTGCGACTGCGATCTGTCGACGAGCTTTCGCTTCTGGAGGAGGAGGAGGGTCGAACGCCTACAGATAACTGTTGCCTATACTGTGGGCTAGGCAGTGCTGTCCCACCACTGTTGTCCCCTGTGGACCCTGCATCAACCACATTAACCCAGTGATGGACACATAATGGCCCTGGCCATGCCTACTGGCCCATGCATCTGTTGTGAGGTGCACCTTTCCACTCACTGATTGTTTGAGTGCATGGACAATGTGGTCTTTCACATGCAGGTGGAGGGCAGGGATGGCTTTTCTAGAAAAGAAGTGCCGACTGGGTAGGTCATAGGTGGGACTAGGTAGGCCATGAGCTATCGGAATGCTGCGCTTTCAACCAAACGGAAGGGCATCATCTCTAATGAGATCAGTTTGTCAATGTAGGCGTTCAAAGCCAGTGTACGCAGATGAGAGGAGGAGTTCTTTCTTGTCCTACTCAGAGTGTCAGCTAGGGTGAGCTGGACTTGAGAGCTGCATGTTGGGGAACTAGCGGTGGACATGGCAGACTGAGAGGGGGTTGGTGGTGGTGATGGCCTAGATTCAGTCTTTCGTTGGAAAAACATTGTGATTTCCTAACTGCTTTGGCCTTGCGACGACACCTCAACATTACTTGCTGGTGGTGTGCTAACTGGTGGGCTTACAGTGGGGGAAGCGATGTAGCGTTGCTGGCTACCTTCAGTCGGAGACAGTGCACGTGTGCTACCTGAGGTTTTGTAGTCCGTCCACGCTTGCAAGTGCATGGTGTTTACATGTCTAAGCATGCAACTGGTATTCAAATTTCGGAGATTATTCCCTCGGCTAAAGGTCCTTCAGCACTTCTTTCAGATAACCTTTGCCTCAGCAATAGGATTTTGGTCAAAAAAGTGCCACACTGCACTCTTCCTACTATGGGATAAATTTTCAGGGCTTGCACGCTGTGCTAATTTGACCGTCTGGCCAAGCTGTCCTGCAACTATTTTTGTTTTTATAACACGTTTTTGGACTGCTACGGGCCTGCCAGATAACCGCAGCTGCGATGTCGATGCCTGCTGCGGATCCTCCTCCTCTTCTGAGCTATTGCCAGCGGCACCCTCTTCCCCCAATAGATGCCAATCCGGGTCAACAACTGGGTCATCCATAACCTCCTCTTCAATTTCATCTGCACCTTCCTCTGTGTCACCGTGTAACACAGGGAAGGGGCACCTGAGTTTCATCAGGGTCAGAATCTGGCTCAGTAGACTGCGAGGGCAATGCAGTGCTCTGGGTGAATGTACCAGCACAATCATATAGCAGTGGCTGTGCATCAGTGCACTACATGTCATATTCATCTTGGACTGGAAAATTCAGGATTTCACTTGATAACCCAGGCATGGTATGTGAAAAGAGCTCCAGGGAGTAATCTGAAGTGTGTCCTGCCGCATCCTTCACTTTTGGTGGGGGTGAAGGACACAAGCGAAGGTGTCATTCCTGACCAGGAGCCTGCACTGACAACTCATTGCTTGCATTTTTTGAAACTTCACAAGAGGAGGCGATAGAGCTGGAGGCTGTTTCGGCAATGTAAGCCAAAACCTGTTCCTGTTGCTCCGGCTTTAAAAGCGGTTTACCTACTTCCAGAAAAATGAGCCTTCCAGGCCTTCTGGAGCCAGACGATGACACAGGCTCAACACCTCCTGCCTTAGGTGCTATTGTGCTTTTGGCACTACCAGCAGATGCACCACCACCACCATCAGTACCAGCTGGCCCCCCGCCCACGTCCGTGGCCTCTTCCACCATACTTCCTCATGTTTGGGAAAATGTACCAAAAATACCAGCAGATATATGGTACTGTATCAGAAGCGTACAGATGTACTGTATACGGTGTAGGGGAAAATTAAATCTCCGTATATATTTTCGGAGTCACACACAGACGCTCACTCAGTCTGGATTTGACCAGAATACAAAACAGCAGAATAACGGTACTGTATCAAAAGCGTACAGCTGTATACGGTGTAGGGGAAAATTTAAATCTCCGTATATATTTCTAGAGTCACACACAGACGCTCACTCAGTATGGATTTGACCAGAATACAAAAAGCAGAAAAACGGTACTGTATCAGAAGCGTACAGCTGTATACGGTGTAGGGGAAAATTTAAATCTCCGTATATGTTTCCGGAGTCACACACAGACGCTCACTCAGTATGGATTTGACCAGAATACAAAAAGCAGAAAAACGGTACTGTATAAGAAGCTTACAGCTGTATACGGTGTAGGGGAAAATTTAAATCTCCGTATATATTTCCGGAGTCAAACACAGACGCTCACTCAGTATGAATTTGACCGTAATACAAAAAGCAGAAAAACAGTACTGTATCAGAAGCGGACAGCTGTATACAGTATAGGAGAAAATTTAAATCTCCGTAATATTTCCGGAGTCACACACAGACGCTCACTCAGTATGGATTTGACCGTAATAAAAATAGCAGAAATACGGTACTGTATCAGAAGCGGACAGCTGTATACGATGTAGGGAAAAATTTAAATCTCCGTATATATTTCTGGAGTCACACACAGACGCTCACTCAGTATGGATAATGACCAGAATACAAAAAGCAAAAAAACAGTACTGTATCAGAAGCGTACAGCTGTATACGGTGTAGGGGAAAATTTAAATCTCCGTATATATTTCCGGAGTCACACACAGATGCTCAATCAGTATGGATTTGACCAGAATACAAAAAGCAGAAAAACAATACTGTATCAGAAGCGCACAGCTGTATACGGTGTAGGGGAAAATTTAAATCTCCGTATATATTTCCGGAATCAAACACAGAAGCTCACTCAGTATGGATTTGACCATAATACAAAAAGCAGAAAAACGGTACTGTATCAGAATCTAACAGCTGCATACAGTGTAGGGGAAAATTTAAATCTCCGTATATATTTCCGGAGTCACACACAGATTCTCACTCAGTATGGATTTGACCGTAATAAAAACTACTGCAGAAATACTGTACTGTATCAGAAGCGGACAGCTGTATACGGTGTAGGGAAAAATTTAAATTTCCGTATATATTTCCGGAGTCACACACAGACGCTCACTCAGTATGGATTTGACAGTAATAAAAACAGCAGAAATACGGTACTGTATCAGAAGCGGACAGCTGTATACGATGTAGGGAAAAATTTAAATCTCCGTATATATTTCTGGAGTCACACACGACGCTCACTCAGTATGGATAATGACCAGAATACAAAAAGCAGAAAAACAGTACTGTATCAGAAGCGTACAGCTGTATACGGTGTAGGGGAAAATTTAAATCTCCGTATATATTTCTGGAGTCACACACAGATGCTCACTCAGTATGGATTTGTCCAGAATACAAAAAGCAGAAAAACCGTACTGTATCAGAATCATACAGCTGTATACGGTGTAGGGGAAAATTTAAATTTCCGCATATATTTCCGGAGTCAAACACAGACGCTCACTCAGTATGGGTTTGACCGTAATACAAAAGCAGAAAAACGGTACTGTATCAGAAGCTTACAGCTGTATACAGTGTAGGGGAAAATTTAAATCTCCGTATATATTTCTGGAGTCACACACAGATGCTCACTCAGTATGGATTTGACCGTAATAAAAACAGCAGAAATACGGTACTGTGTCAGAAGCGGACAGCTGTATACGGTGTAGGGAAAAATTTAAATCTCCGTATATATTTCCGGAGTCACACCCAGACGCTCACTCAGTATGGATTTGACCACAATACAAAAAGCAGAAAAACGGTACTGTATCAGAAGCGTACAGTTGTATACGGTGTAGGCGAAAATTTAAATCTCCGTATATATTTCCGGAGTCACACACAGACGCTCACTCAGTATGGATTTGACCAGAATACAAAAAGCAGAAAAACGGTACTGTATCAGAAGCGTACAGCTGTATACGGTGTAGGGGAAAATTTAAATCTCCGTATATATTTCCGAAGTCACACACAGACGCTCACTCAGTATGGATTTGACCGTAATAAAAACAGCAGAAATATAGTACTGTATCAGAAGTGTACAGCTGTATACAGTGTAGGGAAACATTTAAACCTCCGTATTTATTTCCAGAGTAACACACAGATAGTCAGCATGTATTTGTCCGTGATACCAGCCGGTACACGGTAGTGTGTGAGGAGCGTACAGCTCTATACGGTGTGGGAAAAAATGAACGCTCGGTAACTGTGCAGAAAAAAAGAATAAAATTATTAGTGCTGTGTAAAAAGCAGTCAGCGCAGCAGTGTACACCACAGCAATACAGCTATCAGGCAGCCTAATAACCAGCGCTGCTGCACACAAGAAAATCCTCCCCTGTCACTGCACACTAACTGTACAGCACAATTGCTATCAGCACAAGCACATAAGAACTTCTCTTTCCAGCCCTAACTCTCTCCCTACTGATAAACAGCGTGAGCAACCTCTCCCTACTGTTAAGATTGGCAGAAGTAAATGGAGGTCGGCGGTCAGAGCTTTTATAGACACTATGACGCCCCCCAAACAAAGCCTATCATTGCAATGTCCTTCTCTAAGATGGTGGTGGACGCTGCCCATGTCATCTCGTTGCCCACAGTGTACGTCCTTTCTCATTGGCTGAAATAAAGGCTCCTGCAAGCATTCTGGGAAATTCAACTTTGGCGCTTGTTTTGCCGTCCGCATGGCCGACTTCACGCTATGGTTGGGTTTCGCTGACCAAAACCTGACTTTGGCGAAAGTCGGCGACTTATGAATCTGACCGACCTGTTTCGCTCAACTCTAATCCTAAGTCATGTGGCAAGTCTTGTTAAAAAGTAGATATTGACTTTTATAATTGCTACTTTAAATAGATAATACTAGAGTTCAATCCCTCTTTCTTTCCGAAGAGGCAATTTGCATACTTAATTTCCCAGAGGAGCATTGCATGGTCTATAAGTCTCTTTACACTGACATGTAAGACATGTGTCTCTCCAGGAGGAGAGGTGTTACACTGCGTGTGCATTTTACACCATCACATGCTACTTACCCTATTTTTGCTTAAAGGTGGAATTTTTCTTTATATTTTAGTCATGTAATAGTAAAAAAGAAAACATGAAAACAAGAAAGTACAGAGTAAAGGGGCCTTTACACATAGCGAGATCGCTAGCAATATCGCTCAAGCGTCACCGATATTGTGACGCAACAGCGATTTCGCTAGCGATCTCACTACGTGTGATATGTGGCGGCGACCGGCCCCCCCGCTGGCTATCGCTGATTGTGCTCGAATGCGCTGGTCCATTTTTCCATCGTTGGCGTCCCGCTGGCCAGCACTAATCGCTGTGTTTGAAGCTTAAAAACGACGAGCGACCTCGTTAGCGACGCAGGCGTGACAAAGCTATGTTACAGGTCACGCCCCCCTCTGCCCCTATTGGTGAGTACAGCGCTCCCAATGTGTGAAAATTGGGTGACTAAAAGACAACGCTTTAGCGCCTCCTTCCATTCTTTGTTCCTGTGCGTGAACAATGCTGGTATTGAAGTAAACCACAGCGCTCGAGAGATATAAACTGTAGCGCTAATACGTTCTCTTTTATGACGCCGCCGGCCAATGAGAGCGCAGCAGTGACCACCAATCAGTGCTGGGGGCGTTGAAAGGGAAACGCTGAAGCACGCCCGCCGAGGTCGGAATCGGTTACAATAAGGTAGTGTGACAAGGACTCAACGACCGGCGAGGTCATTATGCAAATCGCTGATCTGCCTTGCGTAGTTGAGGAGATCGGACTGTTTGAAAGCTAATTAGCGATCATGTAACGACGCACCAGCGATCTTTGCCTGGTCGGATCGTTATCTTGATCGCTGGTGCGTCGCTATGTGTAAAGGGGCCTTAACTGCATGACAGAAGCTTTGCTATTGATAAGCATGGATATATAAATCACTGGGTGTCCACATTATCACACCCTCCTCTCACAATGGTTATTTATCTAAAGATCATTGTCTGTAGCTAGTCACAACTGGGCGAGGTTTCATGTTCTGGCAGATATTCCCAGGTAGTTACAGAAAAATCTTCTACTCCAGTTGTGCATGTAATCCATTCTGTGTATACAATGCAGAAGAATGTCTGTCTCCTTCTTTGCAGAACATAAGTGGTTCTACCACATAATTGCAAGGTAACCCAACGACTGAACTACACATTGCTGTTGTCAGTTTAGTGGTCACTGGTGTCAGAGGTGAAAAAGAAAGTGCAAGGAGGTTTAGAGTAGGTGAACACGAGTGTGGGACATTTGATACATGTGTAACCTACAGATTTAACCACTTTACAATGAAAAGGTTGCAAATAAAATATCCTCATATCCAGAGGTGTAGCTAGGGGTTCAGATCACGGGAGGGAGGGGGTGAAACATCCGAGTAGGGCCCTAAGAAGTAACCCTGATTAGAACTACTGTGGCGCACTCTAATCATGGTTTAAGAGAACCTCAGCAGAAAACCGGGCTCTAACTAAACATAAATCTCTATACTAAGACCAAGACTGATATGACGGCCATTTGGTGACCATATAGTGGTAGATACCAGTCCTGCAGAACATACAAGTGATTACAGCACAGTTATATATAACAGCTGACGTGCTTTCTGATGGAATCGTTCACTTTTCCCGTCTTTTCTATCTGGCCCATACCGACATGACAACTTCTTCCAGCCATAGCTCGTTTGCAGAGAATGCAAAAGTTAGTCGCTCATTATACACTAACTGAATCAATTCCGGCCAATCGCTATGACTGAAAGTCGAATGCTGCCAGGAGGAATAAAGTTAATTTCCTCCTTGGCAGCGGGGATCTCAGGGCAAGCGCCGGGCAGGCTCAGAATTGTTAACTTGCACATTAACAGCATATCTGCAAGATAATAGCATTTCTTTTACATGATAGTAATCAATATCTCACTAAATACAAGAACAATTTCCCAAATTTTGACATGATTGGGTTTTATACTAGCAATCACATGATTGCCCGCTCTCTCAGGCAATACTGGAGAATCCTGCCAGCAAGCTCATCACAAGATATGAGGCTTCAGAAGTCTTCAGTCACCTAGAAGTTGTCAGTCACCCACAGACTTTCATCCCAGTCCTGGACAAGCTCTTCATGCTTACTACACAGAGAAGTGGAGAACAGGTGCAGACATACCAAAGGTACACCTGTGCAACTACAAAGGCAACCAAAAGATAAGGAGTACTATTTCCACCTGCAAAACAGCAAGCAGCTTCTGTGACAGACACAGAGGCATCAAGGCACCTTTACTGCTCTGACACAGGGGCCCATTTCTGTTTGTGTCTGCTAATGATGGAACATGAATAAAATGATTTGTTTTTAGCTCATTGTCTCATTATCTCCATGTATGGCTATGCTGGTTAATTTACCACTAATGTAAAAAAAATCTTATTCTTTATATTATTTCATGCAATCTTAGAAGTTTTCAGACTATGACTACTTGTGAGAACCTGAGGATCTCCTAGAGTGGACCCGCTGGGCCGCGACAACGAACCTCTCCTGGGCGAGCCAGGGAGATCAGATCTTCTAAAGAGGTCAGAGTATCCCGACCCGCCAGCTCCTCCTTAATTTAGCCTGCGAACCCAAGCCAAAAAGCCGCTACCAAGGCCTCATCGTTCCATCCCAGCTCGAAGACAGAGTATGGAACCGGATGGCGTATTGACCCACAGAAAGCGTACCCTGGTACAGGTTAAAGAGCGACTTGGTAGTAGCGGCCAACTGGCCTGGCTCGTTGAATACCTTATGAAAGGTATCAAGAAAGGTGGAAACTTGTGAGACTAGGGGATCATCTCGTTCCCAGAGAGGGTTTTCCCAGGCTAAAGCCTCCCCCTCTACTGTAGATGGGACACCACAAAGGCCATTTTAGCTTGGTCTGTGGGGTATTGCTGCGGCAGCAGCTCAAAGTGTAGTTGGCATTGGTTCAGAAACCCCCTACACGATTTGGGATCTCCACTATACCGCGGTGGTTTTGCCAAGTGGTGCAGCGGGTGAGGAGACGAAGCCTGGGCAGTTGTAGAGGCAGCGGGCAAGACAGAAGGGCAAGAAGACGATTATCCACCGATGCCATGTAATTAAGGATGTGGGCCTGAATGTCACGCTGCTGAGCGAGCTCCTGTTGGAGACTGGCCAGTTGGGAAGCGCTCCCCGGGTCGGAGGCCTGAAAGGCCGACAGACGGGACTCTGTTATGTTTAGGTAGCTGAGGAGAAATAGCAAAAACGGTAATACACCAGAGAGGCTGGAACCTATTGGATTGCAGTAACCTGAACTAACCACACAACTAGAAGTAGCCGTGGAGCGTTCCTACGTTGATCATAGACACCTCGTCACAGCCTGAGAGATAACTACACCTAAAGGCAGAAAGATGAAAGCTATCTGCCCCAGAGCAGATCCCCAAAGAAAATAGGAAGCCACCAAACATGTAATGGCGGTTAGCCAAGAAGAAAGCACGGACACAGACAGAAAATAGAATGAGCAAACGCTGGGGCCCAATCTGTCTAGACAGAAAAGTACAGGAAAGAATTCTGACTGCAATCCCAAAAAACCCTAAAAAATACCAACACTTCTGATTGCCAAAAAACCTGAGATCACACGATCTCATCCACCTAAATCAGATCTCTGGTGTAACAAAACCAAGCCGCAGCCACTGAAAAAACAGGAAAAAGCAAATGAACAAATAACAGTGGCTACAGATAAACTGAGAGGAGCACAGACCCCAGGAGGGGAGCCGGCTGAACTCCAAAAGTGCAGAAAACTATGCAAAAAAAAAAAACTATGCAAAAGCTCAGCCTTTTCTTGATTCAGGAGCAGCTATTAACCTGATGGATTTTGACTTTGCCAAACATTGTGGCTTTCCCATGATACCCCTGCGGAAGTCTATTCCCCTACTGGGCATTGATTCTACCCATTTGGCGGAGAATAAACCCCAATTTTCTACTCAGGTGATAATGAGGGTTGAACCAGATCATCAGGAGAGTTGCAAATTTCTGGTGTTGCATAATCTGCATGACATTATTGTACTGGGTTTCCCTTGGTTACAGATTCATAATCCTGTTTTGGATTGGAAATCTGTGTCTGTGACCAGTTGGGGCTGCCAATGTGTTAATACTGACACTCCTGTTTTTTCTGCCTCTCCCCAGTCTCAGGATGTCCCTGACATTTTGACAGATTTTTCTGATGTGTTTAGTGAAAGTAAATCTGCATCTTTGCCCCCTCACAGGTGCTATGATTGCGCTATTGAGTTAGTGCCTGGTGGTAAATTTCTAAAGGTCGCCTTTTTAATTTATCTGTGCCTGAACACGATGCTATGCGATCTTATATCAAGGAGTCATTGGAGAAGGGTCATATCAGACCATCCTCTTCACCCTTGGGCGCCGTTTTTTTTTTTTGTGACCAAAAGGGATGGTTCATTGAGGCCGTGTATTGATTATCGCCTCTTGAATAAGATCACTGTGAAATATCAATATCCGTTACCCTTGATTTCTGACCTGTTTTCCAGAGTGAAAAGTGCTAGTTGGTTTACCAAGCTTGACCTCAGGGGGGCGTATAACCTTATTCGCATTAAGCACGGGGATGAATGGAAGACGGCGTTTAATACCCCAGAGGGGCATTTTGAGTACCTAGTGATGTCCTTTGGGATCACTAATGCTCCTTCCGTCTTCCAATCATTCATGAATGATATTTTCAGGGATTTTGTGGATAAATTTCTGATTGTTTATTTGGATGATATTTTGATTTTTTCCAATGACTGGGACTCTCATGTGAAACATGTTCGGACTGTGTTCCAGATTTTGAGAGAGAATGCACTGTATGTAAAGGGATCAAAGTGTCTTTTTGGCGTACAGAAGGTCTCATTTCTGGGATTCATTTTGTCTCCGTCTGTTATTGAAATGGACCCGGTCAAGGTTCAAGCCATCTGTGATTGGGTCCAACCTACTTCATTAAAGGCTTTTCAGAGATTTTTGGGTTTTGCCAATTTTTATCATAAATTTATTGGTAATTTCTCCGGTATTGTTAAACCATTGACTGATTTGACCAAAAAGGGTTCCAATGTGGTGAATTGGCCTCCTGAGGCAGTCCCTGCGTTTCAGTAACTTAAGCAGAGATTCACTTCTACTCCTGTTCTACGGCAGCCTGATGTTTCTCTACCGTTTCAGGTGGAGGTTGATGCTTCTGAAATTGGGGCAGGTGCCGTTTTGTCCCAAAGAGATCCAGAGACCTCTAAGAGTAACCCATGTGCCTTTTTCTCTCGAAAATTTTCTCCAACTGAACGTAATTATGACTTTGGTAATCGGGAGTTATTGGCCATGAAGTGGGCCTTTGAAGAGTGGAGACATTGACTGGAAGGAGCCAAACATCAGGTGGTGGTCCTCACAACCTGGTTTATCTCGAATCAGCCAAATGACTTAATCCTAGACAGGCCAGGTGGGCCTTGTTTTTCACACTTTTTAATTTTGTGGTTTCTTTTCTTCCTGGCACTAAGAATGTTAAGGCAGATGCCCTCTCGAGGAGTTTCTTTGCGGATTCTCCTGAGTTATCTGATCCTGCTGTTATTTTGAAAGAGGGTGTAGTGCTTTCCGCCATCTCGCCCAATTTGAGACTGGCTCTGGAAGGGTGTCAGGAGGATAAACCTGAGCGCTGCTCAAATTGTTTGTCCCAGACCAGTGGAAGAAGAGTGTGATGTCTGAGATTCATTGTTCCACGTTGGCTGGTCATCCCGGGATTTTTGGTACCAGAGACTTGGTGAGTCAGTCCTTTTGGTGGCCTACTTTGTCTCGTGACGTCAGGGACTTTGTGCAGTCCTGTGGGACTTGCTCTCGTTCCAAGCCTTGCTCTCGCTCTAGTGGTTTGTTAATGCAATTACCTGTGCCCAAGAGGCCACGGACCCATATCTCTATGGATTTTATTTCCGACCTCCCTGTCTCTCAGAGAATGACCGTTATCTGGGTAATCTGTGATAGGTTTTCCAAGATGATACATCTTGTGCCATTACATAAGTTACCTTCCTCCTCCGAGTTGGTGCCTTTGTTCCTTCATCACGTGGTTCGGTTACATGGCATTCCGGAGGAAAATTGTGTCTGACAGAGGAGTCCAGTTTGTTTCCAGATTTTGGAGGACATTTTGTTCTAAACTTGGTGTTCAATTATCTTTCTCCTCTGCATTTCATCCTCAGACCAATGGACAAACCGAGAGAACAAACCAGACCTTGGAGACTTATTTGAGATGTTTTGTCTCTGCTGATAAAGATGACTGGGTCTCTTTTTTGCCTTTGGCTGAGTATGCTCTTAATAATAGGGCTAGCTCTGCCACCTTGATGTCTCCATTTTTCTGCAATTATGGGTTTCACCCTCGATTTTCTTCGGGACAGGCGGAGGCTTCTGTCTGTCCGGGTGTTGACTCTGTTATGGAGCGAATGCAGCAGATTTGGGACCAGGTAGTGGAGAGGTTGTCTCTCTCTCAAGAGAAGGCCCAGCGGTTTGCCAACCGGCATAGGACTGATGGTCCTCGGTTTAAAGTGGGGGACTTGGTTTGGTTGTCCTCAAGAAATATCCCTATGAGGGTTGCATCTCCAAAGTTTAAGCCTAGGTTCATGGAGATTCTTAATCCGGTTTCCTTCCGTTTGCTTCTTCCAGTGACATTTAAGATCCATAACGTGTTCCACAAGTCCTTATTGAAGAGGTTTGTCGAGCCAGTGGTTCCTATGGCTGCGCCTCCTGACCCTGTTTTGGTTGAGGGCAATCTGGAGTATGTGGTTGAGAAAATATTGGATTCTCGTTTTTCTAGACGGAAACTCCAGTATTTGGTTAAGTGGAGAGGTTATGGTCAGGAGGACAATTCTTGGGTGTTTGCTTCGGACATCCATGCTAGGAGACTGATCCGTGCCTATCACCGAGCTCATCCTGATCGGCCTGGTTGCACAAGTGAGGGTTCGGTGACCCTTCCTCAAGGGGGGGTACTGTTGTGAATGTGCTTGAGATGGTTTCTGAGCAGAGGCTCCCTCTGGTGGTTACAGACAGTACTGAACCTTCCAGCGAGGAATGGCAATCTGGGATCACTGACTGGACTGATATAAGGGAGGTTCCCTCCCATGATGGTTGCCGGTGATCAATTGTTCTTGTCTCAATTGTGGTTCCTGGTTCATTTGAAGTTTGCTGGAGTCTTGCCTGCGTCTGCTGCTTTCAGATAAGATATTTTTGCTTTTCTTTTTTGTGCTTGCTTTTTCCAGTCGTCACTAGTGTTGAGCGATATTGCTCGATATCTAAAAATATCGTATCGAAATTGTATCGCCGATAGCACTAAATATCGTCGATATCCGATTTCGATAGCGGAAGTCCCATGTAAGTCTATGGGAACAAAATATCGAAATTAAAAAAAACCTTTATTTCCTTGTAAACACTAAATATACACACATAGAATACATATATATATATATATACATGTCATTGTGACATATATATATATATACATATATGTATAGTTTATACACTTCTACATAGTAAAATATCCTCTGATTCAATTTCCGGGTAAAGCCGGCTTCTGTGAAAAGACAGAAGCACCCGACATGAAATGACACTTGGTGTACATAGGATTAACCATGTCTTTTCATGTCGTTTGCAATCTGATTTGCACAAACAATTACATCAGTCTATGTGTGCAAAATTTCACACCTGTAGGGGTTAATTAAAGGTGTAAATTCGTTGTAAAAAAAACGGACTTTTTTGCTACGAATTTACACCTTAATTAACCCCTACAGGTGTGAAATTTTGCACACTAAAGGTACTGCCACACTAAACAATCCCGCTAGCGATCACAATAACGACGCATACTAATGCGATCGCTAGCGGGATTGTTTCTATATCGCTAAGTGCGGCCACATTTAGCGATATAGTTAACGACGCTATCGCCGTTAGCGATCTTCTTAACGACTTTAGCGGTACAAAAGTACCGCTAAATCGCTAAGAAAAGGTGCCACACTAGCGATATATACTTACCCAGCGGGAGCGCCGACGATAAAATAGGGTCCGGAACGATTCCAGCGACGAGCGAGATCACAGCAGGAAGCTCGTCGCTGGCAGATGCTGCACTGAACAACATCGCTAACGGGATCGCTAAATAGTGACGTTTTTTAGCGATCCCGTTAGCGATATTGTTCAGTGTGGCATACCCTTTACACTCATGTAATTGTTTGTGCAAATCAGATATCAAAGTACATGAAAAGACATGGTTAACTCTATGTAAACCAAGTGTCATTTCATGTCGGGTTCTGCATTTTCACAAAAGCCGGCAATTGCATTAGCGGCTATTATACTATGTAGAACTGTATGAACTATAAATATAAATATATATATATGTGTCACAAATTCAATGACATGTATATATATATATATATATATATATATATATATGAGGTGTAAAATTGCTGAAAAAAAATGCGTGGGCTCCCGCCCTATTTTCGCAACCAGACAGACAAAGCCAGTGAGTGGGGGCAGATAATAATAGCCCAGAGAGGGACCATTATTTTTGGCCCCCCCGGCTACTAAAATCTGCCCCCAGACACCCCAGAAAAGACAAATCTATAATTAGATTCGCCCTTTCTGGCACTTTGCCCGTCTATTCCCATTGCCCTGTAGCGGTGGCGAATGGGTTAATAAGGGGTTAAAATGACCTTGCAATTGAAAGGTCACTTTAAGCCAGGTTAATAATTGAGAGCTGTCAATCAGACAACTATCAATTATTAATCCTATTGTATGAAAGAAAAATCAAACACACACACTTTAATAAAAAAGAAGTTTAATGAAATAATCACACAGTTTTTGACCATATTTTATTTTCCTGCTAAAACCATTTCCTGTAATAAAAATAAAATAATAAAGCAAAATTATTCTTACCAATCCGATGTACAGTCAGGTCCCACGGTGTAATCCATCAGAAAGGGTTAATGTTTACTGCAGGGACCGCAGCTAATGCTGCAGCCTCACAGTAAACCCCCAAATGAATGAGTTCCTCTCCTGGCTGACAGGAGAGGAAGTGGAAAGCTTAATTGATTGCTTTCCACTTTCACTTCAGGTCAGCCAGGGACACAATCAGTGACGTCAGAGGGAACTGGTTAACAAAAATAGGGGATCCCCTTGAAAAAAAATGGCGTGGGGTCCCCCCTATTTTTGTTAACCAGCCAGATGAAGCAGACCGCTGAGGCCTGGATTTTCAGGCTGTTAAGGAGCCAAGATCCATGGACCTTGCCAGCCTGATAATACCAGGCCACAGCAGTCTGCATATCTTGGCTGATTAACAAAAATAGGGGATCCCCTCGAAAAAAATTGGCGTGGGGTCCCCCCTATTTTTGTTAACCAGCCAGATGAAGCAGACCGCTGAGGCCTGGTTTTTCAGGCTGGTAAGGATCCAATATCCATGGACCTTGCAAGCTTGATAATACCAGGCCACAGCAGTCTGCTTAGCTTGGCTGGTTAACAAAAATAGGGGATCCCCTCGAAAAAAAAAAACGGCGTAGGGGTCCCCCTATTTTTGTTAACCATCCAAGTAAAATGCAGACTGCTGCGGCCTGGTATTAAAAGACTGTCAAGGCCCATGGATTTTGGCCCTCAACAGCCTGATAATACCAGGCTACAGCAGCCCCACATTTGGCGCATCAAAAGATGTGCCAATTGTGGCACTTTACCCGGCTCTTCCCACTTGCCCTGTAGCGGTGGCAAGCGGGGTAATAAGGGGTTAATGTCACCGTTGATTGCACGGTGACAATAAGCCCGGTTAATAATGGAGAGGCGTCAATAAGACACCGATCCATTATTAATCCCAAAGTTATTAAATGCATAAAAAAAAGACAAAGCAAGAAAAAAGTATTTTAATGAAATAAAAGAGACAACACAGTTTTCATTTCTTTTATTGTACTCTCATTCCTGCGACGCCATCGATCTCCTGTAAAAAAATAAAAAAAATAAACCAACAGTATACCACCTGTCCGACGCAGTCCATAGTAATGACAGTCCCACGACGATCCAGCTCTGCTACATCGCAATGACAGGCAGAGCCTGTCATCGCGACGCAGCACAGCTGATTACCTGCTTCCCCGGCGGTGACGTCATCGGACTGACTGCTTTACGGCCGGGATTACCCAGCAGTCACTGCAGTTATCGCGAGAAACTGCATGTGACCGCCGGGGAGAAGAGGATGGCGGCCATGAAGCAGTCCAGGACGTGACCGCCGGAGATCTTCTGCCAGGTAAGTGCCGCTGACTCCTGACAGACCCGACCGACGGACACTGACAGTGACAGACCCGACCGACGGACACAGACAGTGACAGTGACAAATCCGATTACGGTATTCGATATGACGAAAATATCGAAACGAATTATCGAAAGGCCGATAGAGCTAATATCGGCCGATAGCCGATATTTGCATTATCGTATCGCTCAACACTAGTCGTCACTACTCATCTAACTAAAATCTTCAATATCTCACTCCCTTTTGGTATCTTTCCCTCCTTCAAACACTCCATCATTACTCCAATATAAAAAAAAAACTCTCTCGACCCATCCTGCACAAATAACTACAGACCAGTCTCAAATCTCCCTTTCATCTCTAAACCTTTGGAGCACCTGTTGTTCTCCCGCCTTATCAGTTGTCTCTCAATTCACTCTCTCCTAGACCCCTCACAGTCCGTCTTTCGCCCCCTACATGCAACAGAAACTGCACTCATCAAAGTGAGCAATGACCTTTTGAAAGCAAAAAGTAACGATGACCAATCTCTGCTCATTCTTCTTGACCTTTCTGCAGCTTTCGACACTGTTGACCACCATCTCCTACTCTCTATGCTCCAATCAATAGACATTAAGGACACGGCTCTCTACTGGTTCTCTTTCTATCTTTCTGATTGCTCCTTCAGTGTATCCTTCGCTGGCTCCACTTCATCTCCTCTTCCTCTCACTGTTGGGGTCCCTCAGATTCAGTCCTGGGCCCTCTTCTCTCTCTACACGGCCCCAATTGGACAAACCATCTGCAGATCTGGATTTCATACCATTTTTATGCTGATGACCACCACTATGCGCATCATCCCCTGACCTTACCCCCGCTTACCAGTGACTGTCTGCAGTTTCCAACATCATGTCCACTCTCTATCTGAAACTAAACCTTTCGAAAATTGAACTTCTTCTGCTCCGGCCCTCTGCTAACCTCCCTAAATCTGACATCTCCCTCTCCGTGGGTGTCACCACAATAATGCCTAGGTAGCAGGCGTGCTGTCTGGTTGTTATGTGTGACACCAATCTTTTCTTCACCTCCCACATACAATCTCTTGCCTCCCCAAGAACATCTCTAGAATCTACCCCTTTTAATCACCGCAGAAACCACAAAAACCCTCACTGTTGCCCTGATCCGCTACCGCCATGACTACTGTAATTCTCTATTAAATGGCCTACCCCTCACTTGACTTTCCCCTCTCCAGTCCATCCTTAATGCAGCTGTCAGGGTCAGCTATCTGTCTAATTGTTACTCAGACGCCTCCGTTTCGTGCCAGTCATTGCACTGGCTGCCCATATATTACAGGATCCAATTTAAACTGCTTGTTCTCACCCACAAAGCTCTCCACAGTGCGGCACCCCCTGATACTGTTACCACTAGTGTTGAGCGATACGATAATGCAAATATCGGCTATCGGCCGATATTAGCTCTATCGGCCTTTCGATAATTCGTTTCGATATTTTCGTCTTATCGAATACCGGAATCGGAAGTTCCCATAATTCTTTGCGAGGCAATGTGATTTTAGTCAGCCAATGAGGAATCCTAAGAAGTGTGGGCACATCCTGTACTGCTGCGGTCATGTTAACTAATGGCATGGCTGTGATTGGATGCTGAAATGATGTCAGAATGCACTATAAAAGGCGCCGCCGCCATTTTAGAGTTACTGTGCTGTGAATTCAGTAAGGGACAGAACGCTACTTGCTGACTCTGAGGGACAGTTAGAGATTGCGATTTAGTGTACTGTGCTGTAGGCAGGCTAGCACCAACCGCTGTGTAAAGCTTCCTTTTGCCTGCAGTGTTGTTTTAACAGCTCTGCAAGGTGTGTGTGAGTGCATGTTGACGCTGCAGTTTGCTCTGCATGCAACGCTGTCTGTAGGCATCTGCACATGTCACTCACAGACTATTTTTTTTTCCTTCAGTGTAATTCTTGCAGCTCCATGCAATTTAACTATTAGTGTGACGCGCTTCCATCCGTATCCAATACATTGGTTGCAAACACTATAGAAGTAGACAAAGGAGTAGCCTTTCACAGATTGTGAACAGTTGTGTTTCAGTGTTCACTTCAGTCTCTGCGTAATAACCACACTTAGGCCTTATAACTTTTCTGACTTTCTTTATCAATCTACCAAGATGAAGAAGTCAGTGAGTAAGGCACGTGGTCGTGGCCGTGGAGTTTCAGCAGGGAGAGGACGTGGGGATTCTGTGTCTGCTGCCACCCTCAGTGACACAGCATCCACCATTTATACCCGTGAGCGTTCCTTTATGCGCACTTTGGTAGGAGCTCGGCGTGCCCCCCTGCTGCGGGAAGAACAAATTGAAGCCGTTGTTGGTTGGATGGCAGCCAATGCATCGACTTCAATTCCTTCCACCTCCTCTCAGGAACACAACACTGTTGAGCAACCATCTGTCTGTTCACCGCCTGTCAAATTGCCAAGGCAGTCAGAGAGTTCTGTACAGGAGCCAGCTGAGTCTCTGCTTCTGTTCTCAGAATCTGTTGGCTCGCAAACACGGGCACAGGCAAGCAGCATTCTGCAATTTGAAGAAGAGGGAGTATGCAGTGATGCGCAACAGCTGTGTCTCTCTCAATCTGAAGAGGCGGGTGAGCCAGTGCCGATGGACAGCACACCGCAGAACGCATCTTATGATGATGATGAGACTCAGGTGCCAGGTTTTGTGGAGCATGGTGCTGCCCAGACCATCCAACAGCAGCAGGTGTTGGAAGAGGGTAGTGGAGATGATGAAGTCCGAGACCCAACATGGCGTGAGCAACAGGAAGGTGGTGGGAGCAGCTCTGAGGAAGAGATTGTCCCAACGGTACAAAGAGGAGGGAGAGGTAGGCTGCAGACTCGCTTGCCTGTAGCCTCCAGTTTGGCACCTGTTGGGAGCAGTTCTCTTAGAACTGTCAAAATTGGCGCTCCCATGACTTGCACTGCGTGGTCCTTTTTTGACAGACTTGTACATGATATTTGCTATGTTCAATGCAAGCTGTGTAAGCAAAAAGTTAAAAGAGGTAAAAATATCAGGAACCTGAATACCACAAATATGTGGACACATGTACGGACAAAGCACGTAGCTGAGTTCCAAAGACACACTGGAGATGTAGGCCAACCTACAGCAGCACCTACATCTTTAGGTCATGTTCGAGCCTCTACCTCCAGCTCTCACACACCTGTTTCGGCTTCCTCACAGGATCTCCATGGAAGAACCTCGGTCACTGTTGTCCATAGAGAAACTGTTATTCCACCCACTGCAGCAAGTTCACAGTCATCGTCACACTCCCAGAACAAAAAACAGCCATCGGTAACACAGGCATGGGATAAAAGACGGCCATACTCGGCAAACCATCCACGAGCACAGGCTCTGAATGCTGGCCTTGCAAAACTCCTGTCCCTTGAAATGCTGTCATTCAGGCTGGTGGAGACTGACAGTTTCAGGAACTTTATGGCATTGGCAGTCCCACAATATAATGTGCCAAGCCGATTTTATTTCAGCAGGCAAGCTGTCCCTGCTCTGCAAAAACATGTCGAGGGAAACATTAAACATGCGCTACTAAACGCCGTCAGTAGCAGGGTCCACCTGACCACCGATGCGTGGACCAATACCCATGGCCAGGGACGATACCTTTCCCTCACTGCCCATTGGGTCAATGTTGTGGAGCCGGGTACAGATCTTGCCAGTGGCGCTGTACGTGTTCTGCCAACTCCAAGGATTGCAGGAATCCAGTCTGTGCACATTGATTCCTCCTCCTACTCCAGTTCCTCAGAATCATCGCTGCACGAGCCGTCACGGTATACCTCCACATGGACCCGTGAACGCTTACCTGTTGCGACCGATATGAGCACAGCCGTGGCCAAACGTCAACAGGCCGTACTGAAATTAATTCCCATGGGGAATCGAAGCCACACAGCGCAGGAGCTCTGGGATGCCATCAAGCAGGAGAGCGATGTGTGGTTTTTGTCAGCTAATCTCCAGCCAGGCTTGGTAGTGTGTGACAATGGCCGAAATCTGGTGGCAGCTCTGGGCCTTGGCAACCTCACTCACATACCATGTCTGGCACATGTGCTCAACTTGGTCGTGCAGAGTTTTTTGAGGGACTATCCGGATCTTGATGCACTGCTGCACAAGGTCCGCCTAGAGTGCGCTCACTTGCGACGTTCCAGCATGGCCAGATCGCGCATTGCAGCTCTGCAAGTCAGATTTCGCCTTCCTGAACATCGCATCATATGTGACGTACCCACCAGGTGGAATTCCACGTTACATATGTTGGAGCGGTTGTGTGAGAAGCAGCCAGCAGTAATGGAGTATCAGCTGCAACAGGCGCAATCAACTCGCAATTTGCGCCGTTCACACTTCACCACTACTGAGTGGGCCTCTATGAACGACATCTGCGACGTTTTGCGTGCGTTTGATGTCTCAACGCGGATGGCGAGTGCAGATGATGCACTAGTCAGCATGACTGTACCCCTTATCTGCCTGCTTCAGAAATCACTGAAAGCACTAAAGGAAGAGGTTTTGAAAGAGGTGGAGGATGAGGAGTCACAAATTCAATTACCTTCAGGACAGTCAGCGCAACGTGGTTCCTCACAAAGGGCTGGGCAGGGCTCACTTTGTGAGGAGGATGAGGAGAAGGAGGAGGAGTCAATGGAGGAGGAAGAAATCCCTACAGAGGGAGGTACACAACGCTCTACTCAGTATGTAGAGCGAGGGTGGGTGATGCAGAGGAGACAGAGATGACGCCTCTTCCAGAGGACAGCCTTTGTTGGCCAGTTGGGAGTCTGCAGCACATGGTTGATTTCATGCTTCAGTGCCTGAGAAACGACCGCCGCATCGCCCACATTCTCAGCACGTCAGATTATTGGGTGTACACCCTCCTAGACCCTCGCTACCGGGACAACTTACAAACCCTCATCACACCGGTGAACCGGGACCGTAAAATGCAGGAGTACCAAGACACACTGGTGCAATCCATACTGTTGTACATTCCAGCCGAGAGAGGTGCTGCTGCTGCTACTGCTTTACAAAGCAGCTCTGTGCGTCGAGGCAGTGTAGACACCTCTACAACAAGAGGGAGCAGAAGCAGCGCCTCTGCACAGGGCAAGAACTGTATGTTACAAATGTGGCAAAGTTTTGTGACAGCGCCAGCAAGGTCTACACCATCCGAGACGGCTCCAGTCACCAGGAAGAAACGTTTCCGTAAGATGGTGACAGACTACTTGGCTTTCCCTCTAAGTGTACTCCCAGATGCCTCTTCCCCTTTCAAATTTTGGGTCTCTAAGTTGGATACATGGCCATAGCTTAGCCAGTATGCATTGGAGGTGCTGGCTTGCCCTGCTGCCAGTGTATTATCTGAGCGTGTCTTTAGTGCTGCAGGTGGTGTAGTAACAGACCGTCGCATGCGACTATCCTCAGAGAATGTAGACCGGCTTACTTTTCTGAAAATGAACAAGGCATGGATCTCACCTGAATTTGCCTGTCCGTTTTCAGATTAAATAACTGTTTGGCAACGTTTTCCATGTCTCCTGTTATGTTCATCTTTCTACCACCTGAACTGTACTCCCTGGGCTACAACACCGCCATTTGTTGCTCGTAAGTAATTGGCAGGGGTACTGACTCCTGGCCAGCCTAGTTACAGCACGACAGCTGTTTCCTGGCAGTGTGAACGTCAATTATCCTCCAATAAGTTGTGCTGTCGTGTTGCATTCGGGTTAGCCGACTCTATGGTGCCTGCAGTTTAGGTGATTCCTATGTGTGCTGTGGGATATGTAAATAAAGGCGGTTTCCATTGTGACAATAGGATAAGCACCCACTGTAGGACTGTGTGATTCGGTAACTGCGGACGGCTTGCGTCCTGTCAACTTACATTTTCATGGGTGCGTTCTTCTACCCGTCCGGGGTCCAGTACCGTCAAGTGGTTCTCCCCAGTGCCTTTGGCCTAGGTGCCTCCATCTCCGTATCCGAGTTCCAGCAACGTCTGCTGGTCCTTGGTAGTGCTTTGGAGCACAGGTACCTCCTGCTTAGTAACCGTGTCACAGTAACGTCAGCTGGTACTCGGTTGTGACATTGCCTCTTTTCCTTCTGCTACCCATCCGGGGTCCAGTACCGTCAAGTGGTTCTCCCCAGTGCCTTTGGCCTAGGTGCCTCCATCTCCGTATCCGAGTTCCAGCAACGTCTGCTGGTCCTTGGTAGTGCTTTGGAGCACAGGTACCTCCTGCTTAGTAACCGTGTCACAGTAACGTCAGCTGGTACTCGGTTGTGACATTGCCTCTTTTCCTTCTGCTACCCGTCCGGGGTCCAGCACAGTCAGCTGGTCCTCGTTACTTCCATTGTCTCTTGCTCCATCTGATACCC
Source organism: Oophaga sylvatica (assembly GCA_033576555.1). Lineage (NCBI taxonomy): Eukaryota > Metazoa > Chordata > Amphibia > Anura > Dendrobatidae > Oophaga > Oophaga sylvatica. The sequence goes on along the minus strand of JARQOD010000002.1, from coordinate 61,487,899 downwards.
GTCAGGGTTCCAGTAACGTCAGCTGTTTCTCGGAAATTAGACGACATTAAAGACCACCCAGAAGAAGATGACGACAACAAGGACGACGAGCATGAAGCCAACCAGCCTGAACACCATCACAAAGAAAAAATAAAAGATTACCCAGAAGAAGATCACCAACAGGACAAAGAAGGTTAAGACAAACTACAAGATACAGAACAAGAGACAGAAGAACAATAAGCAAAAGATCAAAAAACAGAAGAACGTGAAGTATAAGACCAAAATGAAGAGCAAAATATATGCTTTAAATTCTAAGCAGAAGAAGACTAAGCAGTGTATGGGGGTGAGTCCGTTCCTCCTCGTGGTGCCCCTGAAAAATGCCTGCTGCTGCAGGCTAAACTGAACACGGACAAATACTGTTGTAATTTAAATCTTTTGTGACAACAAGAACGGAAGGATGAACAATTCATACTTTTACAGATTACAAGTACAGGAATCTCTGTCACAAATAAGAATATGATGAAGAAGATGAAGAGGAAGAAGATGAAGAATTTGAATATGAAGAAGATTAATTAGTTTAATAATAACAATATGAGTAATGTAAACAAAAACATGAATAGCAAGAAGTTTAAGAAGAAGATTAAGAAGGTGAAGATGAAGAATAATTTGATGAGAAAGATGATGCTGCTGCTGAAGATTATGAAGGAGAAAGTGTGGCACTGGCAAAAGTTAAAAAGGTGAAGAGCATGGAAGTTGTGAAACATACATATTTGCCAAAATAGAAAAAAGGTTAACAACATTGTCAATTTGTTAGTCAAACCAAACGTATTTCCAAAAAAAAATATATTAATGCTATTCCAATGCATTGGGTTAAACATGTATGCCTTTATTGTCTCCTCAACCTCCTCCAATACATTCTACATTAGTCTTTGTTGTTTTCCTTCATGTAAAATTAACCAACAAGGCAAGAATGTTTTTTTTTAATTTCGATATTTTGTTCCCATAGACTTACATTGGACTTCCGCAATCGGAATCGGATATCGACGATATTTAGTGCTATCGGCGATACAATTTCGATACGATATTTTTAGATATCGAGCAATATCGCTCAACACTAGTTACCACTGTATCTCACAGTATTGTACTTGTGACTAAAACTGAACTGAAAAACTTAAGTAAAGTTGAGTTTTTGAAAAGAAATCAGAAGTCTGTGCTTGACTGTGTGCCTGCATCCAGAACTGGGACTGTGGAGAGGACAGAGTCCACAAAACAAACACTGAGTGTTCTCCAACACACACACATTACAAGACAGACAGGACATTATCTTTTATTTGTGGGGTGCAAGGGCAGGGCCGGTTCCAGGTTTTCGTGGACTCCGGGCAAAAGAGTCTCAATGTGCCCCTTTAATACATACCACAATTCATGATGCACAGATATGGCAGAGAAATATAGGTATAGTACAGTGCCAAAGATTTCACTTCTTACATTACATGACTGATATCTATTGTAAATTCTACAAAAGCTCAGAAACCAGACTGTATAGTCGTCCATACAGTATTATGGGCACCACAGTGCACCATACAGAATAATGACCTCCATATATTGCTTCATACATGGTTATGGGCACCACATAGTGTGCCATACAGAATAATGAGCCCCATATATTACTCCATACAGTATTATGGGCACCACATAGTGTGCCATACAGAATAATGAGCTCCATATATTGCTCCATACAATATAATGAGCCCCATATATTGCTTCATACAGTGTTATGGGCACCACATAGTGTTCCATACAGAATATTGATCCTCATAAGACGCATATATTGCTCCATACAGAATAATGGACCCCATATAATACTCCATACAATATAATGGGCACCACACTTTGCTCCACACATTCTAACCATCCCCATATAATGCTCTAAACAGTAAAATGAGTCACATATATTGCTCCATACAGTATTATGGGCACTATATCATGCTCCATACAGTATAATGAGCCACATATAATGCTCCATACAGTATAATGAGCCAATATAATGCTCTATACAGTAAAATGAGTCACATATATTGCTCCATACAGTATTATGGGCACTATATCATGCTCCATACAGCATAATGAGTCTCATATATCGCTCAATACGGAATAATGGACCTCATATAATGAGCCATAAAGTATAATTAACCACATATTGCTCCATACAGAATAATGAGCCCCAAAAATGCTCCATACAGTATATAATAGGCTCTATATGTTGCTTTATACAGTATAATGAGCCCCATATATTGCTCCATACTCTATAATGGGCCACAAATAATGTCCCATAAAGAATAATGAGCCCCATATTTTGCTCCATACATAATGGGTCCCATATAATGCTCCATACAGTATATGATGGGCCCCATATATTGCTCCATACAGAATGGGCCCCATATAATGCTCTGTACAGAATAGTCCCCATGTAATTCTCCTTATATAATGGGCCCCATATAAAGTTTCATATATAATGGGCCCCATATGATGCTCCATATGTAATGGCACTGTGCCCCCCATAGCACGCCAGTGTCCCTGACGGCGAGTGGGCTGGGTGCCCCAGGTGCTGATGCCGGCCCTGTGCCAAAGCGTGGAAGAACAGCAGCCCCTTACGACGACTACCACCCTGGCCACATCACATCTACAATCTTTGACAAACTGTGTAATGAAGTAGAAGATATATAAGTTTTATATATTTTTTACATTACAACCTGCAGCTATTGCACTGAGTGGCAAATGTTTCCAAATGTGATGGATTTCCTGTCACTGGTCACATGCGACTCACTTGCCATAGACTTCAATGTGACTCACTTGCTATAGACTTCAATGCAAGTTGTATGCAAATGTGAATTGCCAGCAATATTTCTGCAATTTGGCCTTTTTTGCAGCAGCAGCAAAATAGTCGTGCTACAGACATTTGTGTACAAGTTGCACAGACTTTTGGTGCTGTTTTTTCTATTTATTCCATTTGTATTGAAATTAGAGAAGTGACCACTCATCAACTTTCAGTTTTACGTGGAAATGGTAAAATCGAGCGATCTGAGTAACTGCTAATAAGGTATTGTCATTGGGCCTGAACTACCAAGGGCCTGGATTTCCAACACTGCTAGCCTTGTTGGGTTTTCTAGTGAAACTGTGTCAAGATCAGCATAAATTGATGAACTGTCCCTTGCTTTGGTGGTAGAGCCTAGGTTCTCTGACACCTGTGGATGAATGTTAGGCCTACCAAGTTCAGCTGCGGTAGGGATGGGTTAATCTATGGCAGAAGGACAACGCACCATGCCTCAAGGGCTGTATAGTCATGGAACATGACAGTGAGTTTTCCTTACTTTCTTGGTCATTACTGTTCCCAGATCATTAGATCTTAATCTTATTGCTCATCTCTGGGACAAGTTGGAACAAGCTGTCCCAAGAATGTCCTTGACATCTCAATTGCAACAATTCCAAGTTAGTCGATCTGCATAAGTCAATATTTCTGCAGGACAATTTTATCTTGTCAATGCTGACAAATTCCTGCAGATCTGAAACCATGAGGAGGTCCAACACCAGATGGGTGTCTCTAATAAAGTGTCCTCTCAGTCTAGCTTTGTAAGGCTGGGGTCACACTAGCGACAAAATCGGACGACTGCAATGCGATAAAATATCGCATTGCAGTCGGACCTATGTTAATCTATGGAGCAGCTCCCAGTATCAGATTTTTTGTGGTCCGTTTTAAACGTCCGAGTGCAATCGCAGCATGCTGCGATTGTCACCGATTGTGGGTCGACTATCGCCAATGCAAGTCAATGGGAGCGATGAAAAATCTGATTACAAACGGACCGCACGTGTGACTTGCGATTAAATCGCACCGGTGTCCTTTAGAAAAGCCGGCAATTCATCCCCGGCTATACTGTAAAATCACACTGACAGCTTTATTAAAGAATAGAATCAATACATATACACACATAGAATACATATATATATATATATATATATATATGTCATTGTGACATATATATATATACATATTGTGAGACAGTGAAGGAATATGTGTTGAATGGGGTGTACATTTCACCTAGGTACTGTGTTGTATGGTATAAGGGAAATGTGTGGCTTTGTAAACCTAGTGGTAGAGAAAGGTCACTACACCTCACATTCAACACACACTTGCAGCTCAGGCCTGAAATCACTCAGGTCTTAATTAGGAGACCAGAAGTAGGTGTCTGCAAACACAATCAGCGAGCTGGCTTAGCCTGGACACAGGAAGGTGTCCCGGCACAAGAAGCAGTCTCCAAGAGTGGAGCTGGCTTAGCCTGGACACAGGGAGGTGTCCCGGCACAAGAAGCAGTCTCCGGGAGTGGGAGCACGCTCAGTCTGGACACAGGGAGGTGTCCCGGCACAAGAAGCGTCTCCAGGAGTGTGAGCTGTCTCAGTCTGGGTGCAGGAGGTACCCCGGACACAGGAGTAGTCTCAGTGAGAATCCGTGCGAATAGCGGCTGAATAGGAGTGGATCTCTCTCAAGTCTGGACGCTGAAAGGGCCTTCAGACACAAGGAGGAGTATCTGTGAAGCTCCATACTGGTAACATATATCATGTGTGTTGTTTTGGGCACAGACTGGTAGAGTCTGGACCCGGAGAGACAGGGAAATCGATCTATGTGTAATTAGTGGCTAGACAAGCCCAGGTTTTCTGTTTATGATTTATTTTTATCTGTTTGCTGTGGACTTTAATAAAGCTGGTTGCGGCCAGTTTTCATCAGAACTGCTGTCTGAATGAACTGTTTTCGTGCCATTCTGTCTACCCAGACAGCGATCCTAGAGCTATATCCCCTGGAAATGTTACAATTGGCGGAGAATGCTGGGGCAGCGCAGTGGCTGATACAGTTAGTGCTGGAGTGTGCATGCAGCACAGTAGCTTGGAGACAGCAATAAAGGTGAAGTCTGTTGAAATAGCAGCAGAGAGAAAAAAAAAAAAAGTGTGTCAGCAGAAACGTCTGTTTGGAGCAGTCTTAAAGAGACAGGAGCCCTAATAGACTTTGCAAAGAAAAAAAAAAAAAAGTGTCTGCACAGCAGAGCTGAATTTTTCTATGGAAAAGACTGTAGAGTGTGTATGTCTTGAGTGAAGATTGCCGTTGTTAAGACAGAGAAGTCTGACAGCATGGATGACAGCATGGAGGCGCTGTTTGAACAAATGGCGCAAGTTAATGTGCAACATAAGACTGCCGTGGTTGAGACAGATAAGTCCGGCAGTATGGAGGAGCTTGTTAAGAAATACCTGCAGAGCATGCAGCAGGCCCAGCAGAGCTGGCAGCTGCAGCAGGAGTTTAACCGATTGCTGAGGGAGCAGATTGCAGCTCTCAGCACCTCGTACCCGAGTAATGGTGTGAAGGCACCTGCGTTGCTTGCAGTAAAGAAGCGGTTGGAGCCTGACGTCAGCCGTCGTGTCGGCATGGTTGAAGAAGTGATAGTGAACCGCTACACCCGAGCATGTCCTCCTGAGGTACAGCCAGAGGTCGGACAAGGAGACCACCAGGACGCCAATCGTCTGGTCAGCCTGATGGAGAAGGCCTTCGCCACCAAAGACTGTCTCCGTGACCAGCCGTCTGAGAGGTCGTCACTTCAGAGTTCCCGGACGCTGAACTCTCGCGGTAAGAGCGTTCCAGCTGTTGGGGACATGGGGTATGCTGATAAGCGGGTTCAGGCCCGAGGGGACATGTGGGTGGAGAGGTGTGATGGACAGTGTTGGAGATGTCGTGAAATTGCAGCCAACTGTCCAATAGAGGGGGAGCCTATGTATTGTGATGTTGGCAGATCCCTCTCTCCCTGCGCAGAGCCTGTGTGTGTGTCCACCTCAGCCGAAGAGACTGGACCACAGGTGTGCCCGGTGGTTGTAAACGACTGCCCAGCACAGGCCCTCTTAGACTCAGAGAGTCCAGTGACTTCCGTATGTGACAGCCTGATTGATAGGGACTTCATCCCTGATAAGCACCTGAGTGTGGTGTGCATCCATGGAGATACCAAAGTCTACCCAGAGACTGCCGTGGACTTGGTCCCTAAACTCGGGGAGGTTTCATATGAAGTGGGGGTAGTGAAGAGCCTGGTGCACCCGTCATATTGGGTAATGAATTTCCCCGATCTAAGGATCTCTGGGGAAAAATGTTTCTGATGGACAGTGTGATGAAGCTCCTATTGAGGGTGCGCAGTCCCGAGGGGCAGAACACAATGCTAGTGGGACGTTAAACTTATGTGATAATGATAATGATGATGATCATGATGGTGATGATGATACTGATCATGGTCATGATAATGATGTTGATAACAATGATGACTGTGATAGTGATGAAATTCCTTTGCAGGTGATGTGGGGAGACGAGGATGGTGGTTCTCGGGAACCGAGTGTCCCTGACTTGCCTGTGTCCTGTGACAATTTTGGGAGTGAGCAGTGGCGAGACCCCACTCTTAGGACGGCACAGGAAAATATGATTGTTCTAAATGAGGTTTCCCAGGAGCCTGGCTCTGAGGAGAGGTTTCCTCATGCTGCCATGGACAATAGCCTATTGTATAGGGACACTGAGGTCCAGGGAGAGGTCGTGAGTCAGCTCCTAGTACCTGAACTATATAGAGTATAGTGCTGGGGTTGTCACATAGTCACATACTTGAGGGACCAGATGGTGCAGTTAATGTTGTGGATGACATGTTAACTAAGGTTCCAGATCAGGATGTGAATGAGAATGAATTGTATACCCCTGAAAGTGAGAATGAGAATGAGAAAGTAGATGTGCTAAAGAAAGTTCAAGGGGAATTAGAGAAAGGTGAAAAACCCCCTTTACCTCCTGTGATAGTTGGTGACACATGGTCAGTGCACCAGGGACAGGAGGTACGTGAGTTTCTGAGGAAGAGTCAGCAGAAGTGTTCTGATGTGCCGGGTCGTACTTCTCTGGCCAGGCACTATATCGAAGCTGAGCCCGGCCCTAAGGTCAAGATGAAACCGTGCAGGATACCCGAGGCCCGCAGAGAGTATAGGCCTGGGAGGGTACAGGGTAGTGCGGATGCTTCAGATGAAGAGAAAGCTGATGTGGGCTATGTCTCGGGTGACGATACAGATGACAGTGGTGAAGATGAGGCTGATGAGGGCCATGACTGGTCCAGAGTTCACTGTCTCTGTTGGATTGTTGACCAGCCCTCCGGTCTGGATGACCAGCCCTCCGGTCTGGAGAAGAGGGAGGGGATATGTGAGACAGTGAAGGAATATGTGTTGAATGGGGTGTACATTTCACCTAGGTACTGTGTTGTATGGTATAAGGGAAATGTGTGGCTTTGTAAACCTAGTGGTAGAGAAAGGTCACTACACCTCACATTCAACACACACTTGCAGCTCAGGCCTGAAATCACTCAGGTCTTAATTAGGAGACCAGAAGTAGGTGTCTGCAAACACAATCAGCGAGCTGGCTTAGCCTGGACACAGGAAGGTGTCCCGGCACAAGAAGCAGTCTCCAAGAGTGGAGCTGGCTTAGCCTGGACACAGGGAGGTGTCCCGGCACAAGAAGCAGTCTCCGGGAGTGGGAGCACGCTCAGTCTGGACACAGGGAGGTGTCCCGGCACAAGAAGCGTCTCCAGGAGTGTGAGCTGTCTCAGTCTGGGTGCAGGAGGTACCCCGGACACAGGAGTAGTCTCAGTGAGAATCCGTGCGAATAGCGGCTGAATAGGAGTGGATCTCTCTCAAGTCTGGACGCTGAAGGGGCCTTCAGACACAAGGAGGAGTATCTGTGAAGCTCCATACTGGTAACATATATCATGTGTGTTGTTTTGGGCACAGACTGGTAGAGTCTGGACCCGGAGAGACAGGGAAATCGATCTATGTGTAATTAGTGGCTAGACAAGCCCAGGTTTTCTGTTTATGATTTATTTTTATCTGTTTGCTGTGGACTTTAATAAAGCTGGTTGCGGCCAGTTTTCATCAGAACTGCTGTCTGAATGAACTGTTTTCGTGCCATTCTGTCTACCCAGACAGCGATCCTAGAGCTATATCCCCTGGAAATGTTACAATATATTTATAGTTCCTAGACTTCTACATACTGTAATAGCCGCTAATTCAATTGCCGGCTTTTGTGAAATCACAGAAGCCGACATGAAATGATACATTGTTTAGACACAGTTAACCATGTAATTTCCTGTGTTTTGATATATGGTTTGAACTTACAATTACATAAGTGTAAGTGTACAAAATTTCAGACATGTAGGGGTTAATTAAAGGTGTAAATTCGTTGTAAAAAAAATGCGGGGGTTCCCGCTGTATTTTCTCCACCAGACAGACAAAGCAAGCGAGTGGGGGCAGATAATAATAGCCTAGGGAGGGTACATTTTTTTTGTGCCCCCCCTGGCTACTGACATCTGCCCCCAGACACCCCAGAAAGGGCAAATCTAATTAGAGATTTGACACATTTTTTTTACAACGAATTTACACCTTTAATTAACCCCTACATGTCTGAAATTTTGTACACATACACGTATGTAATTGTAAGTTCAAACCATATATCAAAATACAGGAAATTACATGGTTAACTGTGTGTAAACAATGTATCATTTCATGTCGGCTTCTGTGATTTCACAAAAGCCGGCAATTGAATTAGCGGCTATTACAGTATGTAGAAGTCTAGGAACTATAAAATATATATATATACACATGTCACAATGACATGTGTATATATATATATATATATATGTGTTCTATGTGTATATATCTATTCTTTCTATTGTGATTTAAATACTATTCTTTTGGATCCATTATATGTCATTTTTGCAAGCCTGCGAGAAATTCTCGCAATTCGGATGTAAATCGGATGTGACAACTACGGTCAGATGCGACTAAATCGCATCAACTACAAAAAATCGGATGCTAGTCGCATCAATGTTCATGAAATTTTAATCCGATTATCGACCGACTAAAACGGTCAGATTTTGTACTCGGTGTGTGTGACTCCAGCCTTAAAGGCGTTGTCCGGTCTAAAACGACAAGTCTGCATACCCTATATAACTGCAGACTTGTAAATCTTCACAGCGCGCAATACACTTGCATTGAGAGCGCCAAAAACACTTTAGTCGGATTCTGGCCTATTGCATACTTGCGGTGACGTGACGCCGTTACCGGCGTTGATGCCAGAGAATCTTCACAGTGCATACTGACTGCAGAGTTGTCGTTTTACACTGGACAACCTCTTTAAGAAAAATGAGTGGTAATCAGGGGCGGAACTATCGTGGAAGCAGGGGAAGCAGCTGCCACAGGGCTCGGGCTAGAAGGGGGCCCGTCCCTGCTGCAGCTGCTTCACCTACCACCACGGTAGTTCCACAAGCTGCCATGGGCGTACCCACCGTGAAATAACTGGCCCCGCCGACAATGAACTGACAGTTCATTGCCGGCGGGCGGCGGGCCCTTTAATCGCGGCCGCCTTCCATATGCAGCACAGGCGACATGATCGTCATCACGCCGCCTGCGCGCCCTGATGACGTCACGCCGCCTGTGCCAGAAGAAGACGGAGACGAGCGCGCTTCTTCAGAGCAGCGAGGGAGATAGGTGAGTACTGGCATTTTTTTTTTTTTTACGCCGGGCCATGCCTATGGGGGATTATGCTGGCTATGGGGGGGATTATGCTGCCTGTTGGGGGATTATGCTGGCTTTTTGGGGATTATGCTGGCTATGGGGGGATTATGCTGGCTATGGGGGGATTATGCAGCCTATTGGGGGATTATGCTGGCTATTGGGGGATTATGCTGGCTATTGGGGGATTATGCTGGCTATGGGGGGATTATGCTGGCTATGGGGATTATGCTGGCTATGGGGGGATTATGCTGGCTATTGGGGGATTATGCTGGCTATTGGGGATTATGCTGGCTATGGGGGGTTATGCTGGCTATGGGGATTATGCTGGCTATTGGGGGATTATGCTGGCTATTGGGGGATTATGCTGGCTATTGGGGACTATGCTGCTTATGGGGGATTATGCTGGCTATTAGGGACTATGCTGGCTATGGGGGGATTATGCTGGCTATGGGGGGATTATGCTGGCAATGGGGGGATTATGCTGCCTATTGGGGGATTATGCTGGCTATTGGGGGATTATGCTGGCTATGGGGGGATTATGATGGCTATAGGGATTATGCTGGCTATGGGGGGATTATGCTGGCTATGGGGATTATGCTGGCTATTGGGGGATTATGCTGGCTATTGGGGGATTATGCTGGCTATGGGGGATTATGCTGGCTATTGGGGGATTATGCTGGCTATTGGGGGATTATGCTGGCTATTGGGGACTATGCTGCTTATGGGGGATTATGCTGCCTACTGGGGACTACTATGCTGCCTATTGGGGACTATGCTGCCTATGGGGGATTATGCTGCCTATTGAGGACATATGCTGCGTATTGGGGACCTATGCTACCTATTGGGACATTTACCTGCCTATTGGGGACCTATGCTGCTCATTGGGACCTATGCTGTCTATTGGGGACCTATGCTGTCTATTGGGGACCTATGCTGCCTATTGAGGACATATGCTGCCTATTGGGGACATATGCTGCCTATTGAGGACATATGCTGCCTATTGGGGACCAATGCTGCCTATTGGGGACATTTACCTGCCTATTAGGGACTCTCGCACCACACCAGTCTGAGCCTGAGCTAAAAGCGGAGTTGCAACACTATGTGCACTGATGAGGATGAAATTATATGGATTGGCAAGGCTGCAGTGATGGGCAGTGCAGGCTGTATGTCTCTGTGTGGGCAGTTTTATTGCTGGTATATTGTTTTTGTAGCGCTGTATATATATTGGTATTTTACTAATAGCAATTTGGAATCCCTAGGAAATAATGATATCAAGAAAGAGAAAAATTGCTTCACTTGTGACAAATATGGAACCGAACATTGACCATCTCATTAGCCAAAAGCAGGCCCATAGTTCCCACTGAAATACCAGTAAGTTGGTGATTTTTAACTTTACTTGTTCTGTATTTTAAGTATTGTATTTGTTCCTGTTTTGTTTTTTTTTTACTTCAAAATAAGTGTAGTATATGGTGTATACAGGGTCATACACATCGTGTGCGGTATATAGAGTGTAGTATATGGTGTATACAGGTCATACACATCGTGTGCAGTATATAGAGTGTAGTATATGGTGTATACAGGGTCATACACATCGTGTGCGGTATATAGAGTGTATATACACTGCTGTATTATACTTTTCATATACAGGTTATAATGCCTCTTATTCTTTGTATAGAGGTTAGTGTGCCATGTATAATATATGGTATATACAGCGTAGTGTCGCATACACTGCTGTATTATACAATATACAACAGTTCTAATGCTCCATACCTAATATGCAGTATAATGTACAGTGTATATGATGTAACCTGTATAAAATGTGACATTGGCTTGCCCCCCATAGTTTTGATCCTGGGTACGCCCATGCAAGCTGCCAGTGGTGTGAGTCTGATATGGGGCCTGCCACCACCTCCGGAGCCGCTATGAGAGGAGGTGGGACGAGCCCCGAGCAGTCCGGCACTTCCGTGTCATGTGACGTGGGGGCGTGCGCGCGCTCTCACGTCACATGCAAGGCTGGCGTGGTGGACGTCGGAGCGTGGAGGACGGAGCGGCGCGCGGAGCTGAAGAGCTGGAGGACACAGTCACCTGAGGATTGGCAGATTGGTAAGTATGCTTGCTGAGTCTGACTCTCTTTTGCAGGGACGCGGCAGCCGCAGCTTCCCGTCCCGGCACTTGAGGAGAGGGGGGGAGCGGAGGGGGGAGATGTGAGTGTATCAGGGGCCCCAGGACACAGCGGGCCACATCAGAGGCCCCAGGAAGCAGCAGGCCCCATTAGGGGGCCATTCCAAAGGAAACAGCAGGCCCATTAGGGGCCTAGTTCCAAAGGAAGCAGCAGGCCCCATTAGGGGCTTAGGTCCAAAGAAAACTGCAGGCCCCATTAGGGGCCTAGGGCCCCAGGAAACTGCAGGCCCCATTAGGGACCTAGGGCCCCAGGAAACTGCTGAATAAGGTAATTATGTTGCATTATTCTTGTGAAGAAGAAATTTATAATCTAGCCCATAAATTGCTTTCAAAATGGATGATTTATCAGTAGAACAAAATTACGGTATACAGAACAATCTTAGATTATTCTGTATACCGGACTGTTGTTGTACTGAATAAATCATCTGTTTTGAAAGCAATTTGCAGGCTGAATTACAAGTTTCTTCACATATTTACTCTGGAGAAAGCCTACCTTCGTCACTACCTCAGTTGCTTCCTGGGAGTTGGTTCTTTTCTGTTATTTCACTATCATTAGTCCAAAAACCTCTAATTTTGGATAATAAAGGTATCTTTCTTAACACAACTTGGGTAGACCGGGATTGGCAACGCGCGCGGGGGGGGGGGGGGCCCATTGTGAAGTTTGCTGTGGGGCCCTGCCATTCCTAGTTACGCCCCTGGTGGTAATGTATATGTGTAGCCCAGCTGCGCTTGGTGCCACATGTACCCTGGAGGATGCACGGAAAGGTAAATCCATGATAATCTATAAGCACACAACACTTCACATTTTTCCTGGTTCCACCAGAGGGAGCCCTTGAGACAGTAGTGAGATGAAGGCAGTCTAGCTGCGAGTTAGGGAGTTGTTGGTTGTACCTCAGACAGAGCAGTTCTCCTCAGAGCATCGGAGTGAGAGGATTCCTGTCAGAGCGTGTTAGAACGCAGTTACCTCAGACGAGCTGTGAGGGAGAGATAAGATCTCCTCAGAACACCGGGGAGAGACTCCTGTCAGATTAGCCTGAGGGCTGAGGAAGTTTGAGCAAGAAGCTGACATCTACTGCTGCCTGTGCTTATGTTAAGTGTGCGAGTAGGACGACAGGCAAGTGGAAAAAGGAAAAGAGAGAGTGACAGAGGTCAACCAGCATTGATAGCTAACCTCCACTCTGCACCACCGGACACCGGGTCCGAACTTGCTAGTATCTTCACAGCTAGTGGGAAAAACCGGAGACCCTGGACTTCAAGTCGCAGGGGCCCAGCAGTGCTGATACGTAACCGAGGTTAGGAAGACGGGGGTCTGGCAGGTACCACCATAGAGACACTGTTCTGTCCACAAAAAGACCTCATCACAAGATCAGCCGGGCGTAGCAAAGAGAAGGAGTTAAACTCTGTTTTATGCAAGTTAGAAACTCACACACATAAGGACGTAAGGAGGCCTTATACCTACTCAGTGGATTGCTGGACGTGCATCCTCCACCCTGACGGCCTCCCGGGACGTGCCTGTAACTTCATCACCAGTAAAGGTACAGAAAGAGACTGTCTTGTGTGTGTCTGCATTATTGCTCCTTCACCCCTACACCGCCATATACCTCGAGGGATCAGTCTTACCTGTGGAAGACTTAACACCTTGCTGCCCAGTAACAAACCCTCAGAGGATTCACCCTGCAGCGCTGGTCATACTGATCAGAAACCACAGGTGGCGTCACGAACATTTCTACAATCCCCTGTAAATATCCCCCTTTAGTGAGCGCCCAGGGCAACGGACCGAGCTGCGCTACCCGTGACATCCCCCCATTGAAGTGAACGGGCTCGGTGCCGAGTACCCCAAAGCCCTGGTACGTGCGGCTCATTTTTGGCGTCACGAACAGGATAAGAAGCTCGCTATATGTGAGTCCTGTGTGCCTGAATTGGACTGTTTTTGTGCTATAGACTGTGTTGCTGTTTTTGAGATTTTTGGCGCCAATTGTCCGCCATTGCCCGCCAAAGTACAGCGCTACAGCGCAAGGAGAAGGGGCGTACCTGCAGAAAGCGCGCGGAGTCCCGGACACGCCCCCAACGCTGACGCGGCGGCAGGTCCTTCCATCGCTGTGCCTGGCAGAGCTGCAGCCTTCAGGAGAAGGTAGGCCACGCTTAACTAGGGGGGCGCAGACATGTCGCAGCCGCAAGCTGACAGCGCGGCCCAGGGCGACGCTCCGGTGACTTACCCGCCGGCGCTGCCGCGCAGGATGAAAACGCTGGCCCCTCACCCGGTCCTGTGGCCCCGATAGTACCGCTGACGCTCCCATACCTGCCTGGAGCAAAGTGGCTCCCTCAGTATAGCGGTAAGCCAGACACCCTGTCAGGGTTTAAACGCAAAATATGCAGCATAATGGACATGTACCCTATGACAGAGAAACAAAGAGCTGCAGTGGTAGTAGGACAATTGACTGGTGCTGCAGAGAGGGAAGTAGAGACTTGGACAGCTGCAGACCAGGAATCAGTGCTTTCAATTTTCTTAAAGCTACAGACCGCACTGAAACAGATCTCCGGATGAGGTTTTACCAATGCTCCCAGAGACCAGATGACAGTATTAGGGACTACGACTGCCGACTACAGGGGGCCCTGCGAGCTCTCAAACAGGTTAACCCTATAAGTGCCATTAATGAAAGCAAAATGTTGAAGGAACAATTTGTACGGGGACTGAGGTCCCAAGCTGAAAGCAGGACTGTGCACTGGTGGTCCTTGGATCATCCTGACGCTACCTTTGATGCCCTAAAAGATATGGCTATAAAAGGACTGCGACCCCTGGAGAAGCCCGAGGTGTCGACCCAGTGTCACCCGGGTGAAGCCACTCTAAAGCCGGCAGCATCCACCTTTTCCCCGCTGGTGGCGGAAGCCAAAATGCAGGTGGCGCCCCCTACTGAGTTGGACTGTCTGCGCTCAGAAGTGCGCCAGCTGACTAAAAACCTGGCCGCTGTAATGAGTGCCCTGCAACTGCGGAAGGAAGAAGGAGGAAAGATCCTGCTAGCTGACTGTCCAGAGGATGTCCCTTGGATGAACCGGAGGAGAAGGAGGACGTCGCCCCACCGGAAAAGGACAACGCCACCCCCAGGAGCGACCCCTTATCAGCACCATCCTCGCCGAGAGATCATCTGCTACCGTTGCAACAGAGAAGGTCATCTAGCCCGACAGTGTCCTTTAAACGAGCAGATCCTGGGTCCGAGGGCCAACACCCAGGAATAGACTCTTCAGGCCCCTCAGACTGGAACCGCAGGTTTGTGGGAGGAAGACCCTACCTGTCCATCATCCTGGACGGGATCGCAATCCCTGCCCTGCTGGACACTGGATCTCAGGTGACCATCATACCTGATGTCCTGTATAATAAGTTTTGGTCCATGGACAGTCTCCAGCCCCCGAGCCCTGACTTTGCTGTGTATGCCTCTAATGGTCTCCCTGTTGATATACTAGGAGCCAAAAACGTGGACGTAAAGGTGGGCAGAGTGGAGCTGAAGGACCAGGGACTCTTAGTAGTAAAAACTGTAAATGAGGAAAATGGCTTAAATGTGGTTTTAGATACAAACATTATTAGTAACTGTCTGGGAGAAGTTGTGTTTTTGCTCCAACAGCTCGACGAAGTTGCCAGGCCAAAGCAAAAGGGAGTGATCCAGAGGGAGATCCGGGCCCTGATGTGCCAGCAGCAAGCGAAGCTGACAGATGGTGAAATTGGTAATGTACGGGTGACAGACCCGAACCCCATTGTGATACCCCCAATGAGTGAAATGCTTATATGGTGTAGAGCAGCAATAGGTCTGAGAGGACAGAACTACCAAGCAGTAGTAGAGCCCCATTGTTCAGAGCACAGACCTACACTCTTGACTGCTAGAGGGGTAGTAGAAATACGAAATGGGAGGGTACCAGTACGTCTTCTCAACTGGGGAGAAGATGAAGTAAATTTACCACGTTATGCCACTGTTGCTAAATTACATACCGTAGATAACAACTCTATTCTCACTACGGAGTCCTTAGCCTCCCACCAACCAGTGGAGTATAATGACCCAGCAACCCAGGTGGAGGATTGGTGTCAGCAGCTCCATGTCGGGACAGACACCACTCCCGCCCACCAGAAACAGGGAGTACTACGGGTGGTACAGGAGTACGCACAGGTATTTAGCAAACACCCACTTGACTTTGGGACCATTAAGGGAGTACAACATCACATCCCTACAGGCAGCCATCCTCCCATCAAAGAGCGGTACAGGCCTATACCTCCAGCACACTACCAGAAAGCTAAGGAAATGTTGCGTGACATGAAGGAAGCAGGGGTGATAAGGGATAGTTGTAGTCCCTGGGCAGCACCTCTAGTCCTAGTTAAGAAAAAGGATGGAAGCATGAGAATGTGTGTAGATTACAGACAAGTAAATCGCATAACACATAAAGATGCATACCCTTTACCACGCATTGAGGAATCCTTAGCTGCCTTAAAAACTGCTAACTACTTTTCCACCCTTGACCTCACTAGTGGGTACTGGCAAGTAGCTGTGGATGAGGAGGATCGGGAGAAGACGACTTTCACCACCCCGATGGGACTCTGTGAGTTTGACAGAATGCCGTTTGGACTCAGCAGTGCCCCGGGAATGTTCCAGAGAGTGATGGAGAGTTGCCTGGGACATCTCAACTTTGAAACCGTGTTGCTGTACCTGGACGACGTAATTGTGTACTCCAAGACGTATGAGGATCATCTGAAGCACCTGGCAGAGGTATTCGAGTCACTGTCCAAGTATGGGATGAAACTGAAGCCTTCAAAGTGCCATCTGCTCAAACAAAAGGTACAGTACTTGGGACATATTGTCAACTCAGAAGGAGTAGCGCCAGACCCCGAGAAGGTCACTGCCATCCAGAAATGGCCGGAGCCGAAGAATCTCAAGGAGGTGCGCCAGTTCCTGGGACTGACTGGTTACTACCGGAGGTTTGTAAAGGACTACACCAAGAAAGCAGCGCCTCTGCAGGACCTTCTGGTAGGACAGCCCCTCAAGAGCAGAAATCCTCCATTCCACTGGGGTAAAGAACAAGCTGAGGCATTTAAGGAGATGAAAGAGATCCTGACAGGCAATGAGATCTTAGCCTATCCTGACTACAGCCAGCCGTTCCTGCTGTATATTGATGCCAGCAATGAAGGATTGGGAGCTGTCCTCAGTCAGAAGCAAAATGGCCTGGAGAAAGTCATCGCATATGCAAGCAGGAAGCTCCGGCCGACCGAGAGAAACCCAGAGAACTATAGCAGCTTCAAGTTGGAGTTCCTGGCGCTGGTCTGGGCCATTACAGAAAGATTCAAGCATTACCTAGCCTCCAGCAAGTTCACTGCTTACACTGATAATAACCCCTTGACACATCTTGAAACAGCCAAGCCGGGAGCCATGGAGCAACGTTGGATGGCTCGGCTGTCGAACTATCAATTTACCATCAAGTACAGGGCGGGCTGTAAGAACGCCAACGCTGACGCCTTGTCCAGAATGCCGCATGAGTCCGACACGGAAGAGGAATTGGATGATCTAGAAGAGATTGAGCTACCTGCTCAACTGTTAAACTGTAAAGCGCTGCGGAATATGTTGGCGCTATATAAATAAAGATTATTATTATTATTACCTGCATTCCACAGAAATGGGATGATCCACGAGCAACGAGCCTACAGGAAGCAGCGTGGTAAGACGTTAAACCCTTTACCTCACCACAGCTGGAAGGAGACCCAGAACAGTGACCCGGTTGTCAGCCGCATCAAGGAGCTGATAACTCAGGAAGGTTCCTCCTTGGAAAAGGATGCGTCTCAACAAGCAAAGCAGCTGTGGAACGAGAGAAGCCGGCTGTTTATCTACCGAGAGAAACTGTGCCGAAGGTACGTCAACCCCAGAACCCATGAGATGCTATGGCAGATAGTAGTCCCAAGAACAGACATCCAGATGGTGTTGGAAGCTTACCACGATCGAGCGGGGCACTTTGGCTGGAAGAAGCTGGAAACCCTGCTGAAGTGTTGTTTCTACTGGGTGGGAATGCGCAGTTCCATCGAGAAATGGTGCAAGAACTGTGCGTCCTGTAGCCTCCGAAGAAAAGACTACAGCAGCCAGAAAGCACCCCTGCAACCCATCAAGATGACTCGTCCCTTGGAGATCGTGGCATTGGACCATGTCAAGTTGTCACCCAGCAGGTCAGGATACTCATATGCCCTGACGATGGTGGATCACTACTCCAGGTTCCTGGTGGTCGCCCCTGTCAAAGATCTGACAGCTGAAACAGCAGCAAAGACGTTTCAGGCGTATTTCTGCAGACCCCATGGATATCCAGAGCAAGTGTTAACTGATCAGGGTCCCGCCTTTGAAGCCAAATTGTTTAAAGAATTCTGTCACTTGTACGGGTGTAAGATAAGAACCACACCGTACCACCCCAAACAAATGGTCTTTGTGAGAAGATTGGGACACGAATCGACAGGAACAGTACAGGAGAGTACAAGCCTGCGTGGAAGATAGTCTCAATAAAGTAAGGGACAAGCAAGAGGAGAACTACAACAAAAGTGCGCCAGCTAAGCCTTTTATGCCTGGAGAAATTGTGCTAAAAAGAAAAAGAAGAATGCACAAATTGGATGATCAGTGGGAACAAGAGCCATATGTCGTGCAAAATTCCAAATTTGACAACAGGAAAACCTGTACCATTAGCAAAGATGGAGGAAAGACGACCACCCAGGGCTGCCACTAGGAATTTCGGGGCCCCATACTGGCAAAATTTATGGGGCCCCCCTTGAGACTCCGCCCAGGCTCCACCCCCAGTTCCGCATCCACCCTAGCTCCTCCTCCACCACGCAAACCTTCCAAAATCCCTCCGCCCTTTCATGGAAAAACTTCACTTCTGCACCATGCCCTCACCAATGACACATTCAGGCTATGTGCACACTTTCAGGATTATTTGCGTTTTTTTTCGCGGGAAAAAAACGCGTAAAAAACGCATGAATTAAGCATCCTATCATTTAGAATGAAGTCCGCAATTTTTGTGCACATGGTGCATTTTTTTCCGCGAAAAAAACGCATCTCGGAAAAAGAGCCAACATGTTCATTAATTTTGCGGAATTCTAGCATTTTTCCCGCTATATTATTGACCTAGAAAGTTTACCGCAGAAAAAGTCCGTTTTTGCTCAGGAAAATTCTGCAAACATTCCTGAACGTGTGCACTTAGCCTAACACCAATCACTCGATGAATATGCAGCATTTTGCTTGTTTAGTATAATACACCCCATAGTCCTCCATATATTATTATGTGCACCACAGTCCTCCATATTGTAAAGTGCACACCACATAGTCCTCCATATAATATAATGTATCCATAATCCTCCATATAGTATAATACACTCCTAATAGCCCTCAATATATTAAAATACACTCAGTCATCATATAGTATAATACACTCCTCATAGTGCTCCATATAGTATAATGCACCGCCATAGTCATCCATGTAGTACAATTCACTTCCCATAGTATAATGCACCCCATAGTTCTTCATATGGTATAATGTATTCCCCATAGTCCTCGATACAGTATAATGCAGCCCACATATAGTATAATGCAGTCACCCTATAGAGCATAATGCAGCCACCCCACAGAGCATAATGCAGCCACCCCACAGAGTATAATGCAACCACCCCACAGAGTATAATCTAAACCCCCATAGAATATAATTGAGCCCCCTTATATAGTATAATGTAGCCCCTCCATAAAATACAATGTAGCCTTACTCATATAGTATAATGCAGCCCCCATAGAATATAATGTAGCCCCCTCATAAAGTATAATGAAGCCCCCATACAATATAATCTAGCCCCTCATAGAATACAATGTAGCCACCTCATAGAGTATGATGCAATCACCCCTCATAGAATATAATAAATATAATACAGCCCCCCATAGAATATAATGTATCCCCGAATAGAATATCATACAGCCTGCCTCCCCAAAGGAATATAACGTAGCCCCCCATAGTATATAACACAGCCACAAAGTATATAACACAGCCACATATATTATATAACAGCCACCCTATAAAATATAATATATCCCCCATAGTATATAACACAGCCCACATAGTGTACAGCGTGGCCCACATAGTATACAGCAGGGCCAACATAGTGTACAGCAGGGCCCACATAGTGTACAGCAGGGCCCACATAGTGTACAGCAGGGCCCACATAGTGTACAGCAGGGCCCACATAGTATATAGCAGGGCCCACATAGTATATAGCAGGGCCCACATTGTATATAGCAGGGCCCACATTGTATACAGCAGGGCCCACATAGTATACAGCAGGGCCCACATAGTATATAGCAGGGCCCCCATTGTATATAGCAGGGCCCCCATAGTGTATAGCAGGGCCCACATTTTACAGCAGGGCCCACATTGTATATAGCAGGGCCCACATAGTATATAGCAAGGCCCCCATTTTACAGCAGGGCCCCTATAGTAGACAGCAGGGCCCCCATAGTATACAGCAGGGCCCCAATTGTATATTGCAGGGCCCACATTGGATATAGCAGGGCCCCCATAGTATACAGCAGGGCCCCCAATTTTACAGCAGGGCCCACATTGTATACAGCAGGGCCCACATAGAATATAGCAGGGCACATATAGTATATAGCAGGGCCCACATTGTATACAGCAGGGCCCACATAGTATATAGCAGGGCCCACAGTATATAGCAGGGCCCAAATTGTATATAGCAGGGCCCCCATAGTATACAGCAGTGCCCACATAGTATATAGCAGAGCCCACATAGTATATAGCAGGGCCCACATAGTATATAGCAGGGCCCACATAGTATATAGCAGGGCCCACATTGTATATAGCAGGGCCCCCATAGTATACAGCAGGGCCCACATAGTATATAGCAGGGCCCACATTGTATATAGCAGGGCCCACATTGTATACAGCAGGGCCCACATAGTATATAGCAGGGCCCACATAGTATACAGCAGGGCCCACATAGTATACAGCAGGGCCCACATAGTATATAGCAGGGCCCCCATTGTATATAGCAGGGCCCCCATAGTGTATAGCAGGGCCCACATTTTACAGCAGGGCCCCCATAGTATATAGCAGGGCCCACATTGTATATAGCAGGGCCCACATAGTATATAGCAGGGCCCCCATTTTACAGCAGGGCCACATTGTATATAGCAGGCCCCACAAAGTATATAGCAAGGCCCCCCATTTTACAGCAGGGCCCCTATAGTAGACAGCAGGGCCCCCATAGCATACAGCAGGGCCCCATTGTATATTGCAGGGCCCACATTGGATATAGCAGGGCCCCCATAGTATACAGCAGGGCCCACATTTTACAGCCCTCATCTCCCCTCCCCCCAGGAATGGCCCCACAGCAGGACAGATTTATAAAAAAAAAAACCACTCCTCACCTCATCCTCGTGCCAGCGCTGCTTCCAGCTCCTGTCTCCTGCTCTGCCCGGCACACAGTGAGCGCGCTGTGTCAGAGGCAGAGCAGGGAATGATGGGAGGGGAGCGTCAGCTGACGCTCTCTCCTCCATCATCGCTTTGAACTGTACTGGCAGACGCCGGTATAGTTCAATGCAGCGGCGGGGGGAGTCGGCGCTGGGGGCAGGCGGGCCCCCCTGCCACATAGGGGCCCCCATAGCGGCTGTGTGATGTGCCGCTAGCTGGGGGCCCCTTGAGGTGCAGGGGGAGCCTCAAAATGTTGGGGGCCCCGGGCCCGAGCGCGGACCTGCATGCTCGGGCGGCGGGCCCCCCTAATGACCGGGCCCCATACAGCAGTAAGGGTTCTCATGCCCTGATGGCGGCCCTGCGACCACCACGGTATCCAGAGACCACCTAAAACTGTGTCCAGACATGTTAAAACTTCATGAGGAAGAACTTGTTGTGGAAAAAGAGAAACCAGGTGAAGTCATACACACGGACTTAGGAGATTTTCCTGCAGATTGGCCTTGTATCGGGGATGCTGTGATTATTCCAGTACTTCAATTTTACCAACCACAAGAAGCGCTTCAAGTCCAGTTGAGCCAGTTGGCGCAGCAGAAGAAATAGTTCAAGAGGAACCTGCTCCTGTAGCACCTCAGAAGTAGAGTCTCAAGAAATGGAACCTCAAGACGTGGAACTACCAGAAGAATCCCCTGGCGAAACAGAACCGCATCGCCCAGCCACAAGTATGCTTGCCAGATCCCTAGAGAGGTTAAGGCAGTATTACAGTTTGCCAGCACGCAGGACAGATAGGCCAGAGGCTACTATACCTGACACCACACCACGTAGGTCAGTACGCACAACAAAAGGAAGGTTACCTGTTAGGTACCAAGAGTAGTCCTAGCAAATTAATCCAGTAGGACCCAGACAGGGTTTACTGAACTGTACAAAGTTATGAAGAGAATTGCACTTTATTGAGAATGTTATATGATGATAATGTTTGCATAGTATGATGCATAGTATACCCCAGTTGGGTAATGTGATAGTGATATGTGAAATGCTATTTGAAGGACTGCGTGGCTGAGGACTTTGCCAGCCCAAAAACTGTGTTGTAAATAGTTGGCACTCAGTGCCCCATCTTGGTTTTACGTAAGCCATTCTACCTCAGAAGAAAAACCCGTATGGTGTGGCCTTGAGTGAGGTTTGCAGCAAAGAAGTCCTGCAGCCCACCCAGGACCACCGTGGGAGGTTTGGTGCGGGTCCTCCACAAGTATCTTGTATTTATTGTGTGAAAGTATTTTGATATTTTCTATTTGCCATTTGTACACATTGTAACGTTTGAAGTGTCCTTACTTCCCGCAAGGGAAGAGTTATGTTATTTGTTGATGTTATAAAAATTGTTTTCTTTTTCAGCCCGGGAGTGCTGATATTAACTAGGGGGGGATGTGTAGCCCAGCTGCGCTTGGTGCCACATGTACCCTGGAGGATGCACGGAGAGGTAAATCCATGATAATCTATAAGCACACAACACTTCACATTTTTCCTGGTTCCACCAGAGGGAGCCCTTGAGACAGTAGTGAGATGAAGGCAGTCTAGCTGCGAGTTAGGGAGTTGTTGGTTGTACCTCAGACAGAGCAGTTCTCCTCAGAGCATCGGAGTGAGAGGATTCCTGTCAGAGCGTGTTAGAACGCAGTTACCTCAGACGAGCTGTGAGGGAGAGATAAGATCTCCTCAGAACACCGGGGAGAGACTCCTGTCAGATTAGCCTGAGGGCTGAGGAAGTTTGAGCAAGAAGCTGAATCTACTGCTGCCTGTGCTTATGTTAAGTGTGCGAGTAGGAGACAGGCAAGTGGAAAAAGGAAAAGAGAGAGTGACAGAGGTCAACCAGCATTGATAGCTAACCTCCACTCTGCACCACCGGACACCGGGTCCGAACTTGCTAGTATCTTCACAGCTAGTGGGAAAAACCGAGACCCTGGACTTCAAGTCGCAGGGGCCCAGCAGTGCTGATACGTAACCGAGGTTAGGAAGACGGGGGTCTGGCAGGTACCGCCATAGAGACACTGTTCTGTCCACAAAAAGACCTCATCACAAGATCAGCCGGGCGTAGCAAAGAGAAGGAGTTAAACTCTGTTTTATGCAAGTTAGAAACTCACACACATAAGGACGTAAGGAGGCCTTATACCTACTCAGTGGATTGCTGGACGTGCATCCTCCACCCTGACGGCCTCCCGGGACGTGCCTGCAACTTCATCACCAGTAAAGGTACAGAAAGAGACTGTCTTGTGTGTGTCTGCATTATTGCTCCTTCACCCCTACACCGCCATATACCTCGAGGGATCAGTCTTACCTGTGGAAGACTTAACACCTTGCTGCCCAGTAACAACCCCTCAGAGGATTCACCCTTCAGCGCTGGTCATACTGATCAGAAACCACAGGTGGCGTCACAAAAATTTCTACAATCCCTGTAAATATCCCCCTTTAGTGAGCGCCCAGGGCAACGGACCGAGCTGCGCTACCCGTGACATCCCCCCCATTGAAGTGAACGGGCTCGGTGCGAGTACCCCAAAGCCCTGGTACATGCGGCTCATATACCTTGCTATATTGCTCTGCTTTATTTTACCCGAACTTTCCTCCTACCTTAAATTCTTTCCTCTTTTAATAAGATAGTCATTACAATACATAAGTTCCATATAATAATATA
The DNA here is from genome assembly GCA_033576555.1 of Oophaga sylvatica. Taxonomy (NCBI): domain Eukaryota; kingdom Metazoa; phylum Chordata; class Amphibia; order Anura; family Dendrobatidae; genus Oophaga; species Oophaga sylvatica. The sequence continues at coordinate 61,463,967 of JARQOD010000002.1, read as the reverse complement.
CTCAGTATAAGACAACATCTCATCAAACCCAGTTAATAAATCTATTCAGATAGTTCAACCCTGCTAAGCAGTTTATATGGGCATGCAGGTCATAGAAACTTGAATAAAATGATACCTTCATATCTGCGATCCGATGTCTTATTCCAGAGAAATCCACATTTTTCTTATACGTAAATGAGCTGTTAAGATCTATGGGCCGGACATAGATGTCCATGAGAATCTGTCTCAACTAGTTGATGAGGAGTTATACTCGTTGCTCAGGTGTCCTCCGAGTATTTGGGCGTGATCGGAGATTTAGTTTGTGTCGCCGTAGTTGCATGATTTGCGGCTGCTAGACAGCCTGAATAGATGTGGGGATTGCCTGTTTGTTAGGGAATCCCTGCATGTATTCAGGCTGTCTAGCAGCAGCAAATCATGCAGCTACAGCGACACAAACTAAATCTCCGAGCACGCCCAAATACTCAGAGGACACCCGAGCAACGAGTATACTCGCTCATCACTACCTCCAACTTATTTTAAATGAAAAGAGACGTTAACATTGTGAGACACATGTAGACCAGGAGAGCAGACTGTCCGTCATTACATGTCTCCAGGGCTGCCACTAGGAATTTCGGGGCCCCATACTGGCAAAATTTATGGGGCCCCCCTTGAGACTCCGCCCAGGCTCCACCCCCCAGTTCCGCATCCACCCTAGCTCCTCCTCCACCACATAAACCTTCCAAAATCCCTCCGCCCTTTCATGGAAAAACTTCACTTCTGCACTATGCCCTCACCAATGACACATTAACACCAATCACTCGATGAATATGCAGCATTTTGCTTGTTTAGTATAATACACCCCATAGTCCTCCATATATTATAATGTGCACCACAGTCCTCCATATTGTAAAGTGCACACCCCATAGTCCTCCATATAATATAATGTATCCATGGTCCTCCATATAGTATAATACACTCCTAATAGCCCTCCATATATTAAAATACACTCAGTCATTCATATAGTATAATACACTCCTCATAGTGCTCCATATAGTATAATGCACCGCCATAGTCATCCATGTAGTACAATTCACTTCCCATAGTATAATGCACCCCATAGCTCTTCATATGGTATAATGTATTCCCCATAGTCCTCGATACAGTATAATGCAGCCCACATATAGTATAATGCAGTCACCCTATAGAGCATTCTGCAGCCACCCCACAGAGCATAATGCAGCACACCCACAGAGCATAATGCAGCCACCCCAGAGTATAATGCAACCACCCCAGAGTATAATGCAACCACCCCACAGAGTATAATGCAACCACCCCACAGAGTATAATGTAAACCCCATAGAATATAATTGAGCCCCCTTATATAGTATAATGTAGCCCTCCATAAAATACAATGTAGCCCTCATATAGTATAATGCAGCCCCCATAGAATATAATGTAGCTCCCTCATAAAAGTATAATGAAGCCCCCATACAATATAATCTAGCCCCCCATAGAATACAATGTATCCACCTCATACAGTATAATGTAGCCCCCTCATAAGTGTATGATGCAATCACCCCTCATAGAATATAATAAATGTAATACAGCCCCTCATAGAATATAATGTATCCCCGAATACAATATCATACAGCCCGCCTCCCCAAAGGAATATAACATAGCCCCCATAGTATATAACACAGCCACAAAGTATATAACACAGTCACCCTATAAAATATAATATATCTCCCAATAGTATATAACACAGCCAACATAGTATATAGCACGGCCCACATTGTATATAGCGTGGCCCACATAGTATACAACAGGATCCACATAGTATACAGCACGGCCCACATAGTATATAGCAGGGCCCACATAGTGTACAGCGTGGCCCACATAGTATATAGTAGCAGGGCCCACATTGTACAGCAGAGCCCACATGTATAGAGGCCAATAGTATACGGCAGGGCCCACATTGTATACGGCAGGGCCCACATTGTACGGCAGGGCCCACATTGTACGCAGGCCACATGTAGCAGGGCCCACATTGTACAGCAGGGCCCACATTGTACAGCAGGGCCCACATTGTACAGCAGGGCCCACATAGTATACGGCAGGGCCCACATTGTCCAGCAGGGCCCACATAGTATACAGCAGGGCCCACATTGTCCAGCAGGGCCCACATAGTATACAGCAGGGCCCACATTGTCCAGCAGGGCCCACATTGTACAGCAGGGCCCACATAGTATACGGCAGGGCCCACATGGTCCAGCAGGGCCCACATTGTACAGCAGGGCCCACATAGTATACGGCAGTGCCCACATAGTATATAGTAGCAGGGCACACATTGTACAGCAGGGCCCACATAGTATACAGCAGGACCCACATAGTATATAGTAGCAGGGCCCACATAGTATACGGCAGGGCCCACATTGTACAGCAGGGCCCACATAGTATACGGCAGGGCCCACATTGTACAGCAGGGCCCACATAGTATACGGCAGGGCCCACATAGTATACGGCAGGCCCACATAGTATACGGCAGGGCCCACATAGTATACGGCAGGGCCCACATTGTACGGCAGGGCCCACATAGTATACGGCAGGGCCCACATTGTCCAGCAGGGCCCACATTGTACAGCAGGGCCCACATAGTATACGGCAGGGCCCACATTGTACAGCAGGGCCCACATAGTATACGACAGGGCCCACATTGTACAGCAGGGCCCACATTGTACAGCAGGGCCCACATAGTACAGCAGGGCCCACATAGTGTACGGCAGGGCCCACATTGTCTGGCAGGGCCCACATAGTATACAGCAGGGCCCACATTGTCCAGCAGGGCCCACATAGTATACAGCAGGGCCCACATTGTCCAGCAGGGCCCACATAGTATACGGCAGGGCCCACATTGTACAGCAGGGCCCACATAGTATACGGCAGGGCCCACATTGTCCAGCAGGGCCCACATAGTATACAGCAGGGCCCACATAGTATACGGCAGGGCCCACATTGTACAGCAGGGCCCACATAGTATACGGCAGGGCCCACATTGTCCAGCAGGGCCCACATAGTATACAGCAGGGCCCACATTGTCCAGCAGGGCCCACATTGTCCAGCAGGGCCCACATAGTATACGGCAGGGCCCACATTGTCCAGCCTTCATCTCTCCTCCACCCACCCACAGTTCAGTAAAGCACTGACAGCTTTAGAAAAAAAAAAAAAACACTCCTCACCTCATCCTCGTGCCAGCGCTGCTCCCAGCTCCTTGTCTCCTGCTCTGCCCGGCACACAGTGAGCGCGCTGTGTCAGAGGCAGAGCAGGGAATGATGGGAGAGGGAGCGTCAGCTGACGCTCTCTCCTCCATCATCGCTTTGAACTATACCGGCGGACGCCGGTATAGTTCAAAGCAGCGGCGGGGGAGTCGGCGCTGGGGGCAGGCAGGCCCCCCTGCCACACAGGGGCCCCCATAGCGGCTGCGTGATGTGCCGCTAGCTGGGGGCCCCTTGGGGAGCAGGGGGAGCCTCAAAATGTTGGGGGCCCCCGGACCCGAGCGCGGACCTGCGTGCTCGGGCGGCGGGCCCCCCCTAATCACCGGGCCCCATACAGCAGTATGGGTTCTCATGCCCTGATGGCGGCCCTGCATGTCTCACAATGGTAATGCTCATTTCATTCATAATGAGCTCTGGAGGCAGATTCTCAGGGAGATCTATGCCCATAGATCTTAACAGTTCATTTACATATTAAGAAAAATGTTGATTTCTATGGAATAAGAC